>JAJPUD010000078.1:740130-839588 GCA_023553655.1 Myrmecobius fasciatus | reverse complement strand
GGGGGAAAAAAGTTTTTGCAAAGGTCAATGTAGAAAAATCACTCATATGTATTGTAAATAAAAAGCTTTATAAAAATAAAAAAAAAATCAAACAATGCATTAGGGAAAAAAAATAAAAGAAGAAGAAGCTGGGATCTAGTCTACTTTTCCAGTTTTCTTTTAGTCCTCTCCCAGACAGTGACACTGGCCTCAGGATTGTTCCAAGAACAAGACAGTTCATCTCTTAGCTCCAGACATTCTTTCTGGCTGTCCCCCCAGGCCTAGAATGCTCCCTATCTCAACTCTGAGACCTCATGTGGATAGCTTCCTTTAAATCCCAATTAAAATCTCACTTTCTATAGGAAGCCATCTTCCAACCCCTTTTAATTCTAGCACTATCCCTAGATTAATCATTCCCTATTTATTCTGTTTATAGCCTGCTTTGTATTTATTTGTTTTCATGGTATCGCTCCCATTAGATTGACAGAAACTATCCTTTGCCTCTTTGAATCCCCAGTGCTTAGAGCAACTCCTGGCACATAGTAGGAACTTAATAAATGTTTATTGATTGACCTTTTGTAGTTGATCTTTTTAATCTTCATGACTCTGGGAGATAGGTGCTATTATTATCTTCATTTACAGATGGGGATATCAAAAGAAACAGAATTTAAGTGTCTAAAGTCACATAGCTAATGTGTCTGAGGCTGGATTTGAATCCAAGTTTTTTTGAATCTAGGCTCCATATTCCATCCATTGCCACTTTGCTGTCTTTTTTAACACCAGGACTATGCTCTCGGGTGCTGTATTTATATTTCAGCTGCCTAGAAACACAGCTTGGCTTACAGTTAGCAAGAATAATTACTTTAAATGGAAAGCTAAGGAAAGAACTGGAAGCCAAAGTGGGTGGTCATTGATTGGAGAATTTATAACAAACTGTGGTATAGAGAGGAAATGGAATGGTATGGTGCAGTGAGAAATTCTAAATGTGAGGAATTCACAGAAATAAGTATGAGCTAATGCAGAGTAAAGTAAAAACAGGAAAAATAATTTCTATACTGACTAAAATAATGTGAATGAAAAGAATGATTATGTGAACACACACACACACATAAATCATGGTTCTAGAGAGTAGATTATGAAATACATCTCTCTCCTAATAGGAGGGAAAGTGGGGAGAGAAGATAGGTCTTCAATTCAAAAGCATTTATTAAATTTGTGCCAGACCCTGTGATAATCCCTAGGGATGTAAAGAAAGGCCCAAAACTCCCAAGCCCCAGCTCTCAAGGATCTCACAGACTAATGGAGGAGACTACAAGAACTACCTACTAACAAGATGCAGCCTGTGTAAATAGGAGGTCATCTCAGAGGAAAGACACCAGCAGGGGCATTCATTGTCAAATGAGATTCCTTTGACAGTTGCTTTTTCTTCCCTGTTTTTCTTTGTTAAAAAACAGGTTTTAACCACTTCCAACTGTTCACTAAAGGAAGCCATATACTCCCAGAGAGAGGGATGTGAAATGTGGACCACAACATAACATTCTCATACTCCTTGATTGATGTTTGCTTACATTGTGTTTCCTTTATCTGATATGTCTTTTGTGTAGATACGATTTTTCTTGCACAACAATGATAAGTGTGGAAATATGTATACATATATTCAATCTGTCAAGTATTTTAACATAATTAACATGTAGTGGATATCCTGCCATCTAGGGGAGGGGTGGGGAGTTGGGGGGAAAAATTTGTAACAGAAAGCTTTGTAAGGGTTAATGTTGAAGAATTACCCATACATATGTTTTGCAAATAAAATAAAATTTAAAAAAACAAATCTAAAAAGAAGAAACCAAAAAACCAGGTTTTAATTCCAGGTGGGGGAAGGGGTAGAGTAAGGAAGAGGGAGGTTGACTCTAGAAATCATTGTGGTATAAAAACTAATGATACCAATAAAGCTTAATAAAAGTAAATAATGGATAGGGAATGGACTAATGAATTCTGATAGAGGAAACTTCCTCAACTAATACAGGTTGGAACCCTTTCTTTAATTTAAAATCTTCCTAATTCTGAACACTACCACCCTCAATCCACCAAACAATTTTGCTCAAATAAACAAATGAATAAATAATGGATGTATAAATCAACACACAAATAAGGATAAAAATATGAAGCTACCAGAGGACAGACTTAAGAGTTCCTTTCCTTCCCAGTTTCCCTTTTCTCTCCCCCTCTCTTTTTTCTCCATTCATCTCCCACCTCCTCTCCTTATCCCTCTACTTCCTGCCTTTTCTCCCTCCCTCTTTTCTTTCCTCCTTTTCTCTTCTCTCCCCATCCTTTCCTTTTCTATTTCTTCTCTTCTCCCCTCCACTTTCCACTTCTTTTTTTCTCCTTCCTCTCTCTTCCTTCCCCTCCTCTGCCTTCTCTGAAGCTTCCATGGCTGTACCTAGCTTGTTGGTGTTGGTGTCTTCTGAGTCTCTATCTCCAAGGGGCATGCATGATCTGCCAGATTCCTGTCTCTTCTGAGGTCCTTCTTTGTGCTCCTTGTTCCTGGAATAGTTGGTGGTACTTGTCTAGTTCAGCAAAATTTCTGATTCTAGACTAGACTCTTAACAGCTAGATGAATTGTAAAGTCCCTTCCAACTCTAAAATGCTTTGAAGGAGGGTCTGACATTAACATACTACAGACAAAATATAACCATTGACACTACATTGCTAAAATCTTCAGGCTTTCTTTTTTAAAAAATAGGTTTTTATTAATGTCTGCTTCTTACATTATCATAGTAAATCCCAAACATCCTTCCTTCTCTCCCTCCCCAAAGCCATCCCATATCATATAACAAATAGTATTAAAAAAAAAAAATCTCAGGCTTTCTTATGGTTTTATAGTCGTCTCTAGACATAAATTGCTTCTTAAAAATGGCTAAACCTTTACTTTGACCATAATTGTAAGTGCAGCTAAATAAAACTATATACTTTTAAAAACTACTATAAAATGATTTCTCCATGGAATATAAGCCTAATTTGGCCAGAAATAGAGAGACTGAAATATAATTGATGCAGATGTTTTATAATTCTATGTAAGTATTACATAGAAGAGAACAATTAAGGTACATCCAAAGGAAGAAAATAAAGGTAGATGTTGTAATGATCCCTGGGAAAAGGTGGGAAGCTGCCTTGAGGCCTTTGCAATAATTTAGTGATTGGAGAGTTGGAAAAAGGGAAATTGTGGCGAAATGGAGCTTATTGAAGTCTAAGAAGGAAAGAAGGATGGAAAACTATAGAGCTGGGTGTAATCCAAAAAACTAAGATATCTCTGTGTTTAAAAAAACAGGAGGAGGTAGTCTGACACCTTTTATAAGTCTCATTATACATAAGAGGCCCATCATATCTCATGCACTTGTCCCCATTTCTCTAGTTTTTCTTGCCTGAATTGGTGAGTTAGCTTCCTAATTTGTCTCTTTGTCTCAAGCTCTCCCCTTGCCAATCCATCCTCCCCCAACAGCTGCTAAAGTGATTTTCCTAAAGCACAAGTAAAACCATGTCACCCCCCTATTTAATAAATTCTAATGGCTCCCTACAACTTTTAGGATTTAAAAAAAAATAATAATTCCTCTGTGTGACTTTTAGCCCCTTTCAACTTGACCCTAACCTCCTGTTCAAAACTTTACTAAATTAATAATTTTTGATACATTATTCTCCTTCCTGAATGCAGTCCAAGCAGACTCCATCTTCCATTTCTGCATCTTCATATTAGCTATCCCCCATTCCTGGAATGTGCTTTCTCCTTATTTCTATCTCTTAGAATTCCTTTCTTCCTTTAAGAAGGAAGAAAGAAAGGAATAAGCATTAAGATAGCACAGACTATGTGCCAAACACTCTTGTCAAGCATTTTGCAGATATCATCTCATTTGATAGGAGATTATATATTCTCAGAACAACCCTGGGAGGATGAGGAAACTGAGGCAAACAGAGATTGTCTAGAGTCACACAGCTAGTAAGTGTCTGAGGCTGGATTTTAATTCAAGCCTATCTTTCTTACACCAGGGCCAATGTTTTATTCATGGTAGTGCCTAAGTATGGCTAAACTCGGTTAAAATACAACCCACAGGAAGCATTTCTTTATTCTCCAGCTACGAGTATCTCATTAAATTAGCTTATATTTATTTGGTATGCATTTATAGGAGAGAGATGAATTACAGTACAACTCTAGTAGAGTTACATATACACCTGTTGTATCCTCTCTGGTAGAATGTAAGCTTCTTGAGGATAAGAATGGTTTCATTTTTATCTTGATATTCACAGCATCCTGTGCTTAATTAATATGTGTTGGCTCACTGAATAATTGATGAACGCCTTTCCCTTAAAATTCATTTATAGTCAATATTAATACAATAGGATCAGAGGAACATCTATAAAGAGGACTCTCACATGTCACCTAATCCGATTCTTTTCTATCTATCACAAACATGGAAACAGAGGTCCAGAGGCAGCTAGCTGGTTCATTGGATAGAGCACCAACCCTGGAAGCAGGAGGACCTAAATTCAAATCCAGCCTCAGACACTAGCTGTGTGACTGGGATAATCTCCAAAAAAAAAAAAAAAGAAAGAAATTAAGGCCTAAGGAGGTTAAAAGTTTTTGTCCAAAGTCACACAAGTAGTAAATTCCAGAGACAGAAATTGTACTGATCCATTGCCTCTGACTCCAGATTCTTTAACTGTACTAGCCACCAGAAATAATTGTGAGAAGCATCTATCTAAATTCCAAAGAATGGACTGGGTAATCTATTTTGTTTTCTGTTTCCTCTTCTGTTATTCTATGTGATTGACAAAATTCTTTACTGTCACTCTTATTATCTATGTATCAATCCCACAAGATCAGGTTCTTCCCATTTTGCAGCTAAGAAAAATGAGGTACATCACATAACTTGCCCAAGGTCACATAGGACAAACTGTAATTGCAGTTCATATGTCTGCAATGGATGAAGGTTCCTTTCCCAGTATGTTTTTGTTGCTGCAAAATGCCATTTATCTTTCTGTTTATTGAACATTTATGGAGAGTGAACAATGTGCTCCATGGTACCATATAAATAATAACATTAGGTTCTCAAGAAAATTATTTTCTTTCCATATTGTTACCTACAGATGTGCTAGATGAAATATTAGACAGCAACCTAAAAGACAGTGGAATATTTTGCAAGAGGCAGAGATTCCAAACTCCTTTGTCTCCATTGACAGGTTGATCAGTGGAATATGCTCTGGGGTCCATTTCTCATCTTACTCTACATCCTATAAGCTCATATAAGAGAAACTTATCAATTTCAAAAGGAGCTCTACTCTCTGTAGGAACTCTAGATATTTTTAAAGTCCCCCACACTAAAAATGTTCTCTCTCTCTCTCTCTCTCTCTCTCTCTCTCTTTGCAGGTGCTGCCTCATTTTATTTTATTTTTTATAACTTTTTATTTGCAAAACATATGTATGGGTAATTCTTCAACATTGACCCTTACAAAGCTTTCTGTTACAAATTTTTCCCCCCTAGTCCCTACCCCTCCCCTAGATGGCAGGAAATCCACTACATGTTAATTATGTTAAAATACTTGACAAATCGAATACATGTATACATATTTCCACACATATTGTTCTGCAAGAAAAATCATATCTACAAAAAAAAAATCTGAGAAAGGAAACAATGCAAGCAAACATCAATTGAAAGCATGAAAATGTTATGTTGTGGTCCACATAAAAATGTTTTCTTTAACATAAATACTTTAGAATCATTAAATATAAAAATGGAAAAACGAGCATACAATTTAAGGACTCTCAAGAAGTGTTGGAAGTCTTCAGAATTTCACCAAGGGATGGATCACTATAAGGCAAAGTAAGAAACTATGGCATAGATCCCAGTTACTAAACTTTAGTCTCAATTCTATTCCTTTTGCTAATATTTGCCATAATTACATTATGGCTTTCTGTTCCCTGACCAAGTAAAAACAGTGGGGTAAGGACCAGGTAATACACATGAGGTAGGCAAAAACAGAAGCATCACCATTGGGACAAACAGGGTAGAATGGTGCTAAATAAAGTAGACTTAGGGTTTGTTGATTCTCATCCATTCCAAATTTATGAACTACAATTACAGTTTGTGCTATGTTATCTTGGGCAAATTACTATTTTTTTTTTAATTTTATTTGCATAACATATGTGTGGGTAGTTCTTCAACAATAACCCTTACATAGCTTTCCGTTACAAATTTTTCCCCAACTCCCCTCCCCTCCCCTAGATGGCAGGATATCCACTACATGTTAATTATGTTAAAATATTGGTAAATCGAATATATGTATACATATTTCCAAACTTGTCATTGTTGTGCAAGAAAAATCTTGTCTACACAAACGATATATCAGATAAAGGAAACACAATGTAAGCAAACATCAATCAAGGATTATGAGAATGTTATGTTGTGGTCCACATTTCACATCCCTCTCTCTGGGTGTATATGGCTTTCTTCAGTGAACAATTGGAGGTGGTTTGAAACATTTCATTGTTGAAGAGAGCCATGTCCATCAGAATTGATCGTCATATAGTACTGTTGTTGCCGTGTATAATGATCTCCTGGTTCTGCTCATTTCACTCAGCATCAGTTCATGTAAGTCTCTCCAGGCCTCTCTGAAATCATCTTGCTGGTCATTTCTTACAGAACAATAATATTCCATAATATTCATATACCATAATTTATTCAGCCATTCTCCAATTGAAGGGCATCTATTCAATTTCCAGTTTCTAGCCACCACAAAAAGGGCTGCCACAAACATTCTTGCACATGTGGGGCCTTTTCCTTCCTTTATGATTTCTTTGGGATATAAGTTGGACAAATTATTTTATGTACTTCATTTTTCTCAGCTATACATGCTGCCCTCCAGATTACATTCTATTGGAGGAGATATATACACATACGTATATATCCATATATTCAATATTTTGATATATATTGTTGACAATAGTTATCATGGTCTTCTTCAAGAATGAAGGACAAACAAAAATCTCCCTGAATAGTAGTAAGAATTGTCCGCTAGGGACCAAACTGGAAGTAGCTAATTGGGCAACAAAACACTATTCTTTTCTCTTTTCTTTCCCTTCCTTTCCCTCTGTCCACCTAGGGTATTATACTTTTATCTGTGGGCTCTATTCCCAAAGGAATGATCGTGAAACCTCCCAAGAAATTTTGGGGTTTATAGGCTAGATTTCTTTCTTTCTTTTTTTTTTTTGCTGAGGCAAAGTTAAATTACTTACCCAGGGTCACACAGATTTAGCGTTAGACACAGATTTTTTTTAAGCACCATGCCTTAAACCCACAGCACTCTGGTTCTCCTTGACTAAGAGGTTCCGTTGGTCACTGTTTGAGCCCTAACTGGCTGAGTGAATGTAAACAACAATTATTTTTGTTTTAGCCAGAATCCCCTGAGGGTTGACTTTTTTTTTTTTTTTTTTTTGGACTAGGTCAAAGAGGCCATTCTCTGACTCATTTCTTAAGGAGTCTTAATTATTGATTGAGCATTGTCTCAATCAAACTTAGGTTTTGTTAAAGGTCTTAGCTTGAAAAGGCCAAGGTCTCCCACTGCATCCAGGGCCATCTCCAGTCTTCCTAATTTGGATCTTGCCACTGGACCCAGATGGTTCTGGAGGAGAGAGTGAGGCAGGTGACTTTGCAAAGCCTTTCCTCACTTAAATCCAACTCACTTGCATTTCATGTAATCGCCTCCCTGATGTCATGGTCATCTTTAAGAAGGAAGGACAAATAACTACCATGATTCTTTATCAGTGCTGCAAAACTAATATTGGGCATTAAGGATTCTTGTACCCCCATCAGATTGCGAACTCAGTACTTAGCACAATGCCTGACACATGCTTAGGTGCTTACTAAATATATATTGAATTTAATTGAATTATACCTCTTCTTATAAATACACACCAACCAGCCACAATTTCTGAATGAGTCTGTTTCAAAGTCACTTCATGGTATTTGCAGGATTCTAGGGCAAGTTCTCAGCCTTTATTTTGCATTCTCAAGTATTGCTACTGAAAAAAAAAAAAGGTTCAAGAAAATGTGAGATCTGGTTTTGGTGACTGAAAAAGGCTATCACACTATAGAGCTTTATAAACAATGGGTGTTCAATGGAGCTTTGTTTTATGTATGAATGAATAAATGATCTCTTAAATCTGGTTGTTTGTAATAGAGCAGTTTTAGGATGCTGACATGCAAACTTCCTCAGTATATATTGTTATCTGTAGTCCAAGTCAGCACAGCAAAGGTATGTAAGTGCTATGTAAGTGTGTAGCGATGGCTGCAAAGACCAAAACATGGTTCTTTCCACATACAAAGAAAGTCCCTTGGTTAACAAAAATTTGACTCTGTGGCTTACCACCAGTTCAGAGGATGAATCACTTTCTCTGTAAGGGTGGTCAAAGTGCAGCTTTAACTAGCCAGGGACTTTCCCTTTTTCTGAATCGGTGGTATTTTTCTTGTTTACATTTGTATTCTTCATATTTTCATGAAACGTCTTTATCCATAGTTAAAAATATTTCATCTTTTATTTTTCTTTGATCTGTACAGATCATTGCATGTAAAAAGCTCGATAGACCCTTATCTATATGAATACTTGTTATTATTATTATTTATAGACTTTAATCTTCTAGAATTACAAATATCTTTTTGAAAACTTTCCTGTGTCTCAGTGAAAAACACATATGTGTTCTTTTAACCTCTCAGAGGTTTAACATCATCTATAGAACAAGGTCAGGATCGAATTTTGTAATTCTGTGATGTCTTGTATCTTTTTTCTTGCCATTCTAAGAGACAAGGAGCAAACATAATATCTTCCTAAATTCCAAAAATTCTATAAGAATTCAAAAGAGCAGAGGGAAAGCTATTTTTAATAAGACTTCATTCTAAGATAGTATTTTCCCTTATAAAACCTCAAAGCACTTAATGTACTAAAACAGCAAGTTAAAAATAACTGGAATTCCATATCAAATCTTAAAGACAAGTTAAACCAATTAAATGAATCACATTTTTTAAAAGATATAGGATAGAAAAGATATAGGAGCAGCTAGGTGGCGGAGTGGATAGAGCACCACCTCTGAAGTCAGGAGGAACTGAGTTCAAATGTGATCTCAGACACTTAACATTTCCTAGCTGTGTGACTCTGGCCAAGTCACTTAACCCCAATTGCCTCCGCAAAAAGCAAAAAAACCAAAAAAAACAACAACAAAAAAAAAAGGTAGAGTATATAATAATTTGGAAATTTTGCCTGATAGGCATTCAGATGAGGATTAAATTACATGTGCAGAAATGCCTCATAGATTGCCAGAAATTCATTGAGAGCATTCAGATTCTTTATTCATAGTCCAGTGTTTTTTGCTGACCTATTTGAAGAAAAGAAGCAGCTTCTAAATTTAAATTATATATATTAAAACATGTGGAGAAGTGTGATTTAAAAGTATTTGAGGCATTTGTACAATTTCTGGCTATGCTCTTATATGTCAGTTTTTGCAGAATACATCATGTCAGTTATTAACAGTTGTTCACAAATTTGAATTCTCTATTAAAATGCTCATAAAACAGTATTTTAGAGGATATGCAATTTTATGACTACATAAAAAAGAGAATTAAAGAGGAAAAAATGAAACCCTTATAATAGAAGAGATATAAAATTAATGATAACTTTTAAGCAGTTGGTTTTATGTATGTGTTTTAAAAATACGACTAAAAAAGAAAGTGAAAATGTGGACTTTAAAAGTAATGAGAATCTGGACAAAAAAAGTTGCTTAAAATTTTAAAAAACTTAAGTAAACAGGAAAAATGATCAACTATAAAGTTTAAAGGGAACTGCTAAATGGTTATAAGCTTTCTTTTGGAAAATTTTGAAGCACTGTTTTTTCATGTGGGTGTTGTTTCCCCAGATACATTACAAACTCCTTAAATGCAAAAATATATATGAAAACCATGTGTGCTTCTTCATGTGATAAAATAGCTTAATTTGGGTGATAGGATTATGCAGTCAGCAAAAGAAGGTCATTTATGTTAAGATGTTCGATTTGGTGGCCAAATAAATCACAGTATATGAATATAAGGGAATGTAAATGCATCATAAGAAAACATAAATAAAATGAATACAGAGCAACAAAGGAAGACATATAAACTAATGCAAAGTAATGTAAGCTGAACCAGGAAAATGATATTCATTTCATAATGATTGCAATAGTACATATGGAAAGAATAACAAAAAGAGAATGAATACTGTATAATTACAATGAACCATATAATTATGGGAAGAGTTTAGGGAAATGCCATTTCCTTCCTTCTTTCAGAAGGGGGCTATAGGTATGTAATGCTACATATACTGTCAGATACAAATGATGTATTGGTTGGGTTTTGCCAAACCTTTTCGAAATATATATTTAAATCTTTGTCACAAGAGATGGATAGTTAGCTAGGGGAAAGGTTCAATGTATTCAAAAAAGGAAGGTTAAGACAAAGGAAAGCTTGGGAGAAATTGGCTTTGAAGAAGGAATTGTCAGATTTTCATTGTGAGCATCTAAACAGCCACACTACAAATTAAGATTTGATTCTTTGTATTCCTGATTATCTTGGCTAAACAAAGGTGATAGAGCAAATTGTTAATAACGCAGTTTAAAGTGTCAAGAATTTTCAGCAGTTAAACATTTACCATCATACAACTGACTCAGGAGCATATAGACAATATCAGTTTTGAAAAGCTGATAGGACCTTGTGATCCTAACTTTACATCTGGAAAGGATTCTGAAGACAGGGGAATGTAGGACCCGAGGTCATTTATTTCCAAATATAGTGTTAGGTTAGGATAGATATAAGTTGGTCATTTGCCCAAGAGAATCCCTTTCCAACAGTAGTTAACAAAACATATTTTCTGCAAAACTTTATATATTTAACATTTTGGGAAAAAAAAAATAATGGGAGTACCAGAATTTATTCTACCATGAGAGATGATGATGTACTTTTCAGACCTTTCTTTCCCTGCCAACAAAGGAACAAGGAAATAAAATGAATCTAAGAATCTAGGGAAACATTCTAATGTAAGGCTTGAATTTGAGTAAATGAGAGTAAATAGCTAAAAAATATGTAGAGGCAAATAAGCTATGACAACTGTAGCTTATTCAGAGTTCAGTTCTCTATCCTGATGACAATGAAATTTCTGAAGGCTTTTCAAGCAAAATGCAAATTCTCATCTCAGAACAGTGCCAATCACTGATAATTCAATTAAAATATACACCCCTGATGATCTCTTTAAAATAAATTATCTTTAAAATACTATTGCTTAAAGAGAATTGTATAAATATGTTTACACATATTGGATTTAACATATATTTTAACATGTATAGAATATATTAGATTGCTTGCCATCTAGGGGAGAGAGTGGGGGGAATGAGGAGAAAATCTGAAACACAAGGCTATGCAAGGGTCATTGTTGAAATTTTTTTGTGCATATGTTTTGAAAATAAAAAACTTTTTTTAAAAAGTGGCCTTAAACTGCAGTCATAACTGAGACCATATATAGTTAGACTCCATAAAGATCACTCAATAAAGTCTGAGTGCCTAATATGTGCCATATTGTCTAAGATGTAGGAATTAGTTGCCAAATTCTTGATATGGGGGCAAATCCATTATAAAAATCTAAACTCATATGATACCAGGAAATGAAGGGGTCAGTTAATTTGGATGCATAAATACATTTTGCATTTTCTTGATGTGTAATCATGTTACTTAAGATAAACAATGTAATTAATTTTTAAAAATAATACATTTTCCCAAACTTAACATGAAGTTTGTCTTTCAGTTGCAATAAAAATTACTGAGTTGTAACAACTGAAAAAAAAAAAAAGTCCCAAATAGGTAACAGTATCAGGATCCTCCAAGGTCTTTCCTAGAATTCTTAATAAGTTGTTATCACTCACCTTTTGGTCTTTTTTTTTTTTTTTAATGTTTTTCTTTATTTCATTAAGTATTTCCCAATTACATTGCCCCCCCCCCCATTTAAACATTCATTTTGGAAAATCTTGAATTCCAAATTTTCTCTGTCTTGCCTCTTGCCCACCCATTGAAAAGGCAAGCAAAATGACATTGATTATACATGTGAAGTCACGTAAAACATAACCCATTAGTTCTTAATGCTAGATTGTGCCTATTCTAGTTACCAAGAGTTATACCAAATCTGAGTCTTTGTTCTAACTTCTTTCAAGTATCCTGACAGCAGAACCTTCTAACTCTACCTCTGAGAGAGTTATAACTGAGGTTCTTTGTCTCTTTGTTGTAAAGCTTCAGATCCTTTTGATGTGAATTAGAAGTGCCCACATTTTCTTTTTTCCCTTCTGCAGTTGTAGCTTCAGATTCTGTGGCAGACCATCTATTCTTCATCCTTAGCAAATGATGTCCCAGAGGAAAGATTGAAAAAGGGAAGAGGGCTCATTATACATAGCATTTCAGTAAAATGCCAGACTCCTTAAAGTAGATCAGGTTCTGCAGTCTTCTGGGACCATTATAGGATGTGTTGCTTCTTTCTGCTAGATTTATAGGGCTTGTTTGATAACCAATAGCTCCTAATCAGACTGAATAGTGTGTCAATCAATTAGGCAACAAGCACTTGTATTTATTTAGTTTTTTTAAGAAAAATGAAATGAGGCATTTTATTTTTTTCTTAATGTTTTTATTTTTTAATAGTATTTTTTCCCCAGTTACATGTCAAGAAAATTTTTAGCATTTATTTTTACAAGTTTTTGAGTTCCAAGTTTTTCTCCTTTTCTCCCTCCCTTCTCTCCACATCCCTTTTCCAAAGACAGTAAAGCAGTTTGATATAGTTATATATGTCCTATTATGTAAAATTTATTATATTAGTTGCAGATCAAAAAGAGGAAAAAAATGAGAAAGAATAAGGTAAGTGAAAAAAAAATGCTTCAATCTGTATTCAGAGTCCTTCAGTTCTTTATCTAGTTATAGATTGCATTTTCCTTTATGAATTCTTTCTACTTGTCTTGGATCATTGGTTGCCGAGAAGACCTGAGTCAATCCTAGTGGATCATCACAGGATGTTGCTGATACAGTGTATAATGTTTTCCTGGTTCTGCTTATTTTACTTTGCATCAGTTCATACAACTCTTTCTAGATTTTTCTGAAATTATCTATTTATCATTTCTTATTGCACAAGTTTTCCATTACATTCATATACCACAGCTTATTCAGCCATTACTCAACTGATAAGTATCCATTCAATTTCCAATATTTTGCCACCACAAAAAAAGGGCTGATATAAATATTTTCCCCCCACATGTAGATCCTTTTGTGTAATGTCTTTGGGATACAGATCTAGTATTGTTGTATCAAAAGGTAAGCACAGTGGGGCAGCTAGGTGGTGCAGTGGATAGAGCACCAGCCCTGAAGTCAGGAGGACTTGAGTACAAATATGATCTCAGACACTTAACACTTCCTACCTGTGTGACCCTCAGAGAAAGAAAAGAAAAAAAGAAAAAGCTTAAGCACAGTGTGGTTGACCTTTGGCCATAGTTCCAAATTACTCTTCAGAATGGTTGTTCACAACTCCACCAACAATACATTGGGGTCCCACTTTTCCCACATCCTTTCCAATGTTTATCACTTTCTTTTTTTTAATCATATTGGCCAATCTGATAGGTGTGAGGTGGTATCTCAGAGTTGTTTTAATTAGTATTTTTCTAATCAAAAATGATTTAGAGCACTTTTTCATATGCCTATAGATAGCTTTGATTTTTTCATCTGAAAACTGCCTATTCATATTCTTTAACCATTTATCAATTGGAGATTAGTTACTTATTATTTTGTTTATTTACTGTATGCCATGCATTATATTAAGCTCTGGGATACAAATACAAGTAGAAAGAATGATGATCTCTACCTTCTAGGAGCCTACATTCTAAAAGAGGGGAGGGGGATACATCAGATAAAAGCAAATTGAAAATAGAGAGAAAGGTACTGGGGAAGGGCTGAGGAAGTCCAGAGTGACACCTGGAGAGGAACGAGCTGACTTTGGTCTGGGGTTCCTCTTTAAATGGAAACCCACAGTATAACTTATTAAGTCAACTGCAGGAACTTTTCCTTCCCAAATACTCCTGTGTCCAGATAATTCCAATTGCCAACCAGAAGCAATATCCAATTAGTTGCCCAGTCTGATAAGTCTCCACAACTCCTGCATCAATTCCCTTCTTTCCACTCAAATACCCACCACTCTTATTCAAGCCCTTATCAACTCTCATTTGAATTATTATAACATCCTAATATAAAATTCTGGTCTTTCCAGAATCTCTACCTCTTCAAACCGCAGCTTGGCACAGTGGCCAAAAGAATTTAACCACAGGGCTAAGATTTGATTCTACCACTGCCTTACCCAAAGCCTGCACTTTACCACTATTGCCTCAAGGATTAAAATAAAAAAATTAAAAATTCATTGCCAGATATTTCCTCCTTATCCAGGCCCCAAACCACCTTTTCAAAAGCCTTATTTGTCTTTATTCATGATGTAATGCAGTCAAAATGAACCACTACTTATTTTCTGAAGTTTGAATGCTATTTCTTGCCTCTTAAATTAATATATGCAATCATAATGCTGGGACAGCACCAGGCATGGAGTCAGCAACACCTGAGTCCAAATCTGGCCTCAGATACTTACTAGCTCTGTGACTCTAGGCAAGTTACTTAATCTTGTTTGCCTCATTTTTCTCATCTGTAAAATGAGTTGGAGAAAGAAATGGCAAACCACTCCAGCATCTCTGCCAAGAAAACCACAAATGGGGTTACAACTGAACAACAAAATCAGCATGCCTGCAATTTCCTCCATCCTCATCTACCCTGTATAAATTGCTTTTTTTTCTTTCAAGGCTAATTAGACAGCTTCACAGTCTTTCCAGATCTCTGCCCCACTCATTAGTCTTTTTATCTTCGCTCAAATTTTTAAAAAGCAGTTTGGATAGCCTCCCTCCTTTACAAAATACATATCTGTGTAAATGTCATATCTCTTAAATGAATGTAAGCTTCTTGAGCACAGGAAATATTTTGTTTCAGTCTTTGTTTTTCTAGGGAATCCAAATTCCTCCATTTAAGATACTAGATTCAGGAATTCTGGCCTTTAATTCTGTGTTTCTCTTCTCCAGCCATGTGGCTGCATTGCCTATCATGCTATAAATCCCAAGTTACTGTCATCTAAGAAGTGAGATGGGCAGAATTGATTGCTCAATCCTTGGATTAAATATGCTAATTTGAATATCCTGAATGTTATCTAACCTCACCGGAACCAAAACTTCTATCTAATCTCTAGTTTTTGATCTGCCCTCCACTCTCCCTGAAAATGGAAAGGCTGACTCTAAAACTGATCCAGTTAGAGGTAGCTTTAACCCTCTAAATGGGTAGGATAATCATTCAATCCTCCTTTTGGAGATTTAAGGAAATGTCTTCTTTCTCAATAAATGGGTATGGCTCAGTAGTCAGGAAAATACAATCTAAATTGGATGAAAGTTTACCACCCTAAATGCTGATCAAATTATTTAAGGAATTCCCCTGCCCAACCCAGTCATCCTTTTGTTTATAGTTTAACTATAAAACCTAATTTTTTGGTTTGGTCAATGAGGGTTTGTGAACTTTTTTTTACTAACTATATTTATATTTCCTTTTTAATCACATACTCGTGTTGTTTAGTTGTTGTCTTGAGTCTTCATGACTCTCTATGGGGTTTTCTTGGAAAAGATACTAAAATGGTTTGCCATTTTCTTCGCCCATGGATTAGGCAAACAGAGAGTAAGTGACTTGCCTAAAATAGTGTTTGAGGCTAGATTTTAACTCCTATCTTCTTGACTCCAAGCCCAGCCATCTTGCTGCCTCCCAACTAAACTCCATGAGAACAGCAATAGTGACCTATCTAAAGTTTATAAATCACCTACTACTTAGAACAGTGTAAACACTTAAATGATTGTTGAATTAAATTGAATTGAACCAGAAAGGAGCAATGACACAAAAATCAAGGAAGGAAAGAGTATTAGGAAGGAAGGAAATGAGCACTTATTAAATACTGTGCTAAGCATTTAACAAATATAATCTTATTTGACCGTCACAACAATCTTGGGAGGTAGGTACTATCATTGTTGTAATATCATAGTTGAGGAAACTAAGACAGAAATTAGGTGATTTGTCCAGAGTCAAAAAATTATAAGATAACTGAAGCTAAATTTGAACTGAAGTCTTCCTGACTCTAAGCCCACCGTTTTATTCACTATACTACCTAGTTTCCTCTCTTAAGAAGAGTCAGCACTATAATTTTCTCTTTTTCTTATTATAAACTTAACAACTTTCAATAAACACAAACATTTCATTATTCAAAGGATTAAAATATACATGATACATTGTTTGAGGAGTTGTGAACTGATCCGGCCATTCTGGAGAGTAATTTGAAATTATGCCCAAAGGCTATCAAACTGTGTATAACCTTTGATCCAGCAGTGCCATTACTTTGTATCTCAAAGAAATCATAAAAGAGGGAAAAGGACGTATGTGTGCAAAAATGTTTATAGTAGTTCTTTTTGTGGTGGCAAAGAATTGGAAAATGAGTGGATGCCCATCAAGTAAGGCTAGTATGTTATGAATAAGTTATGGCATATTAATGTAATGGAATATTATTGTTCTATAAGAAATTATGAACAGATTGATTTCAGAAAATCCTGGAAAGACTTGCATGAAGTGATGTTGAGTGAAATGAGTAGAAGTAAAACATTGTACACAGTAATGGCAAGATTGTATGATAATGAACTATGATAGACAGCTCTTCTCAGCAATTCAGTGATCCACGACAATTCCAATAAATTTTGGATTGAAAATGCCATCTCCATCTACAGAGAGAACTATGGTGACTAATCAAAGCAAAATATTTTCATCTTTTTCTTTCTTGTGGTTTTTCCTTTTTGTCCTGATATTTCTTTTTCAACATAACTCATATGAAATTGAGAAGTTTTAAAAAAAATGTATTGTATACAAAATTGAAAACTTTCACTATATGGTTTTTGTCGTTAACAAGTTAGCAACAAAATTGTCCTATTTATGTCTCCTTCTGAATGTTTTTGTTTTCAGTAGTATCAAATATTACAGAAAAATTAAGGATGAAGACTGAAATGAAGCCTCTGGTTTGGTCAGACATCTTTCCTAGATCAGTTTAAATGTTCTCACCTACTTTATTTTAGAAAACAGCTGGTGGTATATTGAATACAGCATTGGTCCTAGAATCAGGAAGACCTCAGTTAAAATGTGGCTCAGTCTATATACTAGTTGTGTGGTAAGTCACTTGTATCTCTATTTGTCTCAGTTTCTTTAATGTAAAGTGGGGATAATAATAGTACTTACCCCCTCAGGGTTGATGGAAGGATCAGAGGAGATAATATTTGCAAAAAGTCCTTAGCTCAGTGTCTATGGATTCATAGCAGGCTTGTATATAAATGTTTTCCCCCTTCCCTTCCTCTTCACCTGTATTAATGAGAGTGTTTGGTGATACAAGATAGTCTTCAGCATCTCAAACAACCTGTGAAATAAAGAATAATGTACGTTGTTCTTGTCTTTGAAAAGTTACAACTTTTACTGTTATACTGTGGATTGACATGTTAAATAGTGTTATAGTTTAAGAGAATAATACCAAGATATAATATCTTAACCATTTGTAATGTTCAAATAAATGGCTCTCTTCTACTGAGGTCTTTGAAAGCCAAGGGTGTTAAATTGTAACTCAGTGAAGGCACTTCTACGGTGATTGAGATATGATAGAAGTTCTTTACTTTCTGATTTTCTAATTAATGCAGGATGTTTATTCCTTTTTTGTCTCCCTATCCCAAATCCTTTCGCCTTTTGCCAAGGAGCTATGGATCAATGCACACTAGAAGTTGATGTGATGGGGTTTTGGGGTGCATCCAGCTTGTCTCCATACAGAGCCACCAAAATAATGGGGATTTTGTCAAGAAATGTTGGGATGATGGAGTATTGGACTCAAAGTATATTGGAGATACTGGCTGGTGTTGTGAGGTATCTGAAAAAAATTTGTAGGCTTAGAACCTTCAAATCAAGAGGCAAAGATTTTATTACTCTGCTAACAGTATAACAAATCCACATGGAGTTTTTAGCAAGGAAAAGGGCTTTAGCAATTGACTAGGGGAAAGACTAGAGCTAAGTTCCCTAAGGGAACTCACAATTAACTAGAAAGAAGCTTTAAGGCATGGCAAATTCCTAATGAATCCTTTGGAGGGATAAATTCCTAAAAAGTTTAGTGAGAGTTTACTGTAAGAGTAGGCCTTTTATTGGGGGAAATATAATCTGAACTTGGTTTTCTGATTGGCTAAACTGGGAGATCAATTTTGTCAATGAAAGTAACAAAAGGCCTATTTAAGAACAAAAGGCATACTTAAAGTGAGATAATCCTATCTGTGTTCCTCCTACCTTGCCCCAGGAAGTAGCTTGGCTTTCAAATTGTATATTCAGATCCTCTCCTGTTAATGTCCCTCTTTAAGACCTGGTTGTTTTCTTTCATTCTTAAAGAGGAGCAAAATGACATCACTATGTTAGAGTCAAATTAGTGAGTCTTACTGTGGCTGATCAGACCAATACCAGCTGGGAATGATCTGCCGAAGGTTGGGCACAAATAGTCCCTATGAATTTTTGGGATGGATTCTCTAACTTTGAGCATCTTGTATTACTTCTGAGCTAATTCATTTCTGCTTTGCTCATGGAGAACAGCACCTTTTCTGATGAGGGCATGGTCCATGCTGGGTGGTCCTGTGCCAGTGTCTCCCATGTCATACAATTAATTCTAAATTCTAAGAGACCTTGATGATCCTTGTATTGCTTTTTCTGACCATCTTGTGATCACTTGCCCTGTGTGAGGTTTCCATAAAGTGGGCAAACTTTTTGGCAAGCATACATTTGTCGTTTGAGCAATGGACCAGTTCAATGGAGTTGGGTTCTCTGCAGAGAACTGCAGTAGAAATTGATTGAATGCTTGGCAGTTTAGTTCAAGAAAGGACTTCAATGTTGGGTATCTTATCCTGCCAGGTGATCTTTAGAATCTTCCTAATGTGAGAATTGGATGGGGGTTTAGTTTCCAAAGAGTTATAAGAATTAAATTAGAGAAATACAGAGAACTGAAACTTAAATTAGAAAATTGAAACCTAAGAACTTGAGGCTAGAACATGGAACAAGGAAATAAAAATAAGAAAAGGAAAATGTAGTCATGGATGAAATATTCAGACTTGAATAGGAAAGGAAAATGTAATCAAGGATGGAGATTTGTAATAAGGAACACTATTGTAATTAGAGGTGGGGAACCTTGTGGGGGGGTGGGTAGGGGATGTAATGATATGATCAGAGGAGACTTAGACTCTCATGGGGGTATTAGACTCTTCAGTTAGGATAGTATTCAGCCAATAGGGAGTCTGAGGAAGGACTGAATGACTCCAAATAAGGTAAATGCCAAAAGGAGGAATAATGATGTAATTTGGGGTTACACACTCCTGACAGGTTGTGACTCTGTTGTGCCTGTCTCAGTTTCCCTCAGTTGCTGTCTCAGTTTCCCTCAGTTACAGTATCAGTCTCCCTTAATTGCTGTTTCAGTCTTCCTTAATTGCTCTGTCCCAGAATAGCAATCCCCACTTCCTGACCTTCAGAAATAATTGGACTCACATTCCAAAGTAATCATGAAACCTCCAGATGGCCAGCCTCGACCTCCCCTTATCTATCTATGACCCAGCCAAGCAGCCTGCTTTGGCAAGGCTCCTTACTCCCTAACCTGTCAGAACTGAATTTATGGTTTCCTTGGACCCCAGATGTGCTCAGCTGTTCCCATGAGTTCTTTGTCTCCCTGAGGTATAGGGCCCTATATAATGTTTGAAGTTCCTTGATGGAGCGGCTGTGTACTTTGTATTCAGTCAGCTAACATGGCTACTGAGTACTTTGTATTCAGTCAGCTAACATGGCTGTGGCTGTGTTGTTCTCCGGGGTGGACTGCCTGCTTTGAGACAAGAGTCCCCCCAGTCCTGATCCATAGCTATGGATTCTGAACTCTCAATTAACATCAATAAAGCATTACCTAATTTCCATGTGTAGATACTGCCTCAGTTTCTCCCTGAGCATTACAACTTTCACACTTTCCTTCAGACCCTCTCAAATACTGAGCTAGCTCTGCCAATGCGTGTGCCAACCTCATTATCAATGTACATTCATATTTACTGCCAAGGTAAGTGAATTTATCCATTGCATTCAAAACTTCTCCATTTGCCCTATCTGATGGTTCTACACATGGATGGTGTGGTACTGACTAATGAAGTGCCTTATCTACCAAGCTACCAGAGACCTTTGGTCTTTGTTGGAGTCTTTCTGTTTAGGTCTTATTCACCTTATTGATGCAATATGTTTGTGGTCCCCTGATTTTAGGAAGGATTTCTGTTCTGTCAATAAGTTAGTGATTCTAGGTTTTCTGCCCCAGAAAACTCCCACGCCCAATTTGTCTGATTCTGACCACTCCTTAGTCAGATAGTTTCTGGCCTCAGGAAACTCCCATAGTTCAAACTCCTGGGACAATAGTAAATAGACCACTCCT
Source organism: Myrmecobius fasciatus (assembly GCA_023553655.1). Classification (NCBI taxonomy): domain Eukaryota; kingdom Metazoa; phylum Chordata; class Mammalia; order Dasyuromorphia; family Myrmecobiidae; genus Myrmecobius; species Myrmecobius fasciatus. The sequence goes on along the minus strand of JAJPUD010000078.1, from coordinate 818,936 downwards.
CAATAAATTGCTGACTGATAATCTGGTCAGTAATAATCTGGTCAATGAGAACCAAATTCCTTCCTATCTTTGAGCCATAGAATTAGCATATCTATGATTGAAAGCTGGATAAATGTATCTTCTTGCTTCTGTTTCTTTGCTGAATTCACTTGCAATTCAGCCCACTTTGTAATGGCTTTACTATTGCAATAAAGCTTTGCCCCTTGGCTAAGGAGATGGGTTCAAGTCTGCAAATTCTTTTGAGATACATTGTGACACTGGTCTGGAACCACAAACTTTCGGGGTCCGGCTTTCTCAACTGTAAAAGCTGGAGAAACAGAAAACAGATTGGTTTTTAATATTTTAATAGTGGAGAATTGGAACTAGTGGCCAAACAGAACCCATGTCTGGCCCCCAGCCGGCTGAATGGGACTCGTCTCAAAGCATCCAGCCCTCAGCAAGTAATTCCAGAGACTTTTATAGGACTCCAGCTATCAGGGAAACAAAGGCAAGGGAAGGCAGATCACTGGGTGAGTGGAAATTCTAGGAAAGGACCATAACTTTTAAATTCTGACAGGTTAGGGGGGTCAAGAAGATGGCCGAGCAGGAGAGAGTCTGGGCCAAAAAGACAGTGAGTACCATCCAGGCATTTGAGATAAGCTATCTGGAGTTTTATGACTCTTTGGAATGTGAGTGTGGATAGAATTCCAAGGCCCCAATTATCTCAGTCCCAATGGTCAGGAACCGGGGTGGGGGATGGGGGGGTGGCCACTCAGGGCATAATAATTCAGGGAAACTGAAGCAGAACAATTCAGGGAAACTGAGGTAGAACAATTCAGGGAAACATGCATTACACAATCTCAATACCATCAGATTGTTTTTTTTCTAGACCCTCCAAGAACCCTCATATGGACTAATGCTATGGAATATAATTCAACAAGATTTTGTTTTATTGGCTAGGACCATGATTTAAACCCACATCACTCTGGTTCTCATTGATTGACCAATAATAGGTCCCAGGCCCAGCCTCACTTGGTCACTGAGCCCAGATTGGCTCAGACTAAATGCAAATAATAATTGTTTCTGTTTGGTTTGAAACCTTGAGGGTCTTCTCCTGGCAGATTGAGGGTTTTTTGTTTGTTTGTTTTGTTTTGTTTTTGACTAGGTCAAAGAGGCCATTCTCTGCCTCATTTCTTACCTAATCTTTATCTTTGATTGTCTCAGTTAAACTGAGACTTGTTATAAGACCTTAGCTTAAAAAGGCCAAGATCTCCCAATACAAAATGGGCCATTTTCAGTCATTTGGATCTGTATCTTGCTACTGAAGGCAGATGGCTCCAGAGAATGTGAGGTTGGTGAAAAAAGTAGGCACAGCCCTCTTTCACTTAAATCCAATTCACTTGCATGTGATGACATCCCCTCCCTAATGTCATGATCCTCTTCAAAAATGAAGGAGGAACAACAATAACCATCCTGTCTTTTTTCTCTGATTCACCTCCCCTTTCCCCCTGTCCAGAAACTAATTTATATAAATATAAAGCTCATCTGTTCTTTAAAGTTTGTTTACATTTATGTTTAATTAATTAATAAAATAAAAGTGTGATGGATTTGTAGGTATTTCATTATTGAGAATATAACGTGAAGGATAGAGCAGTAGGTAGCATGTTACCGGTACACAGAGAAAAATGAGACAGAAAATAAATCTTGGATTTGTTCGAAGTTTTCCTATCTGGGCATTCTAGAGTAACATGAAAGGGAATACTTTCTGTTTTATATTCCATAATTTCCCAAAGCTAGAGAAAAATCAATCTAAATCCATAAGCACAGGAAAGATTTGAGCATAAATGAAGCTAATTTTAAGTAGTGGGAGGAGGTTTTAGTGAGAAAGGATTAGCCCTCAGGCTAATTTTCATTCTATTATTCTTTGCAATCTTTAAAGGAGACTCCTATGTGGGAAGTGCCAGGAAGAGAGTGGTTCTACATACATCCAAGTAAGAATAGATAGCTTTCCTCTTTGAAACACCTCTGTACTTCCAGACACTTACACAAAAATAGAATCTGGAGAAGCTAGAAGTAAAAGTGAATAGCTGACTTGTTTAATAGATAGTTTTCTACCAAAGATCCTTAAAAAGCCTTTCACTGGAGCTGAATGGCAGTCGATCACAACTGAATTCCTTAACTTACTTCAACTCTGTTTCAAGTTATCAGAAGATAATCAAAAGGAGATAAGGGAAACCTGTCATTTTATTGTGCAAGTTTAAGAATTGGATTTATAGTTGCATCCATGGAAGAATAATATACATGTGCATAGTTGTGGGCAACAAGGGAATCTAAAGTGTAGAGACAATATTGTCTTTCTCGATTGAGACTGGATCTTCTCAGTCACTGATACAGGGTATTTGAATGAGATACTCAAGTTCTTTTCTCTCTAACATGGAATACCCAGATCCAAGTCTCTATCTCATTGGGCCAGCTATAAGGTCCACTTACAGCGTTCGCTCTCTCTCTCTCTCCCTCTCCTTCTCTCCCTCTTCTTCTCTCCCCTTCTCCCCCTCTTCCCTTCTCCTCTTCTTCCCTTCTTCCCCTCTTCTCTTCTCCCTCTCCCCCTCCTCCTCTCTCTCTCCCTCCCCCCTCCCTCTTTCCCCCCCCCCCCACACACACCCAGACACACACCCACACACACAGAGTTAAGATTAAGTGACTTACTGACTTGCCCAGGGTCACACAGCTAAGAAGTGTTAAGTGTCTGAGGTCACATTTGAACTCAGGTCCTCTTGACTTCAGGGCTGGTGCTCTATGCATTGTGATACCTAGCTGCTTCCTCCTACACCTTCTCTTGCTAACTTCCTTTTCTGTTATTATATAAACAATAGAATGTAAACACACAAGGTCAAGTATGGCTTGCTTGCTTTTTATTTGCTTAACATTGTGCCTAGAATATAGTGAACACCTAATAACACTTTGTCAGCCTATCTTGTTTATGAAAAAGTTCTCAGAATCATTCCCTGGCTCTACCTCTATCAGCTCAATTTTTTAATAAATTTCATCATGATTATGTCACCACATTGAATCATAATTTCAGAGCTGAAAAAGCCCATAGAGCACAATCCTTTCAATTTACAAATTTGAAGAATTCAAAGCCAAAGGTGTTTAAAGTTGGTCTATGGTAACAACCAATCAATTAAAACCATTCCTTAAGCAACTAAGAGGCACTGAGCTAGATAGAAGGTAAAAATTACAGAATGAAATAGTTTCTGTTCTGAAGAAAGTTATTTTCAATTAGAATGATCTGCAGTAAAAATAATGATGGTGCTATCTAAATTGTCTGTGGATTTGGTACTGTCAATCATATTAACTAAGGGATTATGGAATTAGGTAAAACAATAATCCATGTGAAGAAATGACATACCAATAATATCAAGGGGAATAAAAGAAAAAATATTGAAGTGACCTGGCATTATGAGATCTCACTTTATAGTAAAAAGTGGTAATTATCAAAACTATTTGGTATTAGATAAAAAAATAGAAAATTAATCAGTGAAATAAAGAGAAAACCTCAACAACCCCCAATAGATGAAAATCCCTAATAAACCCAAAAATACAAACCCTTGGGGGAAAAAAAAAACTCTTTGTAAAAAGAACTGGGAGTATATGGTCAAAGACTGATGAATAGCTGAACAAAAAGAGAAATAGACAAATGAATGTTGTGCTTTAAGGAATGACAAACAGGAAACTGAAAAGGAGTCAAATGGGAAATAGATTTAGACTAGCACCTTTATTATATTATTATATTAGTACAAATCCAAATAAAATACAATCTAAATAAAAAAACTAGAATAAAATGGAAGACATATCTTTCATAACTGTGGATGGGAAAAGAATTTGTAGCCCCCATACTAATCAAAGATTAAACAAGACAAAATCAACAATTTTTGATAATATAAAATTTAAAAGTGTTTGCACAAACCAAATCAAGATAGAGTTAGAAGATATGATTGGGGAAAATTTTTACATTAAACTTTTGTGCCATGTCACCCATCTAAAATTGACTAATAATTGACAGAGATTTATTTAATTAAAAGCAAATAAGATAAAGTACCAGCTGTTCACATCCCAAATATTCAGAAAAAATATAAATATAAATAAAACAACTTTAAATCAAAAGAAAAGAAAGAAAAATTTAATGTTAGAGGAGCTGCAGGAAAACAAGCATGTTTTTCACTGCTAGTAGAATTGTGAGTTCATCTAATAGTTCCAGAAAGCAATTTGGAATTATGCAAGAAAAGAAATTGTTCATATCTTTTGACTCAGAAATCCTATTATCAAGTGGGTTTATACTCCAAGAAAGGTGACAGCAAGAAAAGATGTGTGCATGAAAATATTTGCAGCATTTCTTTTTCAACTTGGACTTGTGATTTGTTTGGTGTGGGAATCTCCTTGTTAAGATGATGAAATGCTGGAAACAAAATATATGTTCAATGATTGGTGAATAGCTGAACAAATTGTGATATATAAATGAAAAATGATGGAATGATGTATGAATTCCTTATTGTAAAGAATGACAAACATTAAAAATTCAATGAAATACAGGGAAACCTGAAGAAAAGCTGAATAAACAAAGGAGAGCTAAAAGAGCAAAACAATGAATACTGACTCCTGTGATATAAAAATAATACTAAAAGGTATAAAATTCAGATTTTTAAAATTTTCATAATCTTGGTACCAAATTTTACAATCTTCCTTTTTTGTTAACAGTGAACTACAAAATGGGAAGATAAAATGTACTAACATACTATCATGCCTTTAGGTGGTTTTATTCATTTTTTTTTCTGAAGAATTCACTTTATTGCAAAGTATTTTGGGGTATTTTTTTATAAATGTTTGTGGTGTGAAAATATTATACTTCAATCCACATTCAGTCTCCATAATTCTCTCTCTGGATGCAGATGGCATTTTTCAACCCAAGTCTTTTAGAATTGCCTTGAATCACCTCATTGTTGAAAAGAGCCAAGTCCATTCTAGTTGACTAACATATAATCTTGCTATTGCTGGGTATTGTGTCCTGCTTCTACTCACTTCAGTCAGCATCAGTTCTTTAAGTCTTTCCTGGCTTTTCTAAAATCATCCTGCTTTTTATTTCTTATAGAATAATAATATTCTATAATATTCACATACCATAACTAATTCAGCCATTCCCCAATTGATGGGCATTCATTCTAGATCCCAAGTTATTATATGTTGTAAACTTTTAAAAATATTGTCATTAGTAGCTATATTCTGTGAATGCATTTATTAAACTGGGATGGAAGTGGAATTATCTCTCTCCCTTATACATTTGTGTAGAAATGATGAAAGAGGTAGGACAAATACTTGGAAAATTGAGCATGCTGTGACCAGACTAATGTAAGTACATAGTACATATGGTCATTTGCACAGTTCTGTGGGAACAGGCTTTTAAAATATGCAAAAGAATCTAAGTCACAGCATAGACCCTAATTGAAAATATTATAAATGATAACCCCAGGCCCAATGCTAAGTATCATTTGTAATAAATCAGGTTGTGCTTGGATCATCAATTGGGTGTAAAGGGGATTTGCAAAGCTGAGAATGGGCTGATTAATGAAATACTTTCTCCCTTGATTTTACTTGATAAGTAGGGAGGCACCTAGTAGATTTTAAAAGTCCCTGGAAAATAGATACTACCTCTTACACAGCTTTGCGCTCCTTACAATTTCTAGAATGGTGCCCTGTACATATAAGGGACTTATTAAATAATAAGGCAGCTAGATGGCAGAGGGGGTTGAGTGTGAACCTAGAGTAAGGAAGTCGTATCTTCTTGGGTTCTAATCTAACTTCAGATAGTAGTTATGTGACTCTAAATAAATCACTTATCTCTGTTGGTCTGAGTTTTCTTATCTGCAAAATGAGCTGGAGAAGAAAATGACAAACCAGTCATTGCCAAGAAAACTTCAAATGAGGTATGGAGAGTTGGATACAACTGAACAACAAATAATAATAATTTGCTTGTGCATATTTAGAGAATTATAAGGTATTCAAAGCACTTTATAATTATCTCATTTATCTTATTTCCTTACAAATATTATCTCAATAATCCTGGGATATGGGTGCTATTACTATCCCTTTTCTATAATTGAGGAAACTGAGTCAGGCAGAGGTTAAGTGACTTGTCCAGGATTATATTGTTATCCTACCCTAGGATAGGGAAAATAGAATTTGCTGGATGACACTTATGGCTCTGCAACATTAATCTAGATATATATGTATGCCATAATATGTATTCTTGGATAACACTTATTCCTTATGGATGTGCTCTTCCTCTATGGTGATATGATAACATAAGAGAGTATTCCCTTGTTACATGGGTTGGAGAGATATATTTGATTTTCCTTAAGAACATTTGGTCATTTGCCCTGTTCCTTTATTTAATAAACTAGTGTCTCTTATACAGTAGATGTCATGGAATATTACTATGTTGTAACAAATGACAACTATATTCAATGTGGAAAAATTATCTGTGCACATGTTTTGAAAATAAAAAGCTTTAAAAAAAATGACAACTATAAAAACAGAAACTTAGAAAGAACTACATGATCAGATGCAGACTGCAATACACAGAGCCAAGTAAACAATATAAAAAATGACTATGAAAATGTTAATAGAACTACACCCAGAAAATGTTGCAAAATAAAAAATAAATATGGCTTGAAAGAAATGGTATGAAAAAATACCCCACCCTTTTGCAGAGGTGTGAGGTTCATGTGTTGCATATGTTTTGGATTTTTTCCATGTTTGAGTCTAGTTTTAAAGTCAGATCTTCCTTACTCCAGGTCCAGGGCTCTATCTGCTGGCCCACCTCCTACCTACTACTTCACCTTAAGTATTCTATAACTGTTGAGAAAAAAGAATTCTTTTCTTCTCAAGACACGCATAGTTTAAAAAAAATCTCCAAGATCTTTACTGTTGCCTTCCATGTTAAGATGGAACATAGTTTAGAAAAGAGGAAGAACTGGACTGGAGTGGAAAACCAGACAAGTCCTTCCCTGTTAAAAAAAAAAAAAAAAAAAAAAGAAAAGAAAAAAAAATTGTTCACCCTTAATCATTTTTTTCTCTAACACTTCTTTCCTCTCAATACATTTCACCTATATACTAATCCTTTCTAAAATATCTCTTTCTTCTCTGGCCCCATCTTGTTGAAGATTTTACTCGACTTTTTTTTTTTTTTCTAAGAACTGAGACCTGTATTAGAGAAACTTGTAAAAATTTTACTGTTTCCTGCTTTTATTCTTTTTTTTTTTAAATTTATTTAATATTTTCCCCAGTTACAATCAAAGCAATTTTTTATATTTGTTTTTAAGATTTTTGAGTTCTAGATTCTCTTTCTTATTCTCACCCACAATTAAGAAACCACATGTGAAGTTGTGTAAAATATTTCCATAAAAGTAAAAGTTGTGAAAGAAAATATAGATCTTACATTCAAGTGAAAATAAAAATCCTCAAGAAAAATTAGGTTAAGAAGAAAGAGAGAGAAATAGAAAATGCTTCAATCTGTATTCAGACACAATCCTTTGGATATGGATAGGATTTTTCATCATTAAGTCCTTCAGAGTGTTGTGGATGATTGTACTATTGAGAATAACAAAAGTCATTCACAGCTGGTCATTCCAGAATACTGCTATTACTTTGTATATAGTATATTTCATTTTCTTTATGGAGGACTTTCCTGGTGTTTTTTTTCTTTTTTCTTTTTTCCTGAGAGCATCCTGCTCATTATTTCCCAGAGAACAATAATATTCCATCACAAATACATAACACAATCTATTGAACCTTTTCCCAGTTGACAGGCATCACTTCAATTTCTTTTTTTTTTTTTTTTTGTACTGAGAAGACAGCTGCTATGAATATTTTTTGTACATAGATTATTTTCCTTTTTAAAAAAATTTTTTTTCTGAATCTCTTTTGATATTCATTCATAGTAGTGGTATTGTTAAAAGTCAAAGGATATGTATGAATTTGCAGTCCTTTGGGCTCAGATCATAACTTTTGATCATTTATCAACTGGAGCATGGCACCTATATATGTAATAAATTTGACTGTTTCCTCTATATTTCAGAAATGAGGCCTTATCAGAGAAACTTGCTTCAAAAATTTTTTTTTTTACAATTACTATTGCTAATTGTATTTGCCCCCATTTATACTCTCTCCTTTTATTCTGAACCTCCTCAAAAGTATTTTGCTACTGAGCACTCCCTCCCCCAATATACCCTCTTTTTTACCCCCCTTCCCTGCTTCCTATATCCTATTCTGCTATTTTTCTGCAAGGTAAGATAGATTTCTATACTCCTGTTAAATATATGTTATTTCCTATTTGATTTGCTCTTGACTTTACATCCTCCGGTTCTCCCATAAATCCAGCTAATTTGAATTAAGATGCAAAAAAGGCATAATGAGTGTTTCTTTTTTTTATTATTTGTAAAAAAATCTTTTCACCTAGGATATCACCTGGAAGTTGGATTTTTAGAGCCCTTTTCTGAGGCAGTTACTAGTTAATTTGGCACTTGGTTAAGAGATTATCAGTGTCCAAATTACTGGGTTGTTATTTGGCCAGTTTTTAAAAGGACCTGTCTGCATGAGTGAACAGGTTCATGGTTCATCAACTACTTCTAAAAAGCCAAGGTCAAATAGTTAATCTATTTTCTGGTGAATCCAAGTAGTGAAAGTGCTATATGGATTTCTCATCTTTTTTTCTTTCTTTCTTTTTTTAAATTATAGCCTTTTATTTTCAAAATATATACATGGATAATTTTTGACATTCACCCCTACAAAACCATGTTCTAATTTTTTTCCCTCACTTCTCCCCACCTCCTCCCCTGGACAGCAAGTGATCCAACATATGTTAAACATGTGCAGTTCTTCTATACATATTTCTACAATTATTGTGCTGCACAAGAAAAATCAGATCAAAAAGGAAAAAAGCATGAGAAAGAAAACAAAATACAAGCAAACAACAACAAAAAGTGAAAATACTATGTTGTGATCCACATTCAGTTCCCACTGTCCTTCTGGGTGTAGATCTCATCTTTCTTTAAGGTGGCTGATGACAGACTTTTTTTTACCTATTATTCAAAAGTACCTACTCAGGAACCAAAAACCTTTCACAGAGGCCAAGATGTTAATAGGAAAATTGTTTCTTGATATCTAGCTTCCCTGCTAGGATTCATCCTGATCAAGATGAACTTTTGAAAGCAAAATGTTCAGGCATTAGCTTTGGCAGGAATTAAGAAGTATAGAACCCCTGACATCTTCAAGGAGACTCCTAGGTTGAGAATTTTTATTGCACACACTTGAAGATGCTGGGGGATGTGAGTAGAAGTCTCAGTAGGCATTTCTGCATTCTTAGGTGCATCTATAAAATGCTATTCAAAATAATAATCCAGGGCTTCACGCCATACCTGCTGATGTGTGAGAACCACATTAATCTAGGGAACAGAGGGAACCCTTAAAGCCTGGAGATACTCATCACCAGCCTGGGCCATCATTAGTTTAGTAATGGAAATGGGACAAATGCCATTGAGAACTATCCTGGGTCATCCACAAGCTCTAGATTAGTACTCTAGTCCCTAAATATAAAGATTCTGGAGTACAGAGCTGTCAGCTGATTACCATAGGAATGCCAGGACTATCTGGCTAGTGAGTCCCAGCTGACTTGTGAAGCTCCAGGAATATGATGGGAGAGAAAATTACACATATAGACAGAGTGATGAAATGCATTCAATATGTACATGCTTTCCTAAATAGCATATGTAGTTGCAACATGATGCTGTGTATTGTATATAATTTATATGTGTATTTTGTTCTATGTTGTGTGTGTTCATTTGTTTCAATCATGTTTGACGCCTCATGACACCATTTGGTATTTTCTTGGCAAAGACATTGGAATAGTTTGCCATTTCTTTCTCCAGCTCACTTTAGAGATGAATAACTGAGGCAAACAGTTAAATTGTTTGCTCAGTCACACAAGTGTCTGAAGCTAGACTGGAACTCAGAAAGATAAGATTTCCTGATTATAAATCCAGTTCTCTATCCACTGTTCTCCCTACTTCTCTATAGAGTAACTGAACAAATACACTATGTCCAGCTCTTTGTGACCTTGCTTGAGGTTTTCCTGGCAAACAGACTCCCAAATGGTTTGACTACAAGCTCTTCATTCTATTCCCTGAGTCACTTAGCTTCTATATTATGCATCTTTGCTATTACTATCTGTATGCCTTAAGTACTAGGTTATTATATATCAGCCTGATATGGGCTATGTTTTATGTGTTGGATAACTGTGGGTTGATATATGGTCAATTTTGTTAAGCATCTATGTAAAGGGGATAAATAGCTTGTTCTGTCAGCTCTGGCTAAAGTATATTCCATCGAGCATTGAGCCTATGACTTGGCTATTTCTGGAGAAACACTTAGAAGACTGGATGCTTGATCTTTTGCAATAAATACTGGGGTCTCTTTCTCTCTTCTTTCAATTTAATATATATGGCAAATAATTCTTCCACCAATGAAGGGTTATGAAGGAACTGCCCTTCCCTCACCCTACCAGAAAGGGTGAGCTATGAATACATGGTGGCTAAAGGACATCAGTTGCCTTAGGTCAACCTGATCTTAAGACTGGCTCTTAGGTACTCTTCTCCCCCTCCCCCCCGTTTCTGTTTCTGCACTATTAGAGCAATGCTGAGAGGAACATCTTCAGCCTTGGAGGCAGCCACGTGAGTCAGAGAGCTTTGGATGTCCTGGATTTCCTTGGCTGGATTTAACTAGTTGTGGCAGGAGTGTTCTGATAACTACCCATACCCTTCAGGGAGAAGATGATCAGGGATGGGAGGAGGAGTCCTAAACTCCTATCTAGCTTGGAAAACCGAAGACATGGACTTTGATGAGACAAAGCAGGGGTGCAGTGAAATGTAACTACTTAGCAATCTTACAAACCTTAAATTTTATGGTTTTAAGTCTCACCCTCCCCAGAGACTATCCCCAGAGTAGCTTCAAATTACTATCTGTAGTTTTAAGTCTTTGTTAATGTGAGCACTTGTGAGGTTTTTGTGAGTATTTAGAATTTCTTTTGTGTGGAGAAAGGTCTACCTTGTAGCAGATTATTATCACACACTGAGTATCTTTCAACTCCTCCCCTTTTTGGTAAAAATGTAAAGGGAGCCAAATTTAAGCATTAGGTAGCCTCTGGGGCTATAAGGTGGAAGCTATAAAAACCCAAAAATTTAATGGAGAAAGCCCAGACACTCATTCTCTTCTTACTCCATTCAAACAGGTAAGAAAAAAGCCATTTGAGGAAACTGAGGCAAACAGAAGTTAAACGTCTAGCCTTGGGTCTCACAGCTAATAAATATTTGAGGTTATGTATGAATTCAACTCTTCCTTACTCTGGCTCTTAGGCTCTCTGAAGTGTATAACTCAGCTGTTTGACTCCAGAGCTGATACTGGAAAAAGAGGGAGAAAATGAATGCTCCAGAACACCCTGGAGCTCTGCTTCAGCAACCTGATTCTTTCATTGTCATGACTTATACTTTCTTTTTGGTTCTTTTTTTTTTCTCTCACAGAATTAGAATGAGGATAACATACTAACTACACTTGTCCTGAGGATTTGTGATTAGCTGTGTGGGTACTGTATGCTGACTGACGACTCTTTATAGTGTTCATATACAAACTATCTGTGTGCCGATTTACTTGGGGGGGTGACTGTGGGTGGCAGAGAGATGAGGAGGAGCAGGGAAAGGGTCACTATCCCTTTATGTCCCTTTTACTCTCATGGGCCCCGATGATTTGCATGTAACATGAGAAGAATAAGGGGGGCAGGGCGAGAAGAGAAAATACAAAGGACTTTTGGAGAAGCTAAGTGGATCCCCTAGAAATGATACCCAAGCCAGGAATGAAGAAGGATTTCTGAAAAACCATAATTCAAATTAATAGGCCCCGAGTCTGCAAGATGGAGAAAAAATAAGCTTTAAAAATGCCTCAAGGTTTCTCTAGCTAGCAGGCTCCAGTCAGTACAGCTGCCTGAATGAGGTTACATCACAAAATAGCTAAAGATAGTGCTTGGTGTTATCTGGCTCAAGAGCGGGAAGACCCCCTCCCTTTTCTGTGCTTCTCAGGAGGTGAAAACCAGCAGATGGTAGCAGAGAATAGCAGCTTCAGCAGAGAAGATGGTCAGGGAGGGTACCCCTCAAGAGCATTATAATGGAGGGAACGAGGACCCTTGGCCAGGTAGGGAAGAAGGAAATTTGCCAGATGTCCCTGGTGGCCCTACAACACTGAGGGACATATGCTTCCCATCATCCCTATTCCTGGGTGATGCATATTCCTTATGGATGGGCTCTTCCTTTATGGTGGCAAGATAGGAGAGTAATCCCCTGTGTATGGGTTGGAAAGATATATTTGATTTTCTTTAAGGACATTTGCTCTCCTCCTCTATTTAATAAACTAGTGTCTCTTATATAGTAGATGTCATTATTTCATGACTATAAACACAGAAACTTGGAAAGAGCTACATGACCTGATGCAGACTGCAATAAGGAGAGCCAAGAAAAGGATATAAAATGACTATGAAAATGTAATAGAACCACACACAGACAAATCAAAAGTGAATGTTGCAAAATAACAAGGATGATTTATGAAGTATGAGAAGATACCCACCTTTGCAAAAGTGTGAGGTTCATGTGTTGCATATTTTTTAGATTTTTTTTTCATGGCTGATCCATTATGCTGATTTTTCCCCCCTCTTCTTTCTCTTTTTAAAAAATCTTCAAAAATTACTATTTGTTATATGCATAACCTGAGCCCCAAAGGCCACTGGAATGGAACTCTCTTCATTGGTGGAGATCAATTTCATATTTCATGGGGGGAGTTGGTAAGAGCAAAGGAGAAGGATCTATTCTTTTCTGTTTCTTTGGGCCCTTCTGGCTTTCATCTTTTGAGAGAGAAGATGGACAATGGCAACTACAATTCAAGTTGCTGAAAGGAGAAAAAAAAAGCCTATGTGAGAGAAACAGACAGTCTCCATCATGGATCTATGCAGAACTGGCTACCCTACAGATTTGAGGAATATTTCCCCTCTGGGTGATATTTGGGACTCTCTTCACCACAATGGGAGAGCTCTTTCACGGTATATATTTCTATTTTGCTATGTGTGTTCACTGTGGACTTGTTATTTGCTAAGAAGAAAGTCAAATCTAGATATAAAGCTTGGGTCTTTTTTCCCATTAAGAAATGGCAATCAGAACTTTACCCTGAACCTGAAAATTAAATCCCCTAGATTTAGGTGTCAAACATGCTGCTGAATCAGATTAAAATATAACTGGTAAAATTTTTTTTTATTAAAGCTTTTTATTTGTATAACATATGTATGGGTAGTTCCCCAGCATTGATCTTTACAAAGCTTTCCATTACAACTTTTACCCCCAGTCCCCTCCCCTCCCCTAGATGGCAGGAAGTCCACTACATGTTAATAATGTTGAAATACTTGACAAGTTGTGCAAGAAAAATCCTATCTACAAGAAAAAAAAGAAAACCAGAGAAAGGCAACACAATGCAAGCAAACATCAACAGAGATCATGAAAATGTTACGTTGTGGTCCATATTTCATATCCCTCTCTCTGGGTGTATATGGTTTTCTTCACCAAACAATTGGAACTGGTTTGAGACAATTCTTTGTTTCAGAGAGCCATGTCCATCAGAATTGATCATCATATAGTATTGTTGTTGCTGTGTATGATGATCTCCTGGTTCTGCTCGTTTCACTCAGCATCAGTTCATGCAAGTCTCTCCAGGCCTCTCTGAAATCGTCCTGCTGGTCGTTTCTTATAGAGCAATATTCTATAACATTCATATACCATAATTTATTCAGCCACTCTCCAATTGATGGGCATCCCTTCAGTTTCCAGCTCCTAGCCACTACAAAAAGGGCTGCCACAAACATTCTTGCACATGTGGGTCCCTTTCCCTCTTCTAATATCTCTTTGGGATATAAGCCCAGTAGAAACACTGCTGGGTCAAAGGGTATGCACAGTTTGATAACTTTTTGAGTGTAGCTCCAAATTGCTCTCCAGAATGGTTGGATCCGTTCACAGTTCCACCAACAATGTATTAGTGTCCCAGTTTTCCCACATCCCCTCCAACATTCATTGTTATCTTTTCCTGTCATTTTAGCCAATCTGATAGGTTTGTAGTGGCACTTCAGAGTTGTCCTAATTTGCATTTCTCTGATCAATAGTGATTTGGAGCAACTTTTCATATGACTAGAGATGGTTTTAATTTCATCATCTGAAAATTGTCTGTTCGTATCCCTTGACCACTTATCTATTGAAGAGTGGCTTGAATTCTTATATATATGAGACAATTCTCTATATATTTTAGAAATGAGGCCTTGATAAAGGCCATTAAATGTAAAGATGATTTCCCAGTTTGATGCTTCCCTCCTAATCTTGTCTGCATTAGTTTTATTTGTACAGAAACTTTTTAACTTAATATAATCAAAATTATCCATCTGGTGTTCAATTAGGAGTTCCAGATCTTCTTTGGACATAAATTTATTCCATCTCCACAGGTCTGAGAGATAAACTATATTACGTTCCTCTAACTTGCTTATAAAATCACTCTTTATATCTAGATCTTGAACCCATATAGATCTTATCTTGGTAACTGGTAAATATTTAACAAAATAAAAAAACAGGTAATATTATATTTTAAAATTGTCAGTCTGTGGCTTACAAAGATCTTTATTCAGTGCTTTGTTTCTATTTGTAGTTTTTTTTTTAAATAAGGTTTGTATTTGACTTTTAAAAAAAATTAGTGATCTCTGTATCCCTTCTCTTGCTTCTCTCACTGCCCTAAACTAATACGATTTAAGAGATTATATAAGTATAATTCTAAACTAGTACCTTTTTCTCTTAGGAGAGCAAAAAGGTGGCCTCCGGGCCCAATCTCTTGCTTCCCTTTCTGGTAGGAATTAAGGCTTCCCTTGGAAAAAGGGATGGGGGAGGGCAGGAGAAGGGGAACAGGAAGAGAGGTTAGAGATGTCTATTCTGCCTCTTTTCAAACCACAAAACATCTCTATGTTACATGTGTGGGACAGCCTCTTTAAGCATGGGATGGCTGTCTGGGAAGGGAAAGAGAAAGAATACAGGATCAAACAAAAAATATAAGATACCAATAAAATCACATTTAAAAAAATCCACCAAAACCTAGTTTCTCTTCATTATGTCCAACATCAAATCATCCTTACGACGTGGGGTAGCATCCTATAATATGCTGGATAAGAACTCAAGACTTCAGTTCAAATTCAGGTTCATATCATTTAGGGTGTGACCTGGAAAAGCAAATCTTCCTGTCTGAACCTTGGATTCCTGATTATTTTTGGTAGACAGGTGATAGATAAGACAGGAGCAGAATGAGAACTATGCTTTCAGACATAGTTAGAGTATAGATTTATTTTGGGGAACTATATTTGTTTCAAGAGAGAACTTTTTTGAGGGAGAAGGAAGGAGGGATAGAATTGGTATAGTATAGGGAGGTAACAATAAAACTTTTATTTAAAAGGAAAATAAAGAATATCAATCAATCATTTAAAAATATAGAAGACAAAAAAAAGAGAAGAAATTTGAGTACCAGAACTGAAGTCAGGAGGACCTGAGTTCAAATTTGATTTCAGACACAACACTTCCTTGCTGTGTGACCCTGGACAAGTCACTTAACCCCAATTGCCTCAGCAAAATATATATATAAGACAGAAGAAATTAAAAGAGGCAGAGAGGAATAAAAGTTTCATATTCTTTTCAATCCTTTTGCAGTTATTCTTTGAATAAGGAAATATAAATATGTGTGGATGTTTATCAACTTTGTAATAATACAATAAAAATTTTTATAAGAAACAAGAAATAATCCTAAAGAGATCTTAGAAGAGGGAAAAGGACCCACATGTGCAAGAATGTTTGTGGCAGCCCTTTCTGTAGTGGCTAGAAACTGGAAACTGAATTGGATCAATTGGAGTGGCTGAATAAATTATGGTATATGAATGTTATGGAATATTATTGCTCTGTAAGAAACGACCAGCAGGACGATTTCAGAGAGGCCTGGAGAGACTTGCATGAACTGATGCTGAGTGAAACGAGCAGAACCAGGAGATCATCATACACAGCAACAACAGTATTATATGATGATCAATTCTGATGGACATGGCTCTCTGCAACAAAGAATTGTCTCAAACCAGTTCCAATTGTTCGATGAAGAAAACCATATACACCCAGAGAGAGGGATATGAAATGTGGACCACAACGTAACATTTTCATGATCTCTATTGATGTTTGCTTGCATTGTGTTGCCTTTCTCTGATTTTCTTTTTTTTTCTTGTATATAGGATTTTTCTTGCATAACTTGTCAAGTATTTCAACATTATTAACATGTAGTGGACTTACTGCCATCTAGGAGAGGGGGGGAGGGGAGAGGACTGGGGGTAAAATTTGTAATGAAAAGCTTTGTAAAGATCAATGCTGGGGAACTACCCATACATATTTTATACAAATAAAAAGCTTTAATAAAAAAAAAAAAAGAAACAAGAAATAAGGGGCAGCTAGGTGGCGTAGTGGATAGAGCAACAGCCCTGAATTCAGGAGGACCTGAGTTCAAATGTGGACCCAGACACTTAAAACTTCCTAGCTGTGTTACCCTGGGCAAGTCACTTAACCCCAATTGCCTCAGGGAAAAAAAAAGAAACAGGAAATAACAGGTTTAAACTAGATGATTACCTCTAAGGTCCATCCTAAATATCTGATCCTATGATTAAGAAGTCCCACATATTAAGGATGCCCTAGATGATACATATAAAATTAGACAATTTTCAAGTATTAGTGTATTGCTTAAATGCAGAAAGTTTTTAATTCCTAGGTTATCTTCCTTTTGTCTTCCAACATTTGTCTAATCTACCTTTAGCCCATGTATGATCAGCCAATTGAAATGAATTGAATTTACCTCATACCTGAAATGAATTTACAAACAAGACATAATTAGAAAGGTAAATATTCTGAAGGAGAAAAAAAAATGTAATGTATTCTGTATCCTACTGCTAAAAATAACTTCACATTTTCTGCCCTTGATATTTTTATGCAAATGACAGAAGCTGGAAAGGAGAAAGAAATCTAGGGCTAGATTGTTAACTGCATGAGGGTACAAACCATGTTACAACTAATCTTTGGATCTTCCCAATTTAATAATAGCATAACACTCAGCACACAATGCTTGATAAATGCTTCTTAAACTCAACTAAATCAAACTGACTTCACCTGAATTTATTTTAATTTCATGAATAAATACATCCTGATTCTGCAAATTTTAAGAGTTATCATCAACATTATTCTTATTATGAAAAATTACTAAAGAACATAACACTAAAATAAAAACTATTCACAAGAAAATATCCTTAAGCATATAGGTATCAATGCCAACAATAATTCAGATTAAATCACATTCTTCTGATGCCTATAATTATATATTCACATATGGAGAAAATATATACTTTTCTTTTACACAGCTGTGGTCCATATGGATATTATAATTCTAGTTGGACATAATTTTTTTTTTTAGCTTTGTATTATTTCACATAGGTCTTTCCACATTTCCTTAGATTCTTTATCATTCATCATTAGCCAGATTGAGACAATCTTTGATTGTTCCAAGAGTTTTTATTTTATATGTAATGCAGAATAGGGCCAAATAATTGAAGACCTTCAATGCAAAACAATGCAACACTGGGGGGAAGTCACTGAAGGCTTGGGAACAGCAGAGTGACATGACAACAAGGGATGGGAAAAATTGGAGTAAAACTTCAAATGAGTAACATGACATGTGGAGAATCAGGGAAATGTTACAGCCAAATTCAACTATGAATTGCTTCTTGAATTTGGCACTTTATCTTGCAACTCCATGAACTACCACAAGCTATCCCACAACCCCCAAGTTCACCAACATCGGGAAGGCAGTTTTTGACTTTGGAGAACAGCTGGGAGCTTGTGAAGGGAGTAGCATGAAATAAGAGTTATAACGGATGTGGGGCCTTGCTTAGGGGTTAAATATTAGGCTGAAGAATTTGTTTTTTAATCTTAGAAGCATGGGAGCTGCAGAAAATTTCTGAATAGGGGAATGATCCAATACCAGCAGGAAGTTGGATTGGAGGATAGGGAAAGTAACAGGAAGCAAAGACCAGTCAGGAAGCTGTTGTAGTAGTACAAAGGAGGGATGGAGGGCTTGAAATAGAGGAATGGATATCTGGGTGTAAAAATGGTGAAAGAGATGAGGAAATTGATAGACTGGGATGTGGGGAGAAGGAAGACTCGAAAGAACAGAGATGAGCCCTCAATAGAAACAGGGAAGTTGTAAGGAAGAGCAGATTTAGCAGTGTTTTTTACTTGCCTGAGTTTGAGCTGCCCAAAGGACTTCTAGGAAGAGATTCCCAGATAGCAGTTAACTGTGAGGGACTGGAATTCAAGAAAGAGATTACAATTGTATATGTATGTGGCATGGAGAAGATCCTGGAAGGTATGGAAACTAAGTGAGATCTTTGAGAGCAAAGAGAAAGGGTGCTAAGGCAAGCCCTAGGGGATACTAAAGGTTCTCAAAAAGAGGAACTCCAAGATCCTGGAAATCCTTTCCTTTCCTTCATGGAGCCCTCATTAAGTTCTTCATAAACATTCTTCTCAGCCTTCTGCTGGATCCTTTGCAGAGCCCTAAAAGACTGCCTTTGTCTACTTTGTTCTCAGCTACTCATGCAGTGAGTCAATCAATAAGCACTTATTAAATATTTACCGTGTGCCAGACACTGTGTTAGGTGCTAGGAACACAAAAGCAGAAAGAGCCAATCCTCTGCCCTCAAGAAGCTTATATTTTAATGGAAGAAGATAATATATGGAAAGAAATTGAAAAGGGAATGGTAAGAAGAGATGAAGGTAACAGGGGATGGGATTGCAATAGAGAAAAGTCTAGAGTCAGAAGTATGGCCTGCAGAGGAATAAAGAAATGGTTAGCCAGTGTGAACTCCTAAAAATATAAGCTATAGGAGGAACTAGCCAATTAGAAGGAAAAGCTGAAATCCAGGCTGGAGCTAATGTCCTGAGTTTCTAGAATCTGATAAGAGAAAGTTTGTGGAATCCATCCTGGAAAACAGATCTTTCATCAGTAGTCTCAGGATGTAGCTACCTGGATTGTTTTGGAAGATTTTCCTTAAAGCAAGCCTATGAGCAAGTTTATATGCAACTTTTAAGGATTACGTTTACTTTCTGGGTCAAGCAGAACAAGTCTAATCCCTTTTCCACAAGATAAGACATTCAAAAATACTTGAAGATAGCTATTATCCCAGAGAGATGTCTTTTCTCCAGAAGAAACATCTCCAGATCTATCAACAGATCCTTTTAGTTTACTAGGCAAAGTGCTTTGTAAAAATTAAAGTACAATATTAACTATGAACTTATAATTGAGGTCTGAAGTCTCAGGCAGCTCTACAAATATTCAGAAACTGGTAGGTAAATGATTGGAACACTTACGCAGAATGCAAAACAAACAGGATTTTAGTTCCTGCTTGGTAGGAGCTAACATCCTAATTGCAAGGCCTAATAACCAGAAACAATTAGGAACAATTGTGTATTTATTTCACAAAAGGAACGGATTTAAAAGTTCAGTAGCAGATGGGTGTGGGCTGGGGTAATTTAAATATAAACAAACTTCAAAAGTAAAATTCCGAACTATCAAATGTTTAAAACTATATCTTTTTTAAAAAATCAACATTCATGTAATTATTTAATGTATGAATTTATAAGAACACCGTATCATATGCAGGAACCAAAAGCAAAAGGAAGTCCATCCTTACAATAAATAAATCTGATAACTGTGGTTCCAGTCCAGAGCTCCCAATACAGCAACAAAAATTTCTGTGGTGCTTGCAGTAAAACAATTAACAAGAGGTACTGTGGATTGCAGCCTTTATGCTAATTGCTTCTGTATTTGCTCAATTGGGCAGCATTTCATTCATTTCCCACTCAACTACAAATGTGTGGTCTAACAAAAATCTTCACAATTTTATTCCTCTTTTTGTGCATTTAGGGAATTATCACATCTAGGACAGGAAGTTTCTCCAGGACAAGGGAGAACATACACCCTTCATAGATTTTACTGCTAAATTGGATTTTGTTCTTTAATCCTGTTGATTATAACAATGGAGAATCTCTGTAGGCCAGTATTTAGCTCGGGGGAAAAATTGAATTTTTCAACTATTCTGAATGGAGAACATCAATTATTGGACTTCATTCTAAAAAACAGGTGTAGTTTAGCATATAAAACTCCCCTACACTATCTTTAATCACGTTAGTTTAAGAAAAATTGAATTAAAAATTTATAAATTTTAAACTTTTTGAAATTATCTGCCCTCCAACCTAAAACGATTAGTTTCTGGTTCAATTGTAGTTGCAATTAGTGAGCTCTGGGCCTGCAGTTATAAATTGTGGTACAGAAATCTTTCCAAGAAAACAAAACAATTATTTCAATAAGGAAAAATATGGCCAACTTTATTTACTGAGTAATCTCTTTATCCAGCAATTCATAAAGAGATCACCATTAAAAACAGAATCAAGATATTGCGAATATATTTTTCATATGAATTGTAAAAAAAAAATCTTTTGAGCATATTATTTAAATACCCTCTTAAAAAGACATTGCACATTGAGCTCCGGAAGTACATTTCATTATTAAATAAAGTTGCAAACGTCGGCTTCAAAAAAAACTAAAGTTATAGCTTTCACACCAATCTGAGCAAGAAAATGTGACAAAGAATTAAAAAAAAAAACAAACAACCCTAAGCATTTCGACGTATGTAATTCTGCGTATTACAATATGGACGAGTTGTTGCTATGAGAACCCTATGTTTTGCCTCCTGGCTGGTATCTGACGTTGCAGCCTAGACAACACCGCTGCCAGTGTTTTAACTAGAGCCTGGCATCTGACTCCAGCTAGCACTCCCCAGCTTCAGGAACATTAGCTTAATGGCTGATTTCCTCCTGCTCCCAACCCAGTTGTCCTTTGAAGTCACCGCGCCACACAGCCAGGACCGTTTTTTTTTTTTTTTTTTAATTTCGCCCTCCTGGGGAGAAAGCATGGGTGGGGATGGAGGGTTGCAGGAAGACCCGCAGAGGGAAAAAAGGAGAGCGCCGGCTACACAGCCTTATGGCGGCCCCGGCTTCCCAGGGGCCTAGGCTGCAGAGTGCGGGAGGGGCCGCCCCCGTGCGCGCCCCACGTGGGCTGTTCTGTGCAAGAGCGGAGAAGGGACGGCCCCAAGCTTGATCTCTAGCCCAGCCGGCCCACACCGCCTCCTGCACGTTTCTAGCCGTTTTTTCGGTTTTTTTTTAAATCTCGAAATAAAAACGCAGCCATCCCAGGGAGCACGAGAGAGGGAGGAAACGAGCGGGAGAAATTGGGGAGGGGGAGGGCCCTTGAGGAGGGCGGGAAGGGAGGACTTTGGCGGCAATTATCTAACAATACCCTAGGGTTCTGGGGGATCGAGGGCGGGGCCCGCGTTTTTATGGCGCAGGGGGGCGCGCGGAGATTTTATGGAGGGATCTTTTGGGTGTCCTTGTCTTTGACTCTCCCATCCCCCCATGGCTGGAGGGGCATGCCTGCTGGAGGCGCAGGGACTGCGGCAGCGCCGAGCCTGATATTCCTCTCCATTCTCTTCCCTTCTCTTTCCTTTCGGATCCAGGCGGTTCTTTTTTCCCGCCGCCGCCCAGCGCTACCTGGCATCTCCAGGGCGACCGGGCGGCAACAAGATGGCGGACGAAAAAGACAGCGGAGGTAGGAAACCGCCTAGGGAAGGGAAGGGCCCGGCCAGGCTTGCCGCG
The DNA here is from genome assembly GCA_023553655.1 of Myrmecobius fasciatus. Lineage (NCBI taxonomy): Eukaryota > Metazoa > Chordata > Mammalia > Dasyuromorphia > Myrmecobiidae > Myrmecobius > Myrmecobius fasciatus. The sequence goes on along the minus strand of JAJPUD010000078.1, from coordinate 797,001 downwards.
CGTACCCTAAGACCTCGGAAGAAGCGTCCCCAGGGGACCCCCCCTTCCAGTACCCCTTTGTGCGTGCCGCCCGTGGAGGGGAAAGGGCACGGGGGTATGGGGTGGGGGGTAGGGAGGCGATGACCTTGGCCCCGCCCAGCGTAGGGGAAGGGAGGTCTCTGATCTCCTCCCCCTCTCCTTATTTTCATCCTCCCTCCACACCCCCTTTAATCTCCCCTCCCATCGCTTCTCTTCCCCTCCCCCAGGCCAGGCGCGGTGCCCGAATGCGACGCTTAGGCGCCTCCCGCCGCCCCCTCCCCCTCCTCTTCCCGGAAACTGTAGCGAACCCCCACAGCCTGGGACCAAAAACATGGGGTCCCGGTGGTAGCATTACGGATAGATCGCTGGGTCTTCAAATGAGGCTCCGAGGTCCAGGCCTCGGTGCGGCGGGGTTCTTCCTCCAGGATCCTCTTTGCACCTCCCGTCGCCCCCACGCGGCCGCGCCAGGCCTTTCGTGTTTCTCTCTAACTGATGACCATTTGGCGGCTCCATCTTGCTACCCCGTGGAGGAAGGCGAGGGCGGGAGGAAGCGAGGCTGCGGCTGTTCCCTCCCCCTCCTGCGCCTTGTAGCGCCTGCCCGGCCGCACCTCCCTCTTGCCCCGGGTTGTCTCTGGAAAGAAAGGGCCAGACGGGAGGCTTTGTTTTTGTGGCTACATTCCCAAACCCAACGATCTCGATTGAAGAAGCACATTAGGGCAGTCCGAGGAGGAGAGGTTCGGCCGCCCTTCCCGGGGCGCTCCTTCCAAGCGGTCCCGAGGATGCTGGCACGCCGCAGTTCCGCCCCGCCCCCATACTCTCCCGGCTCGGCCCGAGCTGCTCTCGCAGCGTGCGGCCCAGGGCCTGAGCCGGCTGGTGGCCTCCATCTTAAGCGGCGGGGAGGCAGACATGTTCGTATCTCGTCCCTCTCAGGTTCTCCACATAATAAAAAGAAAGGCCCTGGTCTGAGAAATTGGGGTTCCCGCGCAAAGAAGGCCCCGTATTCCAGTTAATTGTCCGCGGTGGGGAGCCACGAAAATGCAGTTTTTCTTTTTTCTCCTGCAGGATCTTAAAATGGGCAATCACCTTGTCTGCATACTGTAAACAATAAAACGCCCCCCCTTTAGAGCGCAATACTTGAAGAAAGCTTCCTTGCCTTAGCCAAACTCCACCATCGTTTGAGTTTTCCCCTCCCCTTATGCAATGCATTAATTGTCAGTAATTTGATTTTACATCTTTATTTGCTTTCAGCCTCCCCATTTAAACTGAGCTCCTTGGGAGCTGGTGAAAAACACCCTTCAGGATCTCATTACCGGGATTGTTTTTGCCCTTTCTTTTTATCCCCTAGACTTAGACACAATACCTCACACGTAGTAGGTGCTTAAAAATTCGTGGATTATTTAAAACCTAGTGTAGAGATTACTAAACCCCTTGTATATTTTGAATATGAGGTATATTGGCAGCGATAAGTAATTTGCACTTTTTTCTCTATTAGGCTGTAAACTTAAGGGGAGGTAATTTTTTTGTCTATCTTTGTATCCCTAGCTTTTAGACGTTACTTAGCATATTTAGTAGGTATTTAATAAGTGCTTGTTGACTATTTGAAATCTAGTATTTAGGTTACTAAACCACTTCTTGTATATTTTAACAAGAAGTTAGTTACTTCCAAGAAGTTACTGGAGTTGTATTGAGGTTGATAAATAATTTTCACTTTGAAAAATTCCAGCAAAGCAATTAGAAAAAAATTCTTATTAATACTTAGTGCCTTGAAAGTTAAAAGCATATTATCAGTATTTATGGACCCTGAAGGTGGGCTATGAAAAGAGCGCTGAAATTAGGAAAACTGAATTTCAGAGTCACTTAAATGCCTCAAACCTCAATATTTGCATCTGTACAAAGACATTGAACTATATGGGCCCCGTCCAGCTCTGGATTTCTGCTGTGCCACAGAATGTCAGTTGGAACACAAGTAAATATGTTGTAATGATTTATCAGTTTTTATCAATAATTGTAATTGAAACCAATACTAGCCTCAAGAAGTTTACATTCTTAATGAAATGTATGAATATTGCTATGCCACCTTTCCTTTAAAAAGTGATAGCTTTCAGTAATGCTTTTTAGAAAGTACAAATGCTACAATGAATACATCCTAAGAAGTGACTTGTTTTTCTATTAATTTTTCAGCCATATCAGGAAATCAGAATATAGAATTGTAAAAGGAAATTTATAATCAGCATGCTTTAATGGAATGAACAACGAATGTGGAATTGCAACTTGGGTTTGAATGTCATCTCTACCATTTATGTCACAAGTCCCTTAATCTTTCTAAATTGTAATTCCACTATTTGTAAAATGAGAATAAGTAATACCATTTCGTAGCTCCCTTTGTTGTGAGGAAAACATTGTTAAAAACATTATAAAATTGTGAGCTATTATTTTCATTAGTTTAATCTCTTTTCTTTATAAAGAGTCTAGCTTTAAAGGTTAAATGATTTCCCTGGGCCTTATAGTTAGCTGGCAGTGAAGCAGGAAATAGAACCTGATTTGGTTACTTTATTTAGCAACTCTATTAGAAATAGATGTTTTGGTAGACATTGGGAAGAGATTTGTTGGCAGCAGAACAGGTTAATCATGGATATTTGGGAGCTATTATTGTTAGGAAGAAAATAATATAAAAAACTAGACTTTTAACTCTGAAACAGAGAGGACTTGGGATATCATTTATTTTAAATCCATTTATTTTAAATCCCTTATTTTAAAGAGCAGTGGGAAGTAGAAAGGATGCCAAACGTGTGATCTTGGACCTGGATTTTTCTCCTGACATTGTCACTTCCTGCATACTGTTTCACCTAATATGAAATGGTAGACTTCTCTGGTCCTTGGTTTCAGAATGAACAAGGTCAGTTATCTGACAGCTCTCGTTCTATTATATGAAGTGATTTTTCCCAAAGTAGAAGGAAGACCCTACTTGGAGTCAGTGGCTTTGGCTTTCTGGCCTGACCATTAATTAGCAGACTTCAGGGGAGTTATGTAACCTCTCAGCCTCATCTTTAAAAGGAGGAGTTTGGATTAGATATATAAGGTTAAATATCTTCTGATTTCTTGTTCAGTGGTCAATTTGCCCCATTGCCAACCATCTAATTTTTTAAAAAAAATTATTTATTTTTTTCTATTCAAGCTTTTTATTTGCAAAACATATGTATGGGTAATTTTTCAACATTGACCCTTGCAAAGCTTTCTGTTAAAAATTTTCCCCTCTTAGCCCCTTTCCCCTAGATGGCAGGAAGTCTACTACATGTTAATTATGTTAAAATACTTGACAAATCAAATATAGGTATACGTATTTTTACAGTTGTTCAAGAAAAGTCAGATCTACAAGGAAAAAAAATCTGAGAAGGGAAACAATGCAAGCAAACATCAATAGAGAGCATGAAAATGTTATGTTGTGGTCCACATTTCATATCCCTCTCTCTGGGTATATATGGCTTTCTTCACTGAACAATTGGAACTGGTTTGAAGCATTTCATTGTTAAAGAGAACCATGTCCATCAGAATTGATCATCATATAGTCTTGTTGTTGCCATGTATAATGATCTTCTCAACCACCTAATTTTTAAAAAATGACAAATGATGTAATTAATTAAAAGGATGTGTGTGTATGTAATAAAAATTTATATTTAAAAATAAATGAGGCAGTTGACCTAGATAGAGACAGCTAGGTGATTGTACAATAGGTAAAGAACTGGGACTGGAATGAGAAAGACCTGTATATACAGATGCAACCACAAACATTGTGATTCATCTGCCTTAGTTCCTTCAACTATAAAATGGGAATAATCCCCACAAAATGGTTGTCTGGACAAAATGAGATAATATTTATAAAGTGCCTGGCATAATGCTTTTCTCCTTCAGCTTGTTTCAGGCATGTTGTTGGGGGTGGGGAGATTTGCAGAAAGATATCCAAAGGAATTGTTACTTCCTGTGTTCCTCATTGGTTTACCTGAAGGTCAGTGCATTTGAAAAAGATTGGGGCTTCCTTTGTCAAAAATCCCACAACTTTAAGCCACATACAGTACAAATAGTGCTAGATTTAAAAATTAGAAAACCTAACCTTAAATACAGACTTTGCAACTTATTTGTGTGAACATGGGCAAGTGACTAAACCTCTCTGAAAGTCAGATTCTTTATCTGTAAAATTAGGGGGTTGGACTAGTTGGCTGTTTAGCCCTCTCCCTAGCTGTAAATTTGTGATGTGAGCCATCAAGAAGCAGTCAACTGCCAGGACCAAATTGGTTTCCAGGGATTCAGCTCCTTCCCCACATTATTCATGCAGATATTCAGGGATGGCCTTGAAGTAAAGAGATCCAGTGGGTTTTGTACTCATTTTTTATTGATGAGAGTGGTTCCTAAATCCGTTTGTATACTGTCAGTATACCTTCAAATACCCCAAACCTAATTGACTTACACAAAAATTAATAACCATCAACAAAAAACAAACATATATAGTGAGCTAAGATAGTGCCTGTTACTTAATTACTATTTTAGTTTTAAATGTTTTTTAAATGTTTTAAATGTAAAATGACTTAAAAGAATTAAGAAATTAGACAGCTATTTCCTAGGAACCCCATCCATCTAGTCTTTTCTCTCTCCTCAAGTTCCTTTAAGGTTCTATTTCTGGGAATCTTTTCCTAATCTTGGTAGATTCTAATATTCTTTCGTTTGGGATCGAAAGCAGTGGAAATTGTAAAGAGGTATTAGATTAATTGCCAAAAAAATACTTAACAGAGTTATGTAAAAATGGAATGGTCTTCTTTAATGGTCCTCAGCTCCCTGCAATTACTGGAGGTCTTCAGGTTGACAATCTCCCTTCAGGTAGAGATTGCACTAGCTGGTCACTCAGATGACCCAACTTAAAAATTCTGTTTTGCATCCTCCCCCTAGTGATTACAAGTTCTTTAAAGGGCAAAAACCTTTTTGCTCCTGCCTTTCTATCCTCGGCATCTGGCAGAAAGCTTTGACTGTGGTAGGCAGACACTTAATAATGTTTGAATTTTAAGCCTTAGCACCTGGCAGCATAATCATATCATCCACAAGTAGGGAAATTGAAGCTGGAGAAAAGAGGTGGAGGAAGTTGGCTGATAATATAACTGGCTTTTTTTTTGAATCTGAGGAAACTCTATTAAAATTTATCTGTGATTTTGTAGATCTGTAGATCTTTTGAGAAAGATCTATTTATGCAGATCTCAATGCATCTATAAATTAGAGGCTTAGAGAATGGCTTGAGGCTCCTATAATAGATCTGATCTTGATTTCACAGCTAGGACAAGTCAAAGCTCAGCAGGAAAGGAACTTGTGTCCTTATGCCACCCTTTTTTTTTTTTTTTTTTTTTTTTTTTTTTGCCATGCTATCTCAGTGTTTGGAAGTACCAATGAGCTATTCAGATTGAGATATCCAGCAGGCAGTTAAAAATGTGGGTCTGTATTAAGTGTTCTGTATGAACTACTTAGGATTCTTTATGCAACAAAAACTGGAAAAATTAGAAAGCAGTTTAGCTTAAAAAAAAAGTTAAGATGAAGATCTTAAACCATATACTTAAATTAGTACTAAGTGGAACATGGCATAAAAGATCATAGCATTAAAAAAATTTATAGGAAATAGGAAGGTGATACCTTTTACAATTATTGGCTGAGAGAGAATTCTTGACCAAACAAGGGGATAGAGGTGATCATAAAAAAAAAAAAAGGTAGGCTTTTGATTATAGAAAATTTAACAGCTTTTGTATGAACAAAATCAATGCAACTAGGATTAAGAGAAATTGTCAGTGGAGAAAAATCTTTGAATTAAATGCCTTTGATAAAAACCTGATATCTGAGATTGGCATTAACAGGAATATATAAGATCAGGTACCATTTCCCAATATGCAAGTGGCAGGATAAGAACAAAAATAACTTATATAAGGTATATCTTTAGGCTGATAATCATGAAGTGATTAATTTCTATTCTATTTTAGTTTTCAGGTAGTACATGAGTAAGATTTACCACTTTTTCTTCTATTTTCTCTTTCTAATTCCTTCTTTCAGAATCTTTATTTCATTTAAAAAATTCTTGCTTTTTTTTCCCCCCCTAGGTATTCATTCAGTGTTTGTGGAAAATCAGGTTTTTTTTTTTTTTTTTTTTTTTTTTAAAGGAAGTCAGGACTGGAAAAAATACTGAAAAAGAATACTCCCCCCCCCCAAGTCTGCTTGCAGTTATGCAATTTTTTCTTGTGAGCAGGATTTTGGGGTGTCTCTGGAGCTATGATAATTTTTTTTAATCTGGTCCATATCTTTTTTGCTTTACTTCTCTCTCGGTATAGTCTTTGAAGTGGGACTTTGTGCCATCTCAAAGCTGGTAGGACTTGCTTGATCTTGCCCTGAAACAGCTGGGTTCTTATGTTGATTTCTGTCTTCCAGATTAAGGTCCCCCTGAATCTTTGTGTTGGAGCCCTGGATCTTCAGGAACTTCTGTTGTGTCTCAGAACAGAGTGCTAGGGAGGAACTCAGAACCCCTCAGTGCTAGGGGCTGACCTGTCCTGCGCCTCACCATGCTATACTTGTCACTTCTGCTTTGGTGGCATCCAAGGAACCCAATATGGATTTCAGATCACCCTGGGCTTAAGGCTTATAGAGGGTCCTACTGGGTTTAGGAGGCTAGGGTCATAACCTATCTGTGGTCTAAACTGTGGAGCTAGCAGTTTGCCTCCCCTGGAGCTGACTTTCCTAGAAACTCCCTTTCTTAGTGCCCATGAGCTTCTAGCTGACTTTTAGAACAATCCTTAGATGGAAAAAGTCACTAGAGCTTTCCGTTAGATTTTTTGATCATCATCTGGCCTGGTGAGAATTAGAGGTTTTTGCTGGAGTAGGTAAGTAGGAGCTGGCAGGCAGTTTTGGAGGGAATCTCCTTTAGATATTGACTTTATTGTTTAGAGAGAAAATATTTATCTCTTGACTTACCCTCTGTTCTGGACAAAAGTGTTTATACTCATTTGGTCAACAAATTAAATGCATGCTTTCTCCTTTTACCTTCAGGACTTAGTTTAAATTACAAGATTGTCAGTTTATATTTTGTGCCCTTTGATGTCTTGCTTGTTAAGAATTCTTAAATCATCTATATATTTGTGTCTTTAGCTACTTCAATAAGACAAAGCAATTCTGTGGATGTATTATCTTTAAGAAAAAGAATGTTGTGACTCCATTTGGAGTTTTCTTGGCAGAGATACTGGAGTATCCTTCTCCAGCTCATTTTATAAATGAGGAAACTGAGATAGATAAGTGATTTGCCCAAGGTCACCTACCTAGTCTGAGGCCAAATTTGAGCTCAGATCTTCTTGACTAGGTTTGGTGCTTGATTCACTGTGGTACCTAGCTGTTTGAAAAAGCAGAAAAGGATAATTAAAATATGTAACAAGTAAATTAGGGTATTCTAATAGCTCAGATTTACATAGGTTTTTATGTATTTCTTTACAACAACCTTGAAAGAAGTACTGTATTATTTCTGTTTTACTTATAAGGAAACCTATATTCAGTGCAATTCCCTCGTCATGACTGTAATGACACAATAAGTATAAATCCGTTTTTGGTGTGGTGGAAAAAACATTTGATGAGTAAATTTGCACTGTACAATTCATCTAACAAGATCAAATTTATTTGGCCCACATGTAATGTCTCACATTTTCTTTGGTTCAAAAATAATAAAAACAAAAAACCCAACTGCCTAAGGGTAGGAGAGATGACTAGACAGTAGTTAACATGATGGGGGAAAAAAAAAAGTAGAGATTTGAGGCTTTTTTAGATTCATTTTGAGTTCAAAGCATAAGATGGTTGCCAAAAAAGCCAAGGCAATCTTAAACTAGAGGAATATGTTTTGTCCAGCATTTTTTTTTTTTTTTTAATTGGGGGAGGTAGTAGTTTTTTATACATCCAGAGGGAGTATTTTGGAGAGCTTGTGTGCTACTCTTTAAAGGAGGACACTGATACATAGAAGCAAATTCAGGGAAAAATGACCAGGATTGTGTGCTGGAAATTATGTCATATGAATGTTGGTTGAAGGAGCAAGTGATGTTTAGTATGAGGAAGACAGCACTTAGGGAGCACAGAATAGCTATCTTTAAATATTTAGAAGATTGCCTCATATAAAAGATATTTAAGTAATAGAATTTTAGAATGGCAAGGGACTAGTCTCATTTTACTTTTTCCTTTTTTTTTTTTTTTTTTTTTAAAAACAACTTGAAGCCCAGAAAGGTTAAATGATTTGCCTAAGCTCACACAGCCACTTAGATAGGGCTTATTCTGTTTTGTTCCAGAAAGGAAAACTAGCACGAAGAATAAATTTCAGGGACAGATTTTGATATAGTATAAGAATTTCCAATCAGAACTTTCTGAAGATGGAACTTCTTTTTAATTAATTTTGAAATTATAGATAATTCTTTGTCACTGGAAATGTTTAAGCAGAGCCTGTATGACCACTAATTGGGGATGTTTATGAAGCATATTCTTCCATTTATAGACTTATTTTTTCTACTTAATTAAAAAAAATTGCAATTCAAACAGTACCACCAACAAAAGAACATTTACATATACACAGCAGAATACAAACAAGGGTTACATTTGAAACTATAACAAAACTGCTTCCTTCTATTCTCTAATGTGTATTTAGAAAAGTTTCATTTATCTTTTTTTTTAATCACTATTGTTAATTCCTTTCTCTTATCTGTTCTACTGTTCATCAAAAACTAGGAAGAAAAAATATCTTCATAACAAAGATAGTCAAGCAAAGTGAATTTACACAGTAGCCATGTTCAAAATGGGTATCTCTGGGCCTTGAGTCTGTCATACCTCCAGATTATTTAATGTTCTTTTCAGCTATTTCGGCTGTATAATTTCATTAAGTATTTCATAAATTTTTTGTAGCTGAATCCTTTCCCATATGTATACAAAACTGAAGTTATGACATAAATAATTGGGAAAATGTGATTTATTTTATAGAAATTTGACATATACAACAGATAAACTATGCATGTATTGAAGTGAAGTATGTAATTATACTTCCCCAAAATAAGACTGATTTAAAAGGCCTTAAAGTAAAGAAAGACCACTGGATATGGAAGTCAGAGAGAACCATTCTTTGCTCCTTAATCCCTGTATGACTTTAGGAACTTTACTTTTGCTTTATAAGACTCAGTTTCTTCATCTGCAAAATTAAGAAATTTTTTTCTAACTTTGAACCCTTGGATCCTATTGCAGGATCTGTGGTCCTTGGGGATTCTAATTTTAGAGTCAAAAGATTTAGGTGGTAGCAGGGCATCTACTACTTAACAGCTGTATGAATATGAATAAGCCACTCATAACAAATAAAAAGCTATTAAAAAATAAGATTGTAAATTTATTTTGGTCAACTCATTTTGAAAAGGGGAATGCAAGAACAATGTGCCTCTATGAGAGACTAATTAGAAAAGAAGACAAAAATAGATTGGAGGACCAACAATGTTTTTAGGGTAACAATGCCGAGAAATCTGTGGTTATTATATATAGATGACAGTTATACAGGGAAATTCACATTTCATTAGTGTGAATTTTGGATTGCCTTTTAAAAAATAGCTATTTATTTTCAAAATATGTGCAAAAACCTTGTGTTCCAAATTTTTCTCTCTCCCTTCCCTCACTACCTCCCCTTGACATCAAGTAATCCAATATATGTTAAACATGTACAGTTCTTCTATACATATTTCTATTTATCATGCTGCACAAGAAAAATCGGATCAAAAAGGAAAAAAAAGAGAGAGGAAAAAAAAGCAAGCATACAACAGAAAAAGTGAAAATACTATGTTGTGACCCACATTCAGTCCCTGTAGTCTTCTCCCTGGGTGCAGATGGCTCTCTCCATCACAAGTCTATTGGAACTGGCCTGAATCACCTCATTGTTGAGAAGAGCCACATCCATTGTTGAGAAGAGTTGATTGTCTCATAATCTTCTTATTGCTGTGTACAGTGTTCTTCTGGTTCTACTCACTTCACTTAGCATCAGTTCATATAAGTCTTTCCAGGCCTTTCTGAAGTCATCCTACTGATTGTTTCTTATAGAACAATAATATTCCATAACATTCATATACCATAACTGATTCAGCTATTCTCCAACTGATGGGCATCCATTCAGTTTCCAGGTCCTTGCTACTACAAAAAGGACTGCTGCAAACATTTTTGACATCTGTATTCTTTTCTTTTTTTTTTCTTTTTTATTGATCTCTCTGGGATACAGGCCCAGTAGAAACAATGCTGGATCAAAGGATATGCACAGTTTGATAGCCCTTTGGGATTAGTTCCAAATTGCTCTCCAATATAAACACTAAACAAAAGGATTAGTTCACAAATCCATGAACAATGTATTAGTGTCCCAGTTTTCCCACATCCCCTCCAATATTTACTATTATCTTTTCCTGACAGCCAATCTGAGAGGTGTGTGGTATCTCAGCGTTTTCTTAATTTGCATTTCTCTAACCAAGTGGTTTAAAAAAATTTTTTTTATTAAAGCTTTTTATTTGCACAACATATGTATGGATAATTTTTCAACATTGACACTTGCAAAGCTTTGTTACAAATTCCCTTCACCCCAACCCCTCCCCCTCCCCTAGATTAACCAAGTGATTTAGAGCATTTTTTCACGTGACTAGAAATGGTTTTAATTTCGTTTGAAAATTGTTCAAATTGGACTATCTTTTTGTATTAGATCAGATTTTATATGGAGATAATACCTCTTTTTATTTAGTTCTCATGATACTACATTTAAAATTATATATTCATTTGCGGTCACTTTATTACCTGGAAGTTGTCCACAGAATGAAGGGTATTCGAAGAATTAAAAATAGGGTGCCATTAAGAAGCTGTTCATAATTTAGGTACACAGTTATCAAGTGTGAATGCCTTAGAGAAACATCTTGATAGTCCATAAATATTTAAACAGTGAAAATAGGAACAAGTATTTAGGTTTGAAGAGAGGCTGCAACTAACAAAATGAGAAAAATTGAAGTATCAGAAAACTTTAATGGTGACATCTACTAATCTCCTAAGAGAAACTCTTTTGATATTTAACATAAAAATTAAATTATACAAAGTACTAAGGAATACAGCGGAATTAGATTGTATAGGATCTTCAGGAACATGATGTGATCAGCTGGTTGTCTTGTTCATCTGCCTTCTCAGTGATGATGTCTAAAATTCCTTTTCACATAAAATATAAAATATTAACAGTGTCACTGAAACCTGGTAAATTTTCTAGCCAAAGCAATATTCAAAAGTGAAATATTTTAAGGATATCTGCATGATGCTCCTAGATTCAGTAAATTCTGTTAAAAAATATTATGTAGACAGTGAAATGAGTTCTTTTCACTTTTGAAGCCATGATTTGGATCTTTTGTTAAGTGTAGCCTGGGACTTTTTATGTTAGAGGGTTTTCACAATAAGACTTGACTGAGAATTATTATTAATTTTTAGTAAAGATCATCAGATTATTTATTTCTTTACAATTTTTTATTCAGTAGTACTATGGTACCCTAGCATATATCTTTGTAGAATAACATTATATTATCAGTTAATTAACCTTGAGGGCATTTCTATATTCCTTTTGTTACATGCTCTTAACAGTTCTCATGGTAAGGCATCCCTTGAGGCCTATTATTTTATAATTTCTTCAGGTGGGGGTTTAAGTACTTAGTTAAATGCTTCAAAGATGCACACAGACTTAGGAATGCTTGTTATTTTATTTTTTGTTAAAGCCTGCCTTCATTCTTAGATAATCCGCCTCCCTTATTCTATCAATGGTATCTTCAACATTTACACTTTTGTAATTTATCTCTTGAGGTCACATTAGGAAAATTAATTTTCCTTTCTAACAATTAACTGTAACAGTGTTATATCTACTATCAAATATTTACCAAGACACTATGCTATCTTGCATCTTTGTGTTTCTGTGATAAAAATATATAATTTTAAACTATGAAACCTTGAGTTCATCTAGTTCAATATGGTCTTTAAAAATAAACTTTTTACTTTAGTTTTATTAAAGCTTTTTATTTTTTAGTTGCAAGCCCAATTTATTGATTGTCTTTTTCTCTATTTTATGCAAGTAAGCACCTAGAGATATAAAATTTCCCCTTATTACTGCTTTGGCTGCATCCTAAAAATTTTGGTATGTTGTCTCATTATTGTCATTGTCTTGGATGAAATTAATAATTGTGTCTATAATTTGCTGTTTCACCCATTCATTCTTTAGGATGAGATTATTTAGTTTCCAATTGCTTTTTGGTCTATTTTCTCTTGGCCTTATATTGCGTGTGATTTTTATTGCATCATGATCTGAAAAAAAATGCATTTACTATTTCTGCCTTCCTGCATTTGATTTTGAGGTTTTTGTGTCCTAACACATGGTCAATTTTTGTATAAGTTCCATGAACTGCTAAGAAAAAAGTAAACTCCTTTCTATTCCCATTTAATTTCCTCCAAAAATCTATCATACCTAACTTTCCTAACATTTTGTTTACCTCCCTTACTTCTTTCTTATTTATTTTGTGGTTTGATTCTTACTAGTATAGTTTTGCTGTCTATTTCTTCTTGCATCTCTCTTAACTTCTCCTCTAGGAATTTGGATGCTATACCACTTGGTATATATATGTTTAGTATTGAAATTGTTTCATTATCTATGGTACCCTTTAGTAAAATATAGTTTCCTTCCTTATCTGTTTTAATTAGATCTATCTTTGCTTTTACTTGATCTGAGATAAGGATTGCTACCCCTGCTTTTTTTTTTTGTTCACCTGAAGCATAATTGATTCTGCTCCAGCCCTTTACCTTCCCTCTGTATGTATCTCTATGCTTTAAATGTGTTTCTTGTAAACAACATATTGTTGGATTCTGGCTTTTAATTCAGTTGGCTATCTGCTTCCGCTTAATGGGAAAGTTCATCCCATTCACATTCATAGTTAAAATAACTAATTTTGTATTTTCTGCCATCTTATTTATCTTAGGCTATGGTTTTCTCTTTCCTAGGTTTTTTCCTTTCCTATGCTTTTCCCTCCTCCCCAGCATTTCTTTTTTAAGAAATTAGAGAATCCTTTTTATTGTAAGAGATTCAATATCAATCAGCAAGCATTAAGTGCCTATTATATGCCAAGCACCCTGCTGGACTCTGGGAGTACAAGGAACAAAACAGTCCCTACTCAGGAAGATGAGCAAGACAGGTACAGATATATTCAGTAGTAACTGTGTCTGCATATTTGCACATACAGATATACATATAAAAGTATATTAATAATTTTCAAGAAAACATGCAGGTTGGGAAGGGTGGATACATCAGGAATAGGTGTTGGCAGTGGAAGGGGAACAGAAAGGATGCCTTACTTTGGGGGGATATGGGGAGGAGGCAATCAGGATTAAGTGACTTGTCCAGAGTCACACAGCTAGTGAATGTCTGAGTCTGAATTTGAACTCAGGTCTTCCTGACTCATGGGTCAGTGTGCTATTTATTGCACCATCTAGCTTGAAGGGATGCTTCTTGTGATTCTGGGAGAAAGTGTGGTAGGACAGGAATGAATGTCTTCCAGACATGTCAGTGCAAAGGCAGGAAGATGAGAGATGGAAAATGTGAGAACAGAGGCTTGGGTCTTAAAGTGGCTAGAGATCACATACTCTAAGGTGGGAAAAAAATAGGATGGGTCAGTTGGGAAATGCTTAAAAGCTAAAAAGGGGAATAGGGAGTCATTTGAGTTGATTAGGTAGGGAAGTAATATGGTCAGATCTACTCTTAATTAAAAGTTTTGGCAGGAGTGTGTTGGATATATTTGCGTGGGGAGAAGTTTGAAATGTGGAGACTAGATTGCAAAGGCCTCCCCAGTATTTTGCTTTTGATGACCATCTTCCTTAAACAGTCCTCCCCTTTAGAGCCCCTCCCCCTTTTTTACACCTTTCCCTTAATTCTTCTGTTTTCCCTTCTATTAATCTTCTCCTTTCTTTTCCCCCTTTCCCTCACCTTCTATAAGGTGAGACAAGTTTCTTTGTGTTACCAATTATGTCTGATATCCTCTTAGAACCAAATCTGATGAGCACACAATGCTCATTCCCCACCCTTCTTTCCCTCAAGCATAATAGGTTTTCTTTGCCTCTTTGTGATATGTAATTTCCTTTATTTTACCTCCTTTTTCCTCTTCTTCCAGTATGATCTCTTTTCTACCTCTGATTTCTTTTTCATATCATGATAAAATTAAATTACACCTGTAAAGCTTTTTATTTTCAAAATATATGCACGAATAATCTTCAACATTCACCCTTGCAAAACTTGTATTCCAAATTTTTTCCCTCCCTTTCCCCTACCCTGTCCTTTGGACAGCAAGTAATCATGTTAGGAGAGAAAAATGAGAGCAAAAGTGAAAAACAATAGGAGAGATTAAAAAAAAAAAAGTGAACATAGCATGTATTGATTTACATTCAAGCTCCTTAGTTCTTTTTTCTGGATGTAGATGGCATTTTCTGTCCACAGTGTATTGGGATTGTCTTGGATCACTGAAGCACTGAGAAGAACCAAGTCTTTCATAGTTGATCATCACACATTCTTACGGTTAAACTGTGTACAATGTAGTCTTGGTTCTGCTTGTTCCGCTCAGCATCAGTTCATGTAAATCTTTCCAGCCTTTCTAAAAACAGCATGTTCTTTATTTTTTATAGAACAATAATATTCCATTACCTTCATATGCCACAAGTTGTTCAGCCATCCTGCAATTGATGGGCATCTAATAATTTTCCAAACATTTTTGCACATGTGGGTCCCTTTTCCTTTTTTATGATCTCTTTGGGATACAGATCAGTAGTAACACTGCTGGATCAAAGGGTATGCACAATTTGATTGCTCTTTGGACATAGTTGGCTGTATCTTATAATGTGTATCTTTTTGTGTACTTCTAATCCACCACCTCCTTGTGAAGAGGTGGGAAGAATTATATATTATTGATCTTTTAGAGTTGGGATTGGTCATCACATTGATCATATTAAGTTTTTGCCAGCTGTTTTCCTTTTCAATGATGCAACCATGGTGTAAATTGTTCCTCCTGTTTCTGTTCATTTCAGTCTACATCAGTTCCACTCCTCTCAGAAAGGTTATGTGACATGTCCACAGTTCCCTGGATAAAAGAATTAGAGCCTGTGCCTTTTAACACCTAATCCAGGGTTCTGCATTTTCCCAGTCTTCTTCACATCGTATTATTAGCTTTGTAGATAAGAGTCTAACATGAAATTAGACTTGTTTCCAGCTGTAATTTCAACAATTAAAAGGTAGTACAAAATAATCATTGTGTACTCTTAAGTATTCTTATTACTTAGTAGGAGCCATTATAAAAATGGCAAATGATAATGGATTTTAAAAAGACAGAACTATTAGATTAGTACTAACTCCTCATAATGGTCAGGAAAAATGACCCATTTATACTTCTGATCCATATGAAGAACTCTTCTAATTTTTAGAAGGCCTTTAACTCTGTGTGTGTGTGTGTGTGTGTGTGTGTGTGTGTGTGTGTGTGTGTGTGTGTGTATTTAAACAGGAAGATATATGGATACTGGAAAACGCATTCAAATAAGCTTTCTCATACTAAAACATTGCTGAGAAGCATCTTTTTTATATACTACACCTGTACTTGTACATTGTTTTCTCAGTCTTGTTGATTTTTTTCAGAGAAGGAAATTACTTTAATAAAAATTCATGGAAAGCAGATCACAGTAAATCAGCAATTTGTTGCAAGTCAAGAATCCACTTATATCAACAAGGTAAATAATTTAAATTTGAGTAACCAATTCCTCATCTTACGGGGGAAAATGATAACATATAAGTAGCAGACCACATCTATAAGTGTTGTATATGTGTTTTTTTTTTGCTAAGGCAGTTGAGGTTAAGTGACTTGCCCAGGGTCACACAGCTAGGGAATGTTAAGTGTCTGAGACCAGATTTGAACTCAGTTCCTTCTGACTTCAGGGTGTATATGTGGTTTTAAAAAAATAGCATTCTTAAATTTCTTTCTTATATATTTCCTCTGTATCCTGACTGTTTCTAAGTTTCAAATACTGAAGAATTGGTGTTGAAAATAAAAAATTCTAAATGTCCAGGAAACATTAACATAGGAGAGAAGAGTGAATGACATACATCTTTGTAGCTCTATGATATAATTATATGTAATTATCTATTGATGACATATATAACAAGAAAAATACTTTGCAAATATATATGCACATGAATATATAGGATGAAAAGAAAATAGTTTTACAAATATATATACTCAAACTGTAATGCTCAGGGAGAAACTGAGGCAGTATCACACATGGAAATTAGGTAATGCTTTATTGATGTTAATTGAGAGTTCAGAATCCATAGCTATGGATCAGGACTGGTGGGACTCATGTCTCAAAGCACGAAGTCCAGGCCCGAAGACTGACACAGTCAGCCAACTGAGTACAAAGTACATAGTGATGTCATCAAGGAACTTCAAACATTATATAGGGTCCTATAGCTCAGGGAGACAAAGAACTCATGGGAACAGCTGAGCACATCTGGTGTCCAAGGAAACCATAAATTCAGTTCTGACAGGTTAGGAGTAAGGAGTCTTGCCAAAGCAGGCTGCTTGTCTGGGTCACATAGATAAGAGGTAGGTCGAGGCTGACTATCTGGAGGTTTCATGATTACTTTGGAATGTGAGTCCAATTATTTCTGAAGTCAGGAAGTGGGGATTTCTGTTCTGGGACAGAGCAGTTAAGGGAGACTGAAATAGCAATTGAGGGAGACTGAGACAGGCACAACAAAACAAAAGAGAGACTGCAATTTCAGGTTCTAGGTATAACCTTGTAAGTGGCTGCTACTCACAGTAAGTGAGTGCACAAGTCCCCACTGGTGTGCTTCCTGTTAACAGGTAGATTGGTAGATCTAACAGGTAAAATGGTAGATTGGTTAACTTGTAGAAAAGAAAGACAAACTTTCAGAAAAGAAAAAAGAAAACTTTAGTAAGGAAAATTTAGTAATTATGGTAAGAACAGTTGGTACAAAAAATTCCTTAAAAACCTGGGGCACATTGCCACTATTATATATATTGTCAATAGGAAGAGGGGATTCAGAGTATAATTGTAGTGAACACATGTATAATTGCTGATTTGAGATGCTAAAGGGGAGTTGAGTTTAGTCATAACCTTTCAGCCATTTTGGCAGGACTCTCCAGATTAATCTTAAACACATAGTCATGTGACTTCTCAGGAATTTCCAACAACAGGAGATGATGCTAGCAGTGTAAAAGTGCTTGGAGGTGGGGGCAGCTAGGTGGCGCAGTGGATAGAGCACCAGCCCTGAAGTCAGGAGGACCTGAGTTCAAATCTGGTCTGACACGTAACAGCTGTGTGACCCTGGGCAAGTCACTTCACCCCAATTGCCTCAGCAAAAAAGCAAAAAAAAAAAAAAAAAGTGATTGGAGGTTTGGAAAGTATTTTAAAATATCTTTTTTTTTTCTTTAAATCTTCACAAAATTCCTATTTTAAAAAGGAGGAAACTAAGGCAGACAGAGTTAACTGATTGCCTAGGCTTCCATAGCTAGTTTCATAGCTGTTCCACAAAATCCATTCCATAGATGTTAGGAATTGAATTTGAACTCAGAACTTCCTGATTCCTGGTTCAGTTCTCTATCCACAGCACCACCTAGCTGTAGCAAAAGAAAGGGAATACAAGATGGAAAATAACAAGTATGAAAGTAGAAAAGATAAATATTTAAGGAAACAGATCAGATTGACTAGAATAAGGAGTTATTTTGAGGAATAGTGAAAGAACAGGTTGGATAGGTGAAGTGGGACTAGATTATGGAATACTGTCAATGCTAAATTGATCAGTTTATACTAACAGAGAATAGAGAGAATGGCATATGAGTAGGAGAATAACAGTATGAAAACTGTTTCAGGAGGATTAATTTAATAATGATATGAATAACATATGGAGAGGAGATTAGAAGCAGGAAACCAACAAGGATGTATCATTGTCATAATTCTTATGGGAGATAATGAGAGCCTGGTCTAGGGTGATAACATTGGATATGAAAAGGAAAGTAAATTTGAGATAGATTTCTAAGGAAAAATAAATAGGACTTGGTGACTACTTGGATATGAAGGACAAAAGGAGAAGTTAAAGACTCCTAAGTGTGCATGAGGAACAATAGTGCCATAAACAATGGGACTGATAGCTAAAAGTAATAGTGAATCCAAGGCAATCCCAATATACTTTATGATAGAAAATGCCATCTGCATCCAGAAAGAGAACTTTGGAGACTGAATGTAAATCAGCAGGTGCTATGTTCATTTTTTTTTTCTCATGCAGTTCTGATTTTTCACTCCCAATGTGATTTATGAAGAAATGTTTTTTTTTAAAATACATATATAACAGAAAAATTAAGACAATTAAAAATAAAAGTAATAAGATAGATAGCCAATAGTGTTTGGAACATAGGACTGAAGATCTAGTTGGGAAAGGACATGTAATTTGTCATCTTTAGCAGTGAGGTGGTAATTGGAGCCAAAATTGCCTTTTCTCTATATTCTTTTTGGTTATTTGACTACTCAATTATCATTTCTAGATGGAACTCTTTCAGATTTATTTGTTCAATCCTAATTTCTCTCCTAGACTTCCAGTTCTCCACCTTCAAACTGCTAGACATCTCCACCTCAGTGTCATATTGGACAAAGTCAAAATGTCCAAGACTAAGCTTATCTTCTCCATTAAACCTGTTCCATCTCCAAACTTGGCTGTTTCTATGAGAAGCACTATCATCATGCTCAGTCCTCCTAGTTCATGTCCTTAGGATCACAAATTTAGAACTAGAAAGGAATATTAGAAGTCATCTAGTTTAACTCCCTCATTTTAGAGGTGAGGACACTGATGTCCAACTGAATCCTATTGAAGCCCTGGCTCTAGAGGAGAAAGGGAGACAGGTAACCTTGCACAGCCTTCCCTCACTTCAGCCCAGTTCACTTGCAAGTCATGACGTCACTGCTCTGATGTCATGGCCCTCTGAAAATGAGACAAATAACATCAGTCAGTTGGCACATTCTGTCAGCTCTCCTTTTACAGTCTCTCAGATCTGCCTACCTTTCTTCACTTATTCTACCACTAACTTACTCTCAACTATCTTTATTACTTGCCAGAACTGTTGTAAAATACTGTAACAGCCTCTTGTTTACCAGTCTCCCTGTTTCAAATCCGTCCCACTTCCAAACCAAAGTGCATAGCTGCCAAAGTAATCTATGAGTACAGGTCCAACTGTCACTCCCTTACCCAAACACCTTTAGCAGTTCCCTCTCTGGGATAATTTACAAGGGCATTTAAGGCCCTTTTATTATTTATTTATTTTCTTTTTTTTTAATTAGAATTTTTTTATTCTCAAAATATATACATGAATAATTTTCATCATTCTTCCTGGTAAAACCTTGTGTTCCAAATTTTTTTACCTCCCTCCCCCCCAGACGGCAAATAATCCAATATAAGTTAAACATATGCAATTCTTCTATAAATATTTCCACAATTATGCTGCACAAGAAAAATCAGATCAAAAAGGAAAAAAGATGAGAAAGAAAATAAAATGCAAGTGATAACAATAAAAAAGGTGAAAATACTATGTTGTGATCTACAATCAGTCTTAAGACCCTTTTAAAACTGGCATCAACTAGTCTTTCCAGTTTTCCTTCCCATTATTCTCCTTTTGGCATTCTCTCTTCCTTGAATATGATATGTCATCATTTTCCTCTAGATTTTCACATGCTCATATATGCTTACATAACTGGAATTCCCTTAAAAAATTACAAAGACCTCATCTGCAGCACTGTTCTCAGTTCTGGGAACTAGGGATTAAGAAAGATCTTGGTAAACTGGAGAGTGTCCAGAGGATGGCATTCAGGAGAACATGGATCTTCACTTCCTGCCACATGATCCTTGTTAGAAACAACTGAGAATGCTTAGCCTGGAGAAGAAAAGACCCAGGGGCCCATACATATTTGTTATGATTTTGTTAGAAAAATCAGATATTTCATGATGCTTCTTTCCTCTCCTGTATGCTTTTGCTCCTGCTTAGGATCTTGGTGAAGCCCTTTTTGGGACGTTGACTGTGGCTACAGGTTTGATTTTTGCTGTCAGAAACTTGTTTGGGGATGTTTACCCTGCACAGGCAGTGACAGATGAGAGTAGGGGCAGAGATTAGTGATTTAGGGAGACAAGTCTTAGCATTAAGAAAGTCACAGGCTGTTACTGAAGTCTGAAGTGGAAGTCTCTTAGAATTAAACAGCTCAGAGACAGTAGTGAAAATGTGAAATGAAAGCCAGTTTTACGTTGCAGAAGATATAGATTGTATAGCCCACTGGAGAACAAGTAGTCCTGAAAATGACATTAAAGCAGGTTTACAGCCTGGGTCATCATTAGCCAGAGACTGGGGATGTCCAGAGTTCAGAAATCAGGGGTTCTCTCAGGAAATTGGTGGAAGAGTACATGTCCTAGTTTGTTACACTTGCTGTTCTATAGATGTAGAGGAGTTTTGTAGCCAGACTCTACCTTCCAGATTTCCTTTCATTCTTTTCAGCTGGAGAACTCTGATCTGAAATTACCCAGTGATGAAGGACAGGAATGATCAGTGACCCAGGATTAGCATTTTTGATTTTTAAACATCTAGTCATCCTGGCCCAAGGGAACCTTAATTGTTGGGTCATTTTAGGGTCTTTTAAACACTTGTGTTATTTAATTAGAAATAACTTTCTGTTTTCTGTATATTTTCCATTCTAACTGTAACCCCTGTTTTCTGTTTCTTTTTTTTCCTAATCTGTTACTCTTTATCTCTCAATGGCATATCTATAATTAAGCTGCTCTTATGAATACCTTGTATGACAGAATGAAAATGGATTTAATCCTGATCTCCAGAACACCACAGTCACATTTTGGTTTCCCTCCCCCCATCCCACTCCATTCTGCCCCAGCTATGGCAAATTCCTTGAGGATGGGTAAGCAGGAAAAATATAGAATGAAATAAGATACTTTATTCTTTCGCAGCATTACATAGCTTTCAAACTTCAAGACTTTTAGATGATTATCTGTAGTGCAATGTTAGACTCAAAGGAGAGCATACTCATAGGATACCACTCAAACTTGGGTGCCTCTGTGTTCTCATTGGGTTTAATAATAACATTGGTATTTATATTGTGTTAAGTCATATCCTGACTGACTCTCTGTGACCCCATTTGGGATTTTCTTGCTAAGATACTAGAGTAGTTTGCTTTTCCTTCTCTAGCTCATTTATAGATGAGGAAACTGAGGCCTTATCCAGGGTCACACAACTAGATGGTGGGCTACCTTTTTTTAAGTAACACCCAAGTTAGATAAGTCAAATAGAATAGAATAGAAGGAATAGAAAGGCAACACTGAAAATACCTTGGAGTTGTTATTAGGCTCAAATGAGATAATGCCCGCAAAACACTTTGGGAACTTGAAAACCCTACATAAATGCCATAATCATTATCATCTACAATAGTGATATCACTATTAACTTAAGATAATTTAAATCCTCTTGGTTGCATTTCTTCCTGTGCCATTGTTTTAGAATTTGAAGGGGTCTTAAGAATCATATCATTTAACTCCCCTATTTTATAGATGAGGAAACTGAGAAGTGAAACAAAGTACTCCACTTTTTGGCATTTAAAGCCTTCTGTGGTCTGACTCCCATTCATCTTTCTAATCTTTCACACAGTCTGGTGGGGGCAGTTGACCCTGGGATTCCTCATACATAGCTCAACCATTACCTCCTTCCCTCGGTTTCTTAAAATCTCTGGTTTTCTACAGAGTTTCAGTTAAAACTGGGTTATTGCATAATACCTTTTCTGGTCTCAGATGCTACAGTCTACTTTCTCAAATTCTATTGTATTTTATATATATTTTGTAAATGTATATTTACACATCTTCACTGACAGAATGTAAAGTCCTTGAAGGCAAGGGCTTTTCCTTGTTTGTTTTTATATTAATTAATGCTTACTAGAACAGCAGACACATTATTAGTTGCTTAATAAATGATTGTTGCCTCTTAAGTAGCAGAAACTTAGTGATCCCCTTCCCTGACTTCAGACCCTTTTGAAGTGCTTTTTTCCACTATACCATGATACCTTTCATGTAGCACTAGGCAATTAATTAGTTTCTACTTGGTGTATGCAATATTAGGAAAATGATTTTTAGGAAAGTATTCCTAAACTTAAAAATGAAAAATAATCCAAAAGGGGAAAATTTAGTATTGGGATGAAAAATCATAAAACAGAAATATGTGTGTGTGTATATATATATATATATATATATATATATATATATGTGTGTGTGTGTGTGTGTGTGTGTGTGTGTGTATTTACATTTATGTACAAATATAAGCAAACATTACAAACTGAAAAAGGTTACCATTTATTTTTAATGAAACTAACTATCTTGCCTTGTGTACACTGGATATTATAATCACTTCCTACCTTACAAATAAGGTTATGAATTTTCATGCAGATAAAACAGCATGGCATCACATTGCCTAACTCACTTATTTCAAGGTCATTCTGGATGTGACCAAGCTGCTGTGGATGGCCAACAGGAAGAACTGTTTGAGCCAGTGTTTCTTTTTTCTTTTCTTTTTTTTTTTTTGGCATTATTATTATTATTTTTTTATTAAAAGCTTTTTATTTACAAAAACATGAGTGATTTTTTTACATTGACCTTTGCAAAACTTTTTTTTTGTTGTTCCAAGCTTTTCCCCTCCTTCCCCCTACCCCCCACCTCTAGATGACAGGTAATCTAATACATGATAAATGGGATAAATTATATGACAAATCCAATACATGTATACATATCTATACAGTTATCTTACTGCACAAGAAACATCAGATCTAGAAAGAGAAGAAAAAAACAACCTAAGAAGGAAAACAAAATGCAGGGAAATATTCACAGAAAGCATTAAAATGCTGTGTTGTGGTTCTCACTCAGTTTCCTCAGACCTCTCTCTGGATGTATATGACTATCTTCATCGCTGAACAATAGGAACTGGTTTGAATTGCATCATTGTTGAAGAGAACCATGTCCATCAGAATTGATTATCGTATAGTCTTGTTGCTGCGTATAATGATCTCTTGGTTCTATTCATTTCACTCAGCATCAGTTCATGCAAGTCTCTCCAGGCTTCTCTGAAATCGTCCTGCTGGTCATTTCTTACAGAACAATAATATTCCATAACATTCATATACCATAATTTATTCAGCCATTCTCCAATTGATGGGCATCTTTTCAATTTCCAATTCCTTGCCATTATAAAAAGGGCTGCCATAAACATTTTTGCACATGTGGGTCCCTTTCCCTCCTTTAAAATCTCTTTGGGAGATAAGCCCAGTAGAAACACTGCTGGGTCAAAGGGTATGCACAGTTTGATAACTTTCTGAGCATAGTTCCAGATTTGAGTCAGTATTTCTTGTATCACTATTTAATCTCTGTGAATCTTAGTTTCCTCATCTGTAAAATGGAGATAATACTTCTATTATCTTATGGGGTTATTAAAGGGAGAACACTATGTAAGTTTTAAAGCACTCTATGCATATGAATTATTTTTCTTAATACTTTCTTTCTCAGAGGAATGTGTGCTCACAGTGCTCCCCCAATTTTCCCCTTTCATTAATAATACATAAATTGGCTAATCATATAAGTCCATGGAAGTGGATCCCTTTCTACTTTAGTTGATCCTTTCAGGATGTCATAATTTAGTGACTGAGTATACAAGGTATAGAATATTTTTGAGTCATTATAATCTTTAGCGTTCTAGGAAGTGTGTATATGTGTGTGTCTGTTGGGGTGGAGTCTAGCTCAGCTGTCTTTAATTAATCCACCAGCAAGGATTTATTAAGTACCTACCATGTGTGTAGTATTTTGCTAGTTGCTAAGGATACTAATACCCCTACACTCAAGGAGTTTCCATTCTATTGGATAGGACAACATTTTATATATATATACTTTAGGTGGACTGCATAGTAAGGGATATATATATATATGTGTGTGTGTATACATATATATGTATGTATTGTTTGTATATATGTATACATATATACATATTTTTACATGTATATGTGTGTGCATATATATATATATGTATATATTTATACAATCTAGAAATTTAGGTTGTGAAAGGCTACTAAGGACAAAGGAATTTATATTTTTTCCTAGAGGTGATAGAGACCTACTGGAGTTTATTTAATGGAGGAGAAACAGGATCAGATCTAAACTTAAAAAAAATCACTTTGATAGATTATATAGAAGATATCATGGAGTGGAGAGGGACTTGAGGCACAGAGACTGATTTCATTACAGTGGTCCAGGGAAGATAGGATGAAGTCCTGAATGAAAGTTAGTGGCTGTAGATATGGAGAGAAGGGTTTGAAGGCAAGTTATGTGAAGAAAGAAATGAAAAGGTTTGCCATCAGCTTGGATATGTGGACTGGAAGAGAATAGAAAGCTGATGATAATGCCAGGATTGAAGAATTGGTGGTGCCTTTGACAAGAAATAGGGACATTTGGGAGAGAGGTAGCTTTGAGAGGGAAAGATAATGACTTGGTATGGATTTCTCTTTATGAACAATTTTCCATTTCCACTCCCCCAAGAAGGAGTATTCTCAACTGTTGGGGAATATAACAAATTTGGAAAGCAAGCAAGTGTTATACTCATCCATGTAGGGTCCACAGCTGCATTAAACCAATAAATAGATCACTACATGAAAGTTAGCAAAGAGGTGGATGTTATCTATGAAATGACCTACTGCCCGTGACCATGCAAAGGGTCACAGAAATTTATTTCATAGTGGAGAGTGAACCTTGAGTTTCTCTTTAGGCATTTGGTGAGATCTTATTTATGTGGAAATGACTCATGAAGGTATAATGTAGAAATTATTGATACAGAAGCTAGATTATTTCCCTTATAATTCCCTTCTATCTGGGTGACCTTTATAGTAGCAAACATTTTAAAGAACCCCTTAATAGATATCTACTACTTCTTCCATATGGATATAAACATAGAATAATTTTGCCATATGAATAGTTATTTTTTGCTACTCTGTTGCTGTTTTTAGGATCATGGAAATTTAAAAAAGTCATAGGTACTTTTGCCTGAAGTTCTTGAAAAGGATTTAACTGAGGCAGTCTGTTATACACACACAGGTATCCTTTTTTTAGTCCTCTTCTGCTTTTCCTCTTTTTTTTTTTTTCCCCTCTATCCATTTATGTTGTGAAAATCTATTTCTTTCTCTTGAGTGTGACTGTCTCTGGTGGTGGTAGATTTCCAGCCTCCCTCTGAGGAAAAATCCAGATGACTCCAGAGATTTCTAAGAGGCCTAGTATATTTAGAAATTTCTGTTCTAAAGAAATATTCGAAGAGAGAAGGAATGTTAAAAGAATCCTTAACAAGGGAAAATTAGGTACTGGGGCTAAAGAGATCCAGAAATTGAGAGGGGAATAGTAACTGGAATTATAAAGCTGAGATTGGAATTCTCATAATAACTCCCATTTATGTAGAGCTGTTAACAATTAACAATCTAGTGAGTTAGGTAATAAAATATTATCCTAATTTTACAGATAAGGAAATTAAATGGACTAGTTTTTCAACTAGTTAGTGTTTTTTATTGAAATGTTTTTATCCATCACCAGAATTTCAACTAGCATTTCTTCCCTATCCTCTCCCAGATAGACATTTCAAAAATAGATTTCAACTAGTTAGTGTTAAAACCAAGAACCAAAACCAGTTCTCCTGACTTTAAGGTCTGTCACTCTCTCCACTACACCATTTTTCCATTTGGATAAAACTGTCAGCAAATTTTAAAAGGTAACTGTGAGGGTGTCACTTTGAGCATGGATCAGTGATGGGACTTTGAGTCATTTTGTGTGTGCCTACATGCAACATAAAGAACCTGGAAACAGTGAGGTCTAGACATTTAATGAGTCAAAAAAATGACTCCTATCATGTGGGTGATAAATGGTAATACTAGAGCTAGTGATATACTGGTATCAAAGAAAAGAAAAGAAAAGATAGTTGTTCAAGTAAAATTATACATGGTAAAAAACTATGATAAGCACTCTCATAACTCTTGTGAAGGTGAATATGAAAATTATCTTTAGAAAAATAAAATACAATCAAGAAAATTCTCATAACTCTTGGAAGTATTTAGAAGTCCCTTTGCCCAGGGTCACTTGCCTATTAAGTATTAAGTGTCAAATGACTAAAGTCAGCTTTGAACTCAGGTCCTTCTGACTCCAGGGACAGCACTCTATCCATTGCACCACCTAGTTATTTCCTTTACTTCCCTTTCAGAATCTACAAAAATCTTCATGTACTTATTGCCCTTTCTTGAATAAAACATCTTTTCTGTTTTAATGATTATTATTTTAATAATATTATTTTCCATTGCAAAATATGCAAAATGTTAATGGATCCTTAATCTTATTTTTGTGAGCATTTCTTCCATCAGCTCATATTACTTTTCCATGCCTTATCATCTTTTTGTGATTTTCTTCCAAGTTTTTGTGGCAGGTTATACATAGAGGATCCACTCAAAATACTAGAAATCTTCCTCTGGTTCTTTTAATATATGTGAATACCAGTTCCGTAGTTAGGCTATTCATGTCTTATCCCCTTCTCTTGCTGTGTGACCACTTCTTGTCCTTTTCCAGAAATAGCTGTTTCTAATACATGTGCTTGTTGATTAAAAAAAAAATTAGTCTTCTTATACATACCATAGGTGTTGACATTGTTTTTTGGATCATCTACAATTTTAATCCTTTGGTAATTATGTTATTCTTGATTCTATGTGATTCTGTGATTTATTCCATGATCATGCTATTCTATGATCTATTTTATGATTCTGTGTTATTCATCTTCTATGATTCTATGATAGATATATTAACGTGCCCTTTAGAAAGGGCCCCACATGTGCAAGAATGTATGTGGCAGCCCTTTTTGTAGTGGCTAGAAACTGGAAACTGAATAGATGCCCTTCAATTGGAGAATGGCTGAATAAATTATGGTATATGAATATTATGGAATATTATTGTTCTGTAAGAAACGACCAGCAGGACGATTTCAGAGAGGCCCAGAGAGACTTGCATGGACTGATGCTGAGTGAAATGAGCAGAACCAGGAGATCATTATATATGGCAACAACAATACTATATGATGATCAATTCTGATGGACGTGGCTCTCTTCAACAATGAAATGCTTCAAACCAGTTCTAATTGTTCACTGAAGGAAGCCATATACACCCAGAGAGAGGGATGTGAAATGTGGACCACAACATAACATTCTCATGCTCTCAACTGATGTTTGCTTACATTGTGTTTCCTTTATCTGATATGTTTTTCGTGTAGATACGATTTTTCTTGCACAACAATGATAAGTGTGGAAATATGTATACATATATTCGATGTCAAATATTTTAACATAATTAACATGTAGAGGATATCCTGCCATCTAAGGGAGGGGTGGGGAGTTGGGGGGAAAATTTGTAACAGAAAGCTATGTAAGGGTTAATGTTGAAGAACTACCCATGCATATGTTTTGCAAATAAAATAAAATTAAAAAAAAAACAAACAAACAAAAAACCGTGTCCTTTATAGCATTAATAAACAGTTTGGGAGCATTGAAAATGCAGCACAGTTTACCAATTATAATTTCAGACAATCTGTAC
Organism: Myrmecobius fasciatus; assembly: GCA_023553655.1. Classification (NCBI taxonomy): domain Eukaryota; kingdom Metazoa; phylum Chordata; class Mammalia; order Dasyuromorphia; family Myrmecobiidae; genus Myrmecobius; species Myrmecobius fasciatus. The sequence goes on along the minus strand of JAJPUD010000078.1, from coordinate 769,172 downwards.
TCAAATTTAGGTGCAGTTCATTGTTCATATGTAATGTCTGTCTAAGGCATTAGCTTATTCAGTGGACTGCCACTGTCTAAGACGGCATAAAAATCTTGGCAATATGAATTTTTCATTCATTTTGTGTTTTTTTTTTTTTTTACTGTAGATGCTTGTGTCAGTCTCTTGAATTACTATGAATTTTATCAAAGAAGTATTTTGCAATACTTAGGACTTAATGTAATTAGTACTGCAGGTGAATGTCTGGCAAAGCACTATTTCAATCATATCATGGTTTTAAATAGTTTTGTGTATTAGCTTGGGAATATAACCACATTTATACTTGTTTCCATGGAAAATTGTGCCCTGAATTTCAAATGACAAAATCTTCCTTTTAAAAAAATGAAAAAAAACTTTTATTTTAATAGTATATTATTTTTCCAATTACATGTAAAGATTGTTTTCAACATTCATTTTTGTAAGATTCCGAGTTCCAAATTTTTTCTCTTTTCCCTCCTTTCCTAAGATAGTGAGCAAAATGATATGGTTTATACATATATAGTCATTTTAACATATTTCCATATGAGTCATGTTGGGAAAGAAAAATTAGAACAAAAGGGAAAACTACAAGAAAGAAAACACAAAAAACCAAAAAGGTGAAAATAGTATGCTTTGATTTGCATTCAGTCTCCATAGTTCTTTCTCTGGATGCAGATAGCATTTTTCATCCAAAGTATATTGGAGTTGTATTAGATCAATGTATTGCTGAGAAGAGCAACATTTATCACAATTGATTATTGCAAAATCTTGCTATTAGTTGAATAACAAACTTTCAAATGAATTTTTCCCTTACAATTTAACTTTTGTTTTTATGAATATCTTTTCAAGAAAGAAAAGGGGAAGAATTTTACAAATTGATTTTAAAAAAAGAAGTTAAGAAAGGCAAATGAGAGTAAATATTTCATGAACATCTGTAGTGACTTGTCCAGGATCACTTAAATAGTAAATGCCTGAGACCAGGTTTTAATTCATGCCCTCTTTACTCAGGCTAGCCCTCTATCCACTGTGCCATCTAACTGCCTGTATTTCAGGATTGAGGAATTGCTTTATCCATAGTAGTTATACAGAGTAAGATTGGAAAGATCTAGATGTAGATAGACTGTTAGACACTAAAGAGAACAAAGGTGAATAGCTGTACCATGCCATGAAGTCAAGATGTTCTGCATCATTTGTTGGGCAGCCAATGGTTTTCAGTGCTGGACTCCGACAATGGGTATTTCCAGATCTCCTGGTAGAGGAAAATCAAGAGAAGATAGTTTTCCTTCAGGATTTTACCATTTTTTTAAATTTTTTTTTACCATTTTTACCATTTTCAGGGCACTGATCATATTTCAGTAATATATCTAGAAGATGGTAGGAAAAATGAACTATTAGTGTTACCTAGATGACCTCGTTGTCTCTGGAAAGACTTCAGAAAGACTTTAGAATAAGACTGATAAAAATATTTGGTTTCATACTTTTTCAAGGTGATCTAACATGTAGCATTTCTCCCAGGTAGGTATATTAGTATTTTTATAAAGAAGATATCTGACCATATGTAAAGAAATTCCAGGAAATAAAGTTTTTCAAGGATTTGGTGACATTTATTGAAAATTTGTGAAGAATTATGCTATTGTGTCTAAATATTTCAATGATGTCACTCATGCATATGGAGCTGGATGTCCTGCAGAATCCCAGTTGATAGTTGCCCCTTCATACATATTCCACATATGTGGGCACTTTGGGCATAATTTCTCTTCATGTTCATTCTTCCCACTGATGGTGGGGCTCCCTATTGCCTCGAAGATCAAATACAGAATCCCTCTGTGTGACATTCAAGGTCCTTCATAACTTCCGCTTCCCCCCCCCTTTCCAGTCTAAATCTTTTTCATTAAATTCCTTTGCTTTGAACTAATGTATGGCCAAGCTAACCAAAGAAAAAAATATAAATAAATAGGTTTTCATGAGCCCGTGAGAAATTACTCATGAGCAGGGTTTTTTAATTTTTTAATTTTTAATTTTAATTTTAATTTTTTTTTTTTTAGTGTGGACATAGACCTACAGAATATCTTCATTCTAGGTTATACCTTTTGGGGGCTCCAGGTTTAAGAGGGGGCTGGTCTAGATGTTACATAAAATCATAATTTTCATAGAATCATTTATTTGGAGCTGGAAGGGACCTTGAGAGACCATCAACTCCTCAAGTCCAAAACCCACCCATCTCATTTTGTAGATGAAGAATCGTGAGAGTTGAGTGATTTGCCCAGAGTGTTTGCCCATTAAGTGTTTGAGTCATGATTTGAACTCAGGTCATTGGACTTCAATCCCAACATTCATAAATAATAATAATAGTAGCTAACATTTATGTAGTGCTCAAAATTGCATATATTATCTCCTTTGATATTTAGAATAGTGATTATCAGCATAATTTCGATAATTTGATTATCATATTCTAGCCAGAGCTATTAAACTTCTGTAAAAATATATATATATCTTTTTGAAAGATGATAATTTCCAAAGGAATTTTATTTGGTTATATTCTAATAGCCCCTGAGTCTTTTTTTCCCCCTCCAGATGAAAACATTTGTTTTTTTTCCACCAAATGTTTTCAGATTTCACCCACTGGACAGAAATATTAATTTTGAAGCCATATAATAGATAAATATTTTTTGGCAAACATTTGCATCCATTAAGGCAGATTGCTTTTATGACTTCATTCAGTTTGGATAGTGCAACTTATTTTTTCCACAGAGCTAACTAAAAATCATCCATCCATTTGCTTTCATGAAAATATTCATGTCTTACAAAATCTATGGAATGGTAGGAATAGGTGAGTTGGTGGGGGGGAGAATTTGTCCAAATTTTACATTTTGGCAAGAAATAGATCTATTTTCCTTTCATCTCTTTTATTTTTAAGGATGAGAAATATAGGAAAACAAAGACGCCAGAACCATTTATTTTAAAAATCACCAGCTCAGAAAAGGAAAGTGATGCTTCCGTTTGGTTTTGGCTTTGCTTACTGGCTTAACCATCTGGAACGTTTGGGCAGCAGTGATATGCAATATTATTGGGAACAGATCCATTTCTTTGCCCTGCTCAAAATGTTCATCTTCTTTAATACGATTTGGTTAAAATATATTTTTATAATTGACATTTTACCTTTGGAGCATGAGGCTAGTGTATACATCTACCTTAGATTGGTTCTTTCTGGTATCGGAATACTGCAGGGCAGTCTGTCTTTTTGGAACCATTTCTTCTCCAGGCAACTGCAGCTTCCGAGTTCTGTGGATGCTTTTGAAACTGACAGGACTCTATCTGTCAGAGTAAATTGCATTTAAAAACAACAATCTAATTCTAATCTATGTTAATTATGGACTCTTGTAAAAAAGTTTTACATAAATCAAAGTTGGCTTTAAAAATATTCATTATTTAGTCTCATCAATTGCAATAATGATTGCCATTATGATTTTGTATTTGTTTTATGAGAAAAAAATCTAGTTCAAGGCCAGGTTCACAAATTCTTAGGAACTATATGTGATTAATATGAAGGACCACCATTGAGGCCTGAATGTTTCTTTTCATACATCCCCCTCATATATATGTGTGTGTGTGTGTGTGTGTGTGTGTGTGTGTGTGTGTGTGTATGTTTGTATATTTGTGTGCATATATGTATGTATAAAGAAGGGTGAATGAATCTGTTGTTGAAGGAGAGTACTTTATGATGAGAAGCACTCTGTGTTACCCAAGACTTGTAAATTTTAGTACTGCCAACCAGGGATTTTAATATGGCAGCCTGAGAAGATTTATTTCTTAGATTGGTGTTTTCAGTCACAAAGAACACAAGGACTTTATATAAAGTAAGTAGCATGATGTTGAAATGTTCTAAAATAAAATGAACCCTGAACAGGTCAAGAAGGCGGAGGAATAAGGAGGAGAGGTAGGAGAATGAAAATGGATTATACCCTAGGATTTTTGATGTTGCTTCTCTTAATTAATTAAAGAAAAGGCAACATTTTCCTCCTATGTATGGTTCTGTAATAAATTATGTAAGGTTAATACTTTTTTTTTTCTTGCTGTATGTGTAGTGACAATTGAACATTGCAGGAACATGAAAGTATTTTAAAAAGCATTTTGGCCAGACAGGATTTGGTTTATAAATATTTTGAACTATTCTCCCCATACAAACGTTTTGCTTGTGAAACTACTGCAATCCTTGCAAATTTTCTGAACTGTCATAGTTAAGGTCAAATTGGAGAGCTGATTCATAGCAATCTAGTCTAAAGAAACAATTGCATAAGTCTTTGGCTGGCCTCAGTACTTCAAAAGCAAATATTATTTCTCTACAATACTTGAAACAAACATTTTTCTGTTGGAAATGTGTGCTAGTGAAACAAATGTTTGCCTTTCAAATTTACAATCGAGCTGTTAAGACAGTGCCAAACAAAATGTTCCTTTGTCAGAGATACATTTTATTTAATGCTTGCCGATGTAGATATTATTACTAATGAATAATAATAAAGTGGATTACTTTTAGAACTATTTCTTTTGTTTGTTTGTTTGTTTTTGTTTTTGTTTTGTTTTTGCTGAGGCAGTTGGGGTTAAATGACTTGCCCAAAGTCACACAGCTAGGAAGTGTTAAGTGTCTGAGGCCAAATTTGAACTCAGGTTCTCCTGACTTCAGGGCTGGTGTTCTATCCATTGCACCATCTAGCTGCCTCTTGAACTATGTCACTTCACCATCTAGCTGCCCCTTGAACTATGTTAATCTTATCATTTAAGGCCTTTTCTATGGCCTACACATTTTAAAAGGCACATCTGATATTGACTCATAAAACTGTGTAGAGTTTATAATGTGACAGACCATGCTTCACCTTATTTTAGGAGTTGTCTTCTTTTCTCTCCAAAAACAAACAAATAAAGCTGTGCATTGATTAGTTATAGCAAGGAATTAATTCTGGGTTTTAACTAACTGGAAAAAATCATTAATAAAATATTTTTGTATTTCAAAAGATCCCTGATTAAATTAGGGTTGATATTCCTATTACTGGCATATATTGCCATTCTTTTGCATCTTAGATGTTTTCATGAGTTGTTATGGTCCAAAAGCACACATGACTTGGTGGTTAACTTTCTGGTGGTACAATCAATAAACAAACATTTATTTTTGAGTTCCTTGAGGGCAGGTTTTTTTTTTTATCCTCAACACTTAGCTCAATATCTGACACAAAGTAGCATTTAATAAATGTTTATTGACTGACATACACAATTATATAATATTTATCAAAATTTATTAACTGATGGACAAAAGTGTGCCAAGAGCTAAAGATACAAAGAAAAATGTGAAAGTCTATTTGGGAGACTTAGACTCAAAGATTCTAGGCAGAGAAAACAATGCAGATATATACAAAATACAAGATCATTTGGGTGGGAGAAAGTACTAAAAACTTTGGGCATTAGAACTGACTTTGTGATGCTTGAGTAGAAACTAGGATTTTAATTATTTGGGGTAAAAAAGAAGTACATTCGAAGCATGCGGCCCAACTAGTTCTAAGACACATTGATGCTAGTTGGCTGGATCAGAGAGTATATGGATGGGAATGAGATATAACTCGACTGGAATGGCAAACTGAAACTAGTGGGCAACCTCTCAATTTTCAGTATTTTGCCACCACAAAAAAGCTACTAGATATTTTTGTACATGTAGGTCCCTTCCCTTTTTTAATGATTTCTTTAGGATACTGATCTGGTAGTGAATTCCTCTATACTTTGACAGATGGATTTTTGATCCTACTGATGGGGCTATAGAGTCTAATAATATTAGAATCCGATTCATTGATTCTTATGCTACATGATTTTGATTCTTGGAATTTCTTCTTGCCAGAGGACTTTAATCCAGTTTCCTCCCATCTTAATCCTGAAGTCATGTACCTCGATTGCCCTTTTTCTTACTTTCCCATCCATACAAATGATGAAGAAACACCACCATTAAAGTTATGGAATTGTGCATTTATAAGACATAAAAGAACTCACTTAGACTCATGAAATTTTTCTCTAATTCAATCCATTTACTGTCTGTATTCATTCTGGAATTTGATTATATTCTTTTATTCTCTGATATACATATACAACACATGCATATTTTCATGTACATGCTCACACACATCTATATATATACATACTATTTAAGCTATTAAAGCTTAAAACTGCTCTGGAACTTTTGGGACATCTTATATGTATAAGTGTCTTGTTTGCTTCAACAAAAGTATAAGTTTCTTGAGGGCAGGTCTCATATCATAGAGTCATCTCTTCCACATTGCCTAACAGTGTTAGGCACATTCGAGGTGCTCAGAAAATATTTACAAAATTTAATACCCTCTGACTGAGCTGAAGTATTACTAAACTGAGATAGAACTATAATTAGTTTCAGATCTGGAAGAGACTTTGCAAACCATTTAGTCCAAATTCCTTGTTTTACAGAGAAAAGAATATAAGAAAACCTAGGTTGAAGGGGTACATACCCAGAACAGAATCACTCACCCACCAAACCCTTGGAGAGACTGGAGATGAATTGGAGACACTGTAAATGGAACTTCAGGGGTGATTCCACCAATTAGTAAACAAAACATGAGGGATCTGACCTCAATAGAACTGAAGTATAAAAGTGCTCCTGCAAAGATAATGGAAGAGAAGGGACACAGGGAAGCATGGACATCTATTGGAAACCATACCACGCTCTGAAGTTAATGGGATACAATCTGGATGACCGACAAACAAAATAGCAGCATTGAAAGCTGCTGCCAAAGGGATTGAATTAGCAAAGGACTGAAATAATGACAGATATTCTCATTCTAGGTAGGAATAAATGAATGAATTGCAGATTGGAAAGAAAATGGCTATAAAGTAGGGATATTGTCCATATAGAGTAACTTCATTGGGTAAGATGATTCTGGGCATTGATATCAAGTGGAAGATTTTTCTGTTTATTAAGAATGTGAAGGCAATACAGGAGGAGTTCAGAGATGAGCCAGACAAGAAACTAAAAAATGAGAAGACTCAATGGTTGCAGATGTTGAATTTGGCTTTAGGCAGTATGTGGTAAAACTCTGCCTTGAAACCTCTACACTATTCTTACCCTTTCCCTTCCTCTCTTTTTTTCCCCACTTTGATTTAGAACTATATTCCATGACTATCTTTGGCCTTTCCCCATAGCTCCTTCTCATTTTGTTGTTGAACTTTCTGTTATTCTATATGTTGATGTTTTAAATTTCTCTTAAAAGAATATAAGTAAATTCTTTTATAACATGTCTAATAGGAAAATGTTTTTCAGGACTATATGTGTTAATCTAATTAAATTGTGGACATGGCTGTCTTCAGAATGAGATGATTCAGATCAGTTCCAATGATAATGTGATGAAGTGAGCCATCTACATCCAGAGAGAGGACTGTAGGAACCAAGTGTGATTTACAGCATGGCATTTTCACTCTTTTTGTTGTTGTTTGCTTGTATTTTATTTTCTTTCTCATTTTTTTTCCTGTTTGATTTGATTTTTCTTGTGCGGCAAGATAATTGTATAAATATATATGCATATATTGGATTAACATATATTGGATTACTTGCCATCTAGAGGAGGGGGTGAGGGAAGGGGGAAATTGGAACACAAAGTTTTGCAAGGGTTAATGTTAAAATTATCCATGCATATGTTTTGAAAATAAAAAGCTTTAATTAAAAAAACTAAAGTGCTAAAATAAAAAAAAATCTATATCAAATTGCTTGCCTTCTAAAGGAGGGAAGGGAAAGAGAGGGAGAGAATTGGAAACTCAGTTTTTAAAAGACAAATGTTAAAAATTTTTCTTTACATGTAATTAAGAAAAGAAAAAAATATAAGAAATGCAGATTTTTAAAAAGAATTGTTCATGTTCATTAATCAGAGAAAGGTACATACAGCTTTTTGTAAAGTTCAGTTAAATTTTATCTGCCATATTTCGTGTCTTGGATTCCAAGAAATCAGTGATGCTACTTCACTGTTCACGTGGCATGAATGAATGGAAATCTACTACTTTTTCTTCTTGTGAGATGGAAGATCCACCAGGTCTTCTCACATAGAACTTGCCTTATACCCTCCTGATGAAGTAGTAGGTTGGGAGAGCGATTTAGAACGTGAAAAACTCATGTTCTCAGAACCAAAAGGAGCACTTTATTTCATGAAAGGCATGAAAGAGCAGCAGAGAGTAGAAGGGGAAGCAAGGGTGGGGTTTAGAGAGTTACGAAGGAGTTAGGGAGGGTTCTAGGGGAGAGAGAACTTCTTGCATGTTCATTATATATGCTCTAGTGTGCCTGCTCAGGAAGAGGCAAAGTCCCTCAACTGAAGGGGCCTTGAAACTAAAAAGTGCTCATTATTTGGGCCCTGGTGCAAGAGAGAAGCCCAGACTTTTGCAAAACAGACCAGACATCATTGAAGGGTAGCTTATGGAGTAAAGATATTAGGCCCAACTCCTTTTCTTTCATATTGAAATTGTGTTGTAGTGTTGAAAAATATTGGGGTATTTACTGCTTTGGAATTTATATTGCATCATTCCCAAGGGCTGTACCACTGAACTCTTAGGACTTCTGGGTCTTTAATTGGCCCTGAAGAGGAACTTTCTTTTATAAATTATCTTCTCCACATAGGGTGTGAGCTTGAGAGCAAGAACTATCTTACTTTTTCAATTTGTTTTTCTAGCTCTGGGCACAGTGCTTGGCGTGTAGTAAGTGTTTAATAAAATTTTTTTTTATTCATTCATTAAAAAAATGGAGTAAAGACAGACAAGGTCAGATCTTTGTCTAGCAGTGATAATTATGTAGTAGAGGGTATTGTGCTGGTGAGAAGGGAACTAATAATTCACTCTTGCATGCTCCCTTACTCCTACTCCTCTCACCTCTCAGGGGGGTAGTTTCTTCCTGTCAATTATCTAAGTTCCTTCCCTTGGTTTGATTTAGTCTTCCTTTCAAGCAATACTAGAAAAGGTAAATGAGGAGAAAAAAAGATTAAGGTGGCCATCTTACCAATACTAGCTCACAGCTTACAAATTTCTCCCTCCTCTTCTGCCCAAACTACTAGGTTCATTTTGTGCCGAGGATCCTCCATATCCATGCTGTTCTCTGCTTTGGGGAAACTATAAAAATAGAAGTTAGTAATTTCTCTTCAGTTCAGCTCTGAGCTCCCATTGTGCCAAGAAAAGTCCCAGCAGTAATAAAAATCTATTTCTCTCTCTCTCCCTGTATAGCCCATCACCCACTGCCTCCCTTTCAGTTACCTTTTAGCAATGAAGCACATATATATCAGTAATGTAGTGGTTAACCACAGTTTTATCTTAATACTGGCTTCAAAGATGATTTTTATTCCTATAATTTTTTTTATAAACTGAACAGATAACTTTGGAACACATATGCTTTCTCAGGAAGGGATAAGGGGGAGTTGGGAAGGGAATCACCATCTTGAGTCTGCCCCTCTGCCTAAGTTCAGCAAAACCACCGTCTGTCTAGACACTCAGCTTGGCTCCAGTCTGGGACATCATGATGATGTCATTGTTAAAGTCCTGCTCTTGTTTCCATGGGGACTCCTTTCCCTGACTTCTGCTGTCCTGGTTTCTCATTCTTCTGCTTCCATTCTCTGGTGAGGCTGTTCCCCAGGCGCCAGGGCCCAAGTGCAGCAGAAAAGTGACCCCCTACTTACTCCTATCTCTGCTTCTTCTACCTCTTACTTATCTTCCTCCTGTTCCTCCTCCCCTTCCCTTAGAAATAGATGGAACTCACTTGTTGTAAGAGTAGGTTGTGCCCCAGGCACTTAATGAATGCTTATTCCCTTTTCTTCAACAGGCTAAATAGAATATCCTTGGTGAACTTCCTAGCTGCCAGTGGGCCTTGACTTCCAATGACTCTTTCTGCTTGCAAGATAAAATAACTTACTTGATAGTAAGTTGAAGAACTAGATTTAAATTCAGGCCCCAAATTGAGTGCCCTTTGTATAACACTTAGAGGAAAAATTTGGGGATTCAGTTCAATTTATTGCCTGCCACATGCAAGGAACTGCACCATCCATTGGGGATAATCAATAAACATTTATTAAGCACTTATTATTTGCCAGGAACAGTGCTGAACAATACAAAAAGAGGCAAAAAACAGTCCCCCCCCTTTTTTTTAAAGTAAAGCTTTTTTGCATAACATATATATGGGTAGTTCTTCAAGATTGACCCTTACAAAGCTTTCCGTTACAAATTTCCCCCCCTAGTCTCCTCCCCTTCCCTAGATGGTAGGAAGTCTACTATATGTTAATTATATTAAAATACTTGATGAGTCAAATATATGTGTATATATTTCCATACTTATCTTGCTGTGCAAGAACAATACTATCTACACAAATAAAAAATATCTGAAAAAGGAAACAATGCTAGCAAACATCGATAGAGAGCATGAAAATGTTATGTTGTGGTCCACATTTCATATCCCTCTCTCTGGGTGTATATGGACTTCTTTACTGAACAATTGGAACTGGTTTGAAACATTTCATTGTTGAAGAGAGCCATGTCCATCAGAATTGATCATCATATAGTATTGTTGTTGCCGTGTATAATGATCTCCTGGTTCTGCTCATTTCGCTCAGCATCAGTTCATGCAAGTCTCTCCAGGCCTCTCTGAAATCATCCTGCTGGTCATTTCTTATAGAACAATAATATTCCATAACATTCATATACTGTAATTTGTTCAGCCTTTCTCCAATTGATGGGCATCCATTCAGTTTCCAGTTTCTTGCCACTACAAAAAGGGCTGCCACAAACATTTTTGCACATGTGGGGCCCTTTCCTTCCTTTAAAATCTCTTTGGGATATAGGCCGAATAGAAACACTGCTGGGTCAAAGGGTATGCACAATTTGATAACTTTCTGAGCATAGTTCCAAATTGCTCTCCAGAATGGTTGGATCCATTCACAGTTCCACCAACAATGCATCAATGTCCCAAAAAACAGTCCCTTTGTCTTTGAAGTCTTTGAAGTCTTTGAAGAAAGATCTTATACAGGAGATGGCGTAAACTTAGGGCCTGTTACACAAATAAATAAAATATCAGATTAATTTCAAGAAGGGGAGATTACTAACAACATGGGGGAAGGGTATTGGAATAGGATATTTTTCTGATAGAAAATAGGACCTGAAACCACTCCTTAAAAAGAAACTAGGAAAAATTAAGAAAGAGTATTTTGAGTTTGCTATTGTTTATTTAATACTTATAGACTATTGAAAATTCAACTTTGAATTAAATAGTTGTGTAGATTTATTTTCATTGTTTTATCTTTTACAGAAGCTGGATTACTAGAACTTCAGAAAAAAATCAAAGAAGCTTTTGAGGTGTTTGACCATGAAGCCAATGACACCGTGGATGTTAGGTTTGGAATTTTTCTTATATAAAATTACGTTAGATAGGAATGCTGTTTCAGTCCTAAATTACTTAAGTAACAAATAAAATATCAGAAAATCTTTTCCTTATTCATCTATGAATAAGAATTTATAAGATTTGTTTTGCCATAGCAGTACTTTTCTACCCTTGGCTTCTTAAAAGGCAGAACTTGAATATTTACTTAATGCTATTTTCTTATTCATAGAACCATAGAATTTTAACATTGAAAAGGACCTGAGGGAACTGAAATATAAACACTCACCCATTGCCATTATTTGTGGTGTGTATCCTCAGCAGAATCTTCATTGTTAATAGATATTCTTTCTACTCAAACCTGTCAGCTGTTTCATTTTTCATAGAGTTTGTTGGATGCCTTTTGTTCTCTTCTTACTAATCAATCACATCCCAAGCATCCTAAACATATAGAAAATGACTTTGCCTCCTGCTTCTCTGAGAAGACTGAGGGCATTTATCTTGATCTCTTTCTTTCCTCTCTTTCCTCTATGAACTAGAACTTCTCAGCATCATTATCTGCTTTATCTTCTTCTAGATTAAAAAAAAAATATGTCCCCTTTACCTCCTCACTGAGGCTAATTTCTCTACCTGTGATATAGTAGATTGAACCTGACTGAGCCTGATACCCTGATAATTTAAGTAAAGTACTGGAACAAAATTAGAATGTCTACTTAGTGATAGTATAGAAAGGATATAGTACTCCAGAGTGTGATGACTATAAGGGTTGGGATATCTGCCAAATCTGAAGGACCCCTAACTCTATGTGGGTAAGACTTTTTAATGCCTTTAGCTAATGAGGAAGCCAAATAAGAATGACCTGAAGTCACTAGGATGCTTCAGTTCATAGTCTGGTACTTGAACCTTAAAGAATTAGCCCATTACATGGCTTCCCAGTGCCATTCCCTTTAGTATTCTCTAAGACTCAGCTTTAGCTCTCATTTCCTTTTTTCCGTTATCAAATTCAATCTCACATCCATAGCTCCATCTCATTTGTCTCCAAAAATTCTCAGATCTCCTCAGACCTGAAAAAGATCTGTTGATCTGTCTTGTCCATCTAAACTAAAATCCTATATTGCTTTACTGTCAAGCTTCTCGAAAAGATAACTTTTTTTTTTTTTTTTTTTTTGCTGAGACAATTGAAGTTAAGTGACTTGCCCAGGGTTAACACAGCTAGGGAATGTTAAGTGTCTGAGACCAAATTTGAACTCAGGTCCTCCTGACTTCAAGGCTGGTGCTCTATACACTGCGCCACCTAGCTGCCCCAACTGGGCCACTTTTCCAGCTGTTCAATTGAAACTGCTTTTTTAAATAGCTATTTTTCAGGTTTCATACTTAATGATTTTTCTGAGTTCTTGATATTATTAACCACTTCCTCCTTAAATTTTTTCTAATTAGCAAGCATAAAAATAAAGAAAACAAATAACTTTTATTTTCTTTCTCTCTCACCCACTTCCCTAAAATGGAAAAAAAAAGAAAAACAAGATTCTTATAACAAATGTGTATAATCAAGGAAAACAGATTTATATATTGGCCTTATCAAAAAAAAGTATTTCTTTTTTTATTAAAGCTTTTTATTTTCAAAACATATGCATGTATAATTTTTCAACATTGACCCTTGCAAAACCTTGTATTCCAAATTCCCCCTCCTGTTCCCCTTACCCCCTCCTCTAGATGGCAAGTAATCCAATATATGTTAAACATATTAAAAATATATTAAATCCAATATATGTATACATATTTATACAATTATCTTGCTGCACAAGAAAAATCAAATCAAAAAGGAAAAAAAAGAGAAAGAAAACAAAATGCAAGCAAACAACAAAAAGAGTGAAAATGCTACATTGTGTTCCACACTCATTCCCACAGTCCTCACTCTCTGGGTGTAGAAGGCTCTCTTCATCACAAGATCATTGAAACTGGCCTCAATTATCTCATTGTTGAAAAAAGTCACATCCATCAGAATTGATTTTGTTGCTGCCATGTATAATGATCTCCTGGTTCTGCTCATTAATTAGCATCAATTCACATAAGTCTCTCCAGGCCTTTCTGAAATCATCCTGCTGGTCGTTTCTTATAGAACAATAATATTCCATAACATTCATATACCATAATTTATTCAGCCACTCTCCAATTGATGGGCATCCATTCAGTTTCCAGTTTCTAGCCACTACAAAAAGGGCTGCCACAAACATTCTTGCATATGTGGGTCCCTTTCCCTCCTCTAAGATCTCTTTGGGATATAAGCCCATAGAAACCCTGCTGGATCAAAGGGTATGCACAGTTTGATAGTTCTTTGGGCATAGTTTCAAATTACTTTCCAGAATGGTTGGATCAGTTCAGAATTCTCCCAACAATGTATTAGTGTCCCACTTTTCCCACATCCCCTCCAACATTTGTCATTATTTTTTCTTGTCATCTTAGCCAGTCTGAGAAATGTGAGATGGTACCTCAGAGAAGTTTTAATTTGCATTTCTCTGATCAATAGTGATTTAGAGCACTTTTTTATATGACTAGAAATGTTTTCAATTTTTTTATCTGAAAATTGTCTGTTCATTTCCTTTGACCATTTATCAACTGGAGAATGGGTTGAATTCTTGTAAATTTGAGTCAGTTTGCTATATATTTTAGAAATGAGGCCTAATAGAGTACGCTATAACTGATATCTTGAATCCATCTTCTTTTGTTCACTAGTTGGATGACATACTTCTTTATAAGTTTTAAATCATCCCCTTCTATAGGATAATCTTTTTTTTTCTTCAGTTGCTTTTCTAGTTAGTTTTCTCCCCTTATCTGTTTTCTTTTTTCTGTTTCTTGTCCTTTCTTGAGGCCTTAATGAGAGTGTTCCCAAGGGTTGATTAAAAAGTCAAAAGGCTTTTATTAAACACTTACTGTGTGCCAGGCACTGTGCTAAGCCCTGAGGATGTAAATATGAGCAATAACAGACTCTTCTATTAAAGGGAGGAAAAAAACAACAACTTTGTATTAAATTTCTCTGATAAAGATTTGGCATCCAAGATACATAAACACTTAATAAATACATATGACTAATAATCTTTTCCCAATACCAAAGGATATGAACAAACAATTCTATAAAGAACTGCAAAGTATTCACAACCATATGAAAGTGTTCCAAATTACTAATAATAAGAGAATTGTAAACCAAAACAATCACTGTCACAGGCCATCATTATCACACATTTGGACTAATAAAATGCCCTTCTTACAGATCTTACTGCCTTCCCTCTTTCCCCTCTGAAATGTATTCTTTCAGCTACTGCCAAAACAATATTTCTTAGGTATTTATCAAGTGATGTTATTTCTTCACTTAAAAAACTTTAGTAGTTCCCTGTTGCCTTCTCAGTAAAAGTTTTTATGCTTTCCCTTCTACTCTTTCTTGTGTTCTTAGTCCTCCTTATCCTTGAAAGCTCAATGACATGTCCTCCATAAAATCTTCCATGACCACCTTCCATTGTTAACCATCTCCCTCAGAATTTAGACAGCTAGTCCTTTATATTAGAAAAAGCATAGTAGAAAAAAAAAAAGCAGCTAAGTAGCACAGTGTGTAGAGTGCCAGGTCTGAAGTCAAGAAGATGCTAGCCCTGTTCACAAAAAAACTTATATTCTTGTAAGGGAAAGTGAGAAGAAATTGGATGAGTACACAAATACTTTTTTTTTTCTTTCTTTTTTTTTTTTTTTTTTTATTTGCAAAACATATGTATGGGTAATTCTTCAACATTAACCCTTACAAAGCTTTCTGTTACAAATTTTTCTTCCCTACTCCTCACCCCTCCCCAGATGGCAGGATATCCACTACATGTTAATTATGTTAAAATACTTGACAAATCGAACATATGTATACACATTTCCACACTTATTGTTGTGCAAGAAAAATCATATCTACAAGAAAGAAAAATCAGATAAAGGAAACACAATGTAAGCAAACGTCAATCGAGAGCATGAAAATGTTATGTTGTGGTTTACATTTCACATCCTTCTCTCTGGGTGTATATGGCTTTCTTCACTGAACAGTTGGAAGTGGTCTGAAACATTTCATTGTTGAAGAGAGCCATGTCCATCAGAACTGATCATCATATAGTCTTGTTGTTGCCGTGTATAATGATCTCCTGGTTCTGCTCATTTTGCTCAGCATCAGTTCATGTAAGTCTCTCCAGGCCTCTCTGAAATCATCCTGCTGGTCGTTTCTTTTTCTTTTATTTTTTTATTAAAGCTTTTTATTTGTATAACATATGTATGGGTAGTTCCTCAGCATTGATCTTTACAAAGCTTTCCATTACAAATTTTACCCCCAGTCCCCTCCCCTCCCCTAGATGGCAGGAAGTCCACTACATGTTAATGATGTTGAAATACTTGACAAGTTGTGCAAGAAAAATCCTATCTACAAGAAAAAAAAAAGAAAATCAGGGAAAGGAAACACAATGCAAGCAAACATCAATAGAGATCATGAAAATGTTACGTTGTGGTCCATATTTCATATCCCTCTCTCTGGTTGTATATGGTTTTCTTTTTCTTTTTTTTTAATTTATTAATACCTTTTATTTGCAAAACATATGTATGGGTAATTCCTAAACATTAACCCTTACAAAGCTTTCTGTTACAAATTTTTCCCCCCTACTCCCCACCCCTCCCCTAAATGGCAGGATATCCACTACATGATAATTATGTTAGAATACTTAAGAAATCGAATATATGTATAGTTATTGCATCATTTTTTGTGCAGGAGAAATCGTATCTACAAGAAAGAATAATCTGATAAAGGAAACACAGTGCAAGCAAACCTCATTAGAGAACATGAAAATGTTATGTTGTGGTCCACATTTCATATCCCTCTCTCTGGGTGTATATGGCTTTCTTCACTGAACAATTGGAACTGGTTTGAATCACTTCATTGTTGAAGAGAACCATGTCCTTGAGAACTGATCATCATATAGTCTTGTTGCTGTGTATAATGTTCTCCTGGTTCTGCTCATTTCACTCAGCATCAGTTCATGCAAGTCTCTCCAGGCCACTCTGAAATCGTCCTGCTGGTCGTTTCTTACAGAACAATAATATTCCATAACATTCATATACCATAATTTATTCAGCCACTCTCCAATTGATGGGCATCCATTCAGTTTCCAGTTTCTAGCCACTACAAAAAGGGCTGCCACAAACATTTTTGCACATGTGGGTCCCTTTCCCTCCTCTAAGATCTCTTTGGGATATAGGCCCAATAGAAACACTGCTGGGTCAAAGGGTATGCACAGTTTGATAACTTTTTGAGCATAGCTCCAAATTGCTCTCCAGAATGGTTGGATCCGTTCACAGTTCCACCAACAATGTATTAGTGACCTAGCTTTCCCACATCCCCTCCAACATTCATCATTATCTTTTCCTGTCATTTTAGCCAATCTGACAGGTGGAGTACACAAATACTTTAGCATTAGTTAGCACCTAGTTTGTGTCAGATACTGGCTTGAACTATGGATTTAGAGTTAAGAGAGTTCTCAGAGGTAATCTGGACTAACTTCTAAATTTTTTTTACAGAAAGAACCTGAAGACAGGGGAGGAAGTGCCTTGGCTAAGGCTGATGTAATATAAGCAGAGTCCTGATTTTTTTTTTTAGGGGGGGCTTCTGTTCTAACAATAAATCACTACTCCTCAGGGACTTCCTACACTCTCAGTCTAAGAACAACAATCTGTCTGATTCTGAAAAGAGCACTCCTCAATTCGTTGCTGACTGTAAGATAAATAATCAGTGATAATCAGATTGTGGAGACCACTCCTCTGGGCCATACATAGAATTAGTGTGTCCATGATAGAAAGCTGGATAAAGGGGTCTCCTCTCTCTTAGGACTTTGCTAATTTCTTTTGGAACCTAGCCTTCTTGTAATGACATTACAATTATAATAAACTTTGCCCCTTGACTAGAAAATGGGTTGAAGCCTGCAAATTCTTTTGAGAGACCTCACAATACCAGTCTGTGACCCCAATCTTTTGAGGTCCCCCTTCCCAACCTCAACAAGGTCACACAGACTTAAAATTTGAATTCAGGTTTCTCTAAACAAATCCAAGGCAAAATAAATACCATATGATAAGTGTGAGCACAATGTTGTGGGAATTCAAAGGGATTTCAAGGTGAATCAAAGACGTTTTTTAATGAGAAAGAATTTAAGCTGAGCCAAATTTCAGTAAGTAAAGATATGGTGGGATGGACATTGTAGATGGAAGGAATGGAATGAGCAGTGAAAACTAGCTGAATGATTTTGAATAAAAGACTTAACTAATTTTTACCTTCTCTTACTCCCTTCAGGTTATCAAGGAAAATGGAGTTAAAAAAATGTTGAGGGACTTCAATCTGAAAAAAAAGGGGATCTTAAAAGTCAGAGGGGGACCTTGACCTATGTTAGGAGTTTAGTGAGTGGGAGGAGTATTCTTAGATCAGTGATTGTCCACAAAAGGAGCTGGATGAAATCAGTAGGAATTTGAGGTTGTTCTTTGTTGATGATGGCAGTAATGGAGAAATCTGGAATATGTACTTAAGACATGGCAGAAAATTTCCTAAGATTTGTCAAACCAGATGATTATGACCCATTTCTGATGACTCATGTAGATATAAAGGATACTGCCAGAAGAAACCTAGAAAGCACTGCCAAAGATTTCAGAGACTTGTGCAAGAAGGAGACCCTTAGGTGCATAAAGGTTGTTCACATCTGCATGTTGAAGACAAGGAATTAACCATAAAGCTGATTTGAGAGAGGAAAGGCTGTTTAAAAAGATGGTATCTAGGAATAGGATTTGGATTTCTATTCCATAGTTTAAAATATGGGAACAACAGACTCTTGGGCAAGGATGGAATGAATTCACTTTTGTAGTGCTTGGTTTTCATTGTTGTGGGTTTGGTTTTGTTTTGTTTTTGATTTAAATATAGTCTCTATCTGTCCTATGGCAATTCAATTGAATAAAATAATTTTACAATGAAAATAGGCTGACAAGGATGTATTTGTTAGTTTCAGGCATACCTAATCAAAATAGCTTTAAAGTGGGGGGAAAAAAAAAAGATGAGGAAGGGAGAAACGCACGCATGTATATGCGCGAGCATGTGCGCGCGCACACACACACACACACACACACACACACCCCAAGCTATTGGGGGAACCTGTGACATAGGAAGATTTGTTGAGTCAGACCCCACATATAATGTGAATTTAGGCTGAATTAAGAGTCCTAGCTCCTAGAAACAAAGAGTAAATAGTCTTCCTGGACTTTGTGCCCTTGTCACAGAACATGTAGAGTATTGTGTCTGGATATCATGGATTAGGAAATGCATAAATTTTTTTTTAATGTTGGAATAATGAATTTTATTTATTTATTTATTTTTTTTATTAAAGCTTTTTATTTGTATAACATATGTATGGGTAGTTCCCCAGCATTGATCTTTACAAAGCTAGGAAAAGCATAAATTGAAGAATATCCAGAGAAGATCACTAAGGATGGAAAAGGTCCTTAAATCTGTGCCATATGTGGATTGCTTTGACCTTATAAGTATCAATAACACTTGGAGGGATGACGCCTGTGACTGAAGGAACCAAGGATATTTAGCCAGGAAAAGAGAATACTCATGGAGTATAATAACCAATTATCTGAAAGATTATTTTGTGGAAGAGGTTTTAGGTTTGTTCTGTTTGCTTCCAGAGGCCACAACTAGGAGCAATGGTGGTAGAAGTTGCAAAGAGGAAAATTTAAGCTTGATATAGTGAAAAAATTCTTAATAATTAGAGAAAAGATGAGTAGTTTTTGATTGTTTTAGGAAGAAGTGAGTTTCCCCTCCCTGGAGGCCTTCTAGCAGCTTAGATGACCATTTGTTGGTATGTGATAATAGAAATTCTTTTTCAGATATGAATTGTATTATAACCTAGTCAATTGGAAAAACTTAAAATGCTCATGGGTAGGACGAGCGAATATAATAAAAATGACAATACTACCCAAACTAATTTACTTATTTAGTGCCATACCAATCAAACTCCCAAGAAATTATCTTACAGATCTAGAAAAAATAGTAGCAAAGTTCATTTGGAAAAACAAAAGGTCTAGAATTTCAAGGGGATTAATGAAAAAAAAGGCTGAAGATGGTGGACTTGCTGTACCAGATCTAAAACTATATTATAAAGCAGCGGTCATCAAAACCATTTGGTACTGGCTAAGAAATAGAGTAGTCGATCAGTGGAATAGGATAGAATCACAAGACAAATTAGGCAATAACTATAGCAATTTGGTTTTTGATAAACCCAAAGACCCCAGCTTCTGGGATAAGTATTCACTATTTGACAAAAACTGCTGGGAAAACTGGAAACTAGTGTGGAAGAAATTAGGGCTTGACCCACATCTAACACCACATACCAAGATAAGATCTAAATGGGTTCATGATCTGGATATAAAGAGTGATTTTGTAAACAAGTTAGAGGAACATAATATAGTTTACCTCTCAGACCTGTGGAGATGGAATAAATTTATGTCCAAAGAAGAACTGGAACTCTTAATTGAAAACCAGATAGATAACTTTGACTATATTAAGTTAAAAAGTTTTTGTACAAACAAAATCAATGCAGAGAAGATTAGGAGGGAAGCAATAAATTGGGAAATCATCTTTACATTTAAGGGTTCTGATAAAGGTCTCATCTCTAAAATATATAGAGAATTGTCTCATATTTATAAAAATTCAAGCCATTCTCCAATCAATAAATGGTCAAAGGATATGAACAGACAATTTTCAGAGGATGAAATCAAAACTATTTATAGTCATATGAAAAGGTGCTCCAAATCACTATTGATCAGAGAAATGCAAATCAAGACAACCCTGAGATACCACTTCACACCTGTCAGATTGGCTAAAATGACAGGAAAAGTTAATGATGAATGTTGGAGGGGTTGTGGGAGGGCTGGGACACTGATGCATTGTTGGTGGAGCTGTGAACGGATACAGCCATTCTGGAGAACAATTTGGAGCTATGCTCAAAAAGTTATCAAACTGTGCATACCCTTTGACCCAGCAGCATTTCTATTGGGCTTATATCCCAAAGAAATCATAAAGGAAGGAAAAGGCCCCACATGTGCAAGAATGTTTGTGGCAGCCCTTTTTGTAGTGGCTAGAAACTGGAAATTGAATAGATGCCCTTCAATTGGAGAATGGCTGAATAAATTATGGTATATGAATGTTATGGAATATTATTGTTCTGTAAGAAATGACCAGCAAGATGATTTCAGAGAGGCCTGGAGAGACTTACATGAACTGATGCTGAGTGAAATGAGCAGAACCAGGAGATCATTATACACGGCAACAACAGTACTATATGACGATCAATTCTGATGGACATGGCTCTCTTCAACAATGATATGTTTCAAACCACCTCCAATTGTTCACTGAAGAAAGCCATATACACCCAGAGAGAGGGATGCGAAATGTGGACCACAACATAACATTCTCATACTCCTTGATTGATGTTTGCTTACATTGTGTTTCCTTTATCTGATATATCGTTTGTGTAGATAAGATTTTTCTTGCACACCAATGATAAGTTTGGAAATATGTATACATATATTCGATTTGCCAATATTTTAACATAATTAACATGTAGTGGATATCCTGCCATCTAGGGGAGGGGTGGGGAGTTGGGGGGAAAATTTGTAACGGAAAGCTATGTAAGGGTTATTGTTGAAGAATTACCCACACATATGTTATGCAAATAAAATAAAAATTTAAAAAAAAATGAATTGTATTATATAGCATTGAGATCCCCTCCAATTCTAAAATTTTGTGATCATGCTAATAAATAACATTGTTAAAATGTTTTAATAGCTCATATTTATGTCATGTCTAAAAGATTACAGTGTACTTTTGTCACAGTAGCCTTGTGAGAGGTAGTATCTGTGTTATTATTCCCATTTTATAGGCAATGAGAAATTATACGGATTACTCATGGTCACATAGCAATATCAAGAGTCAGGATTTGAATACAAATCTTTTAATAGCTATAGAATCTTTCATGTGGACATTTTCTTGCTTGGTCCTTTTAACAACTCTAAGTAGAAATTTTAAGTATTATTATTTTTTTTAATTAAAGCTTTTTATTTGTATAACATATGTATGGGTAGTTCCCCAACATTGATCTTTACAATGCTTTCCATTACAAATTTTACCCCCAGTCCCCTCCCCTCCCCTAGATGGCAGAAAGTCCACTACATGTTAATAATGTTGAAATGCTTGAGAAGTTATGCAAGAAAAATCCTATCTACAAGAAAAAAAAAAAGAATCAGAGAAAGGCAACACAATGCAAGCAAATGTCAATAGAGATCATGAAAATGTTACATTGTGGTCCATATTTCATTTCCCTCTCTCTGGGTGTATATGGTTTTCTTCAGTGAACAATTGGAACTGGTTTGAGACAATTCTTTGTTGCAGAGAGCCATGTCCATCAGAATTGATCATCATGTAATACTGTTGTTGCTGTGCATGATGATCTCCTGATTCTGCTCGTTTCACTCAGCATCAGTTCATGCAAGTCTCTCCAGGCCTCTCTGAAATCGTCCTGCTGGTCGTTTCTTACAGAGCAATAATATTCCATAACATTCATATACCATAATTTATTCAGCCACTCTCCAATGGATGGGCATCCCTTCAGTTTCCAGTTTCTAGCCACTACAAAAAGGGCTGCCACAAACATTCTTGCACATGTGGGTCCCTTTCCCTCCTCTAAGATCTCTTTGGGATATAGGCCCAGTAGAAACACTGCTGGGTCAAAGGGTATGCACAGTTTGATAACTTTTTGAGCATAGCTCCAAATTGCTCTCCAGAATGGTTGGATCCGTTCACAGTTCCACCAACAATGTATTAGTGTCCCAGTTTTCCCACATCCCCTCCAACATTCATCGTTATCTTTTCCTGTCATTTTAGCCAATCTGACAGGTGTGTAGTGGTATCTCAAGAGTTGTCTTAATTTGCATTTCTCTGATCAATAGTGATTTGGAGCAACTTTTCATATGACTAGAGATGGTTTTAGAAATTTTAAGTATTATTAATAATAATTTCAAAATCAACAACAGTAGAAAAGATCTTACTCATTTTATCCCTTTTATAAAACAACTTGAAATATTTATCGGCGTTATTACATCTCTCCCAATTCTTCTATTGTCATAGCTAAATATCCTCAGTTCCATATCTTTTGATCTACAGATGTCGTGATCTTGAGGCCCATCACCTTCTGGTTCACAATCCAGATTCTCAATGTCTTCCCTAAAGTGTAGTACTTGGAACCAAATAGTCATTCAGCTGGCATATGACCCAGGCAGAGAATGGTATCACTGCCCACTCTTGGACTGCCAGTCTTAGTAAGATGCTCAAAGAGCAACCTAAGGTGATCACACTTCTTTTGTTTGTTTGTTCGTTTTGGCTTCCCTATCACACTGAGTTTGCAGTCCACCAGCATCCCCAGATCTTTTTCAAACAAACTGCTGGCTTGTATTTGTGAGGTTGATATTTTAAACGCAGGATAGTATTTTGCATTTCTCTTTATTATATTTTACCTTGTAAGATTTGACCCAGTATTCTAAAATATTCAGATCTTTGTAGATCTTGGATGTTGTCACCAAGTACTTGACCTTGAAGAAGGTCCAAAAGACCACAGTTCATAAATATTAGGTATGTACCTGGATTAAGTTAAAGAAGTGAGCCAGGAGCCTGAAGCAGTAGGTCAGGAGGGCAGGTAAGGTCAGGAATTAAGGAATCATTAAAACTGTCAAATTAACAAAGCTAAGAGGGTTGGCAAATTGAGGAACAAGGTCACTAGGCATAACTAGTATAGGAAGAAGACTAGTCCAGAGGAACAGTGGAAGTGAATCACTTACCTATAGGACTTTGACCACCTGCTGACCATGTTTCCATTAAGTTTTTCTTTAAAAAAAAAAAAAATCCTGATTTTTTTGTTTAGTCAACAAATACTAACATTTCAAAATACAAAGAATAAAAAAAGAGAGTTTTGCAAAAAATAGTAAATTTGTTGTGTGTTTTCTAAAGAGAAATTAACAAGGTAATAATAAAAATGTCCTGTTTGTATCCCTTTATGAATATTTCTTTTGAAAAAAAAATCCTGATTTTTTTCAGCATTAACAATTACTAACATTCCAAAATACCAAGAATAAAAAATAGAAGGTTTTTACAAGAAACAGTAAATTTGTTGTGTACTTTGTTTTCTAAAAAGCATAGGTGAAATTTAACAAGGCAATAACAAGGATGTCTCATTTGTATTCCTTTCTGAACATCTCTTTTGTTTTCTTCTTTGTTTTTTAAATGTTTTATTAATATTCTTTTTTTCCCATTCTGTACCTCTATCATTTTCTGTTAGTTCATAATCTTCCTACCAAATAGTAGCCTTCCTTTATTCTAAAGAACATAGTTAAGAATAACAAGTTAAGACGTTGTCCATTGTTGAAAATATATCATTCTGTACCTCTAGTCTAGGGCATCTTAAATTTTTTTCACTTGACTGAGAAATTTTTACTCGATCCCAGGTATATAGATATATGAAATATATCTATATATAAATCAAACATTTACTAATAATAAATTATAATTTGCAGCCTCCACATTCAGTTATACTTTCCCATGTGAGGTTGCAGCTCATAGTTTAAGGAGCTTTACTCTAGTTCATAATCTCTCTGAAGTTTTCTAAAAATGCTCTAAAAAAAATGTTGATTTGTTTTCTTTTTACATTCCTAACATTCACAGATTTACTCCCACTTTGTGAAGTCTTTTGTAACAGAGTAAAACATTTAAATAAAATGAATAATACAGTGACCTCATCTGAAAGTGCATGAAACATTTCACATCTGTAACATTTCCACCCCACCTCTCTATTTTTCAAAATTAACAGAAATCTTTTCTTTCCCTCCCACATGTATCCCATTGAAAAGAAAGATAAAAAGAAATTTCTTGTCACAAATATACATAATTAATCAAAACAATTTCCCTCAGTGATTGCATATGAATATATGTGTGTCATTCTCTTCTCCAAATTCATAACTCTTGGACTATCTTTCCTGAAGCTGAATTCTTTGAAATGACCTCAATTAGAGTATGAGTTCCTAAGAATAAGGACTGAATTATTGATATCCCAGTTATATTCCCTTAGTGTTTGGCATATGGTTAGCATCCTCCCAATCCCCCCAGAAAATGAAAAAAAGAAAAATAGGGAAATGGGAGTATTTTTAAAATGTATAGAAAACAAAGAAGGCCAGAAAGAATCACAGATAAGAAGGAAAGCTTTGAAAGTTGTATGTTGAATTGTAAAAACAAGCAATATTAGAAGACTTAAGAACTCTGATGTATGAAGAGATCAGCTAGGTTTTCAGATGACCAATGATGAAAAATATTATCCATTTACTGATAGAGAGGTAAGGGACAGATATTCAGAATGAGAAATTTAAGAACATGGCCAATATAGAAATTTGCTTTGTTAAGGGATTTGCTTTCTCCTTTTTTCAATGTGGGGAGGAGGAAGAAAGATGCTTGATAACTAAAAAAAATTAATTTGAAAGGGTAAAAAAGTTACATATTGAATTTATTATAAATTTTAATAGACCAAACTTTACATAATGGAAATATGCATTTTTCTGTACAACTTCTCCCCTCTCATTCTATATATCTATATCTATATATAGAGATATGGTATTTGTTAAATTCAAAAATAAAAAAATTAAATCTTTTTATGACATAATTATATTGCTTTTTTATTTATTTATTTTTTTTGCTTTTTGCTGAGGCAATTGAGGTTAAATGACTTGCCCAGGGTCACACAGCTAGGGAATGAAATCAGATTTGAACTCAGGTCCTCCTGACTTCAGGGCTGGTGCTCTATCCACTGCACCACCTAGCTACCCCACATAATTATATTTCATTACATTTACCTACCATTTGTTTATCCATTCTTCAATAAAAGGACATTCATTTTTCTTGTATTTTTTGTTTATTTTGTTTTATATCAGACCTTTATTCTCTTTGGGGTATTGCTTGCTAGTGGGATCCCTGGGTCCAAAAATATAAACAATTTTGTGATTTTTCCTGTATAAACCTAAATTGTTTTTGGAATTACTTTTAGAATCTATGATGCATTCTTTTTTTCCCTCAATAATATTTTATTTTTCCAAAACTATATAAAAATAGTTTTCAGCATTCATATTTGTAAAACTTTGCGTTCTAAATTTTTTCCCTTCCTCTGTCCATCTCTCCTATCTCTTCTTCCTAAGACAGCAAGTGACCTAATGTAGGTTAAATATGTGCAATCCTTTTAAACTTATTTTCGTATTTAGCATGTTGTGTAAGAAAAAAAATCAGAGCAAAAGGGGAAAAAAAAAACAAACAAAACACGAGAAAGGGAAAAAAACAACCAAACAAAAAGATAAAAATACTGTACTTCAAACCATATTCAGTCTCCATAGTTCTCTTTCTGAATATGATTGGTATTTTCCATCCCAAGTCTTTTGGAATTGCTTTGAATCTCCTCATTGTTGAAAAGTACCAAGTCCTTCAGAATTGATAATCACATCATCTTGTTATTTCTCCTGGTTTCTGCTCACTTTACTGAGCATCAGTTCATGTAAGTCTTCCCAGGCTTTTCTGAAATCACCCTGCTTATTATTTCTTATAGAACAAAATTATTTCATTATCTTCATATGCCATAACTTACTCAGTCATTCCCCATTTGGGGATCCACTCAATTTCCAGTTCCTTGCCACTACAAATAAAACTGTTACAAACATTTTTTGTACATATGGATCCTTTTTCCTTTTAAAAATTATCTCTTTGAGATAGAGATTCAGTAATGAGACTTCTATATTAAAGGTTTGATAGCTCTTTGGGCATAGTTCCCAATTGCTTTTCAGAATGGTTAGATCATTTTACAACTCCACCAACAATGTATTAGTGTCCCAGTTTTCTCACATCCCCTTCAACATTTATCTTTTGGTGTCATCTTAGACAATCTGAGAGGTGTAAGATGGTACCTCAGAGTTTTCTTAATTTGCATTTCTGTAATCATAATGATTTAGAGCATTTTTCATATCACTAGAAATGGCTTTAATTTCTTCATCTAATAATTGTCTGTTCATATCCTTTGACCATTTACCAGCTGGGGAATGATTTGTGTTATAAATTTGAGTCAGTTCTCTATATATTTTAGAAAGCAGGTACAGCATATTCTTTTTAAATAATTTTTAAAAATCCTCAATTATTTTAAATCTTCCTTTGACACTGGATTTAACTTTTGAAAACTGCCAAGGGTATTTATAGCCAAATCTGATGAGTAAGGAGGCAATCAAGGTGCACAATACTATTTTTTTGGTTAAAAAAAAAACAACAAACCAAAACCCAGGTATAGTTCTAAAGCCATAAAATAAACTTTTTCCTGTGACTAGATTATTATAGAAGGAAATGCCAACTATTATCTTCAAGAAGCCAGTTACCCAGAGATTTGTTTCCTTAAGATGTATCTTGCTGAAAGTTTCTAAAATTCTATCAGTTATGAAAATGTTAATGCCCTTTTGCTGATATAACAATCTATCTGATGATAGTATTCATAGCTTTTCTTGTTTAGAAACCTTTGCTGGGAACAAAGACAGTGAAAATCATGTCCATAGCATGCTGACAGAGATTGTATTCAGCTGGTCTTAAAAGGAGATGTCTTTTTTTTTTAATTTTTTTTCTTTTTTTATTAATACTTTTTATTTGCAAAACATATGTATGGGTAATTCCTAAATATTAACCCTTACAAAGCTTTCTGTTACAAATTTTCCCCCCTACTCCCCACCCCTCCCCTAGATAGCAGGATATCCACTACATGTTAATTATGTTAGAATACTTAAATCGAATATATGTATAGTTATTGCCACACATCATTTTTTTGTTCAGGAGAAATCGTATCTATAAGAGAGAATAATCCGATAAAGGAAATACAATGCAAGCAAACATCAATAGAGAACATGAAAATGTTATGTTGTGGTCCACATTTCACATCCCTCTCTCTGGGTGTATATGGCCTTCTTCACTGAACAATTGTAATTGGTTTGAAGCATTTCATTGTTGAAGAGAGTCATGTCCATTAGAATTGATGTTCATATAGTACTATTGTTGCCGTGTACAACGATCTCCTGGTTCTGCTCATCTCACTCAGCATCAGTTTATGCAAGTCTCTAAAGGAGATGTCTTTAAATCAACAAAATTATAGATGCTATTGTAGAAGTATAAATCTGGCTGGCCCCAAAACTTTTCTTGTAGTCTTATGGAAATTGCTCCTAAAGCTCTAAAGGAAAGCATGTAGTAATAAGAGGCATAAGTAATATTTTGGTACACTTTTTAAGCAGACCTCTAGAAAATACCTTTTATTTTAGGATCAGCTTTGTATCTTTATTTCAAGAATTTTAGTTAAGCCTCGGAATAGGTGGGAATAGGTAGAGGGTAGAAATGGGAGGGAATAGAACAAAGGAAGATGGAGTATACATCTATACATATAAATATGCATATTATATTTATATGCAGGAATTTCAATATGAAAGTATAGTTCATTGTTTTCTCAACAGGATTCCTCATGAACTATATCTTCATATCTAATATAGTCATAAATTTGTATCTTATAAAATAGCTGCCATTTAAATAGCATTCTGCAATATATAAAATGCTTTGGACATATTATCTCACTTAATGGTCACAATCCTTTTTCTTTGTTTTGTTTTAGAGAGGTGATTGGAATTAAGTGATTTGCCTAGGGTCACACAGCTAAGAAGTATTAAGTGTCTGATTCTGGATTTGAATTTAGATCCTCAGATCCTCCAGATTCCAAGGCCAGTGTTCTATCCCCTGTGCTAATTCCCCCATAATCTTTTAAGATAAATAGTTTTTCTGAGGAAGCAACTGAAATTCAGAGCTTTGTGGCTTGCTCAGGATCACATATATTAGCTAGTAAGAGATAACCAAACTGGAGTCTTGAAACTCTAGATTTAATGGAACTTTTTCTCCTACTTTTTCCTGAAGTAACTTCTGAATTATCAAAAGAAGATGACTCATTTTTTTATTAGATTTGAAGTTAGGTATATTTTGTGAGTAGCTAGGTGAGTAGAATGCTAAGTAAGTTATTTAGCTTTTGTTTGCCTCTGTTTATCTATAAAATGGGGTTAAAAGTAAACATTCTTCTCTTATTATTATTGTGAAGATAAAATGAGAAAATATTTTTAAAGCATTTAGCAAAGTGTCTGCCACAAAGTAAACACTATATAAATATTACTATTATTTTTATTCTCTAAGAAGTTATAACTTATAATATATAATATGAATTAAGCCTAGACAAACTTGACCAAGGGTAGGAACTTTGAGAAGCCATATAACCTAATATGTTTTTTATTTTTATTTATTTTTATTTTATTTTTTAATAAAGCTTTTTATTTGCAAAACATATGAGTGACCTTTCAACATTGACCTTTGCAAAAAAAACTTTTTTTTTCCCAAGCTTTTCCTTTCCCTCCCCCCACCCCCCATCCCTAG
>JAJPUD010000078.1:721654-735130 GCA_023553655.1 Myrmecobius fasciatus | reverse complement strand
AAGAGGGAGAAGGGGAGGGGGAGGGAGAGGGAGAGGGGGAGGGAGAGGGAGAGAGAGAGGGAGAGGGGGAGGGAGAGGGAGAGAGAGGGGGAGAAGGGGAGGGAGAGGGAGAGAGGGTGAGAGAGAGGGAGAGAGGGGGAGAGAGAGGGAGAAAGAGAGAAAGAGAGAGAAAGAGAGAGAGAGAGAGAGAGAGAGAGAGAGAGAGAGAGAGATGGACCCCTTTGGCAGATAGGTGAAGCTCTTGGACTCCTCAGAGCACTCCCTCCAAATGCATAAAATAAAACATGTGGAATTAAAAAGAAAACCAATTATATTGAAATCCATTAATTGAAATGTATTAAAATCATACTGAAATCCAGTAAGGAAAATATAAAAGGTGCCCAAGTTCTTGGACCCCAGCTCCAAAAGGAATGTCCTAAATTCTTTAAATGAATTAATTGGTTTTAATTTAATCTAAAAACTTTTCCTAAAGCCCAAATGCTTAATAGTTGAAAAAGTCTATTTCCTGGGGCAGCTAGGTGGTGCAGTGGATAGAGCACCAGCCCTGAAGTCAGGAGGACCTGAGTTCAAATCTAGTCTCAGACACTTAACATTCCCTAGCTGGTGTGACCCTGGGCAAATCACTTAACTCCAATTGCCTCAGCAAAAAAAAGCAAAAAAAAAAAAAAAAAAAAACAAAGTCTATTTCCTGATAAATTTAAGATCGCAGGGAGGGAATTAGCATTTGTATAGCATCTAATATGTTCTAGGCACTATGCTAAGTGCTTTACAAATATCTCATTTGATACTACAGTCCTAGGAGGGAGATGCCTGGGAACTGTGAATATTTGTATACATAAGGGAAGTCCCCTTATAGAAAATCAGGATAAGAAAATATCAGGGAGATGGAACTGGAGAGAAAAGGGCCTTTAATTTGTTTCCAAGAACCTTAAAATTAATAGCTTGTGCTGAATAAGATAGTACAAATTTCCAAGCATTTTACAGATACTGCATTTGATCTTCACAACAACCTTTTGAGGTAGGTGCAGTTATTAGCCCCATTTTGCATATCAGGAAACTGAGGCAGGCAGCATTTAAGGGACTTTTCCAGGTTCTCCCAGCTTAGTAACTGTCTGTGGGCAGATTTGCATTCATGTCTTCAGGACTCCAGACCCAGTGTTCTTTGCACAATCATCCGGCTTCTGTAAGAGAAAGCCTTTGAAAAGAAAATTTTTCTTTACTCACAAGTGTTGCAAAACACCATATGGCCTCAGTGTAAGGAGCAGAGATAAGAGAATTGAATGTCTGATATAAATACTGATAAACTTGAAATAGCTGATCAAGGAAATAGACTGTCTGGAAAGAAGGTAGGAGTGGGGGAATCAGAAATCACAGACTATATAGATAATGATTGACTTCCCACCAACTGCTTTTCTGTGCTTCCTTTCTGGCTTTTTTCAAAATGGCTAGGACCAAGGGATATTGGACTTGGAGGCTAGAGGGCCTGAGTTCAAATGGTATTACAGGTATTTATTTGCTGTATGATCCTGAGCCAGTCATAGACTCTCTGGACCCCAACTGGGCCCTCTAATGTCATTTCTAGCTCTTAGTCATTCTATGTTTCACACATGTATGTACACTTTTGTAATACATGTACAAAATACCAGTCATGTATGTATGTGTGTGTGTGTGTAAATTTTTTTTCCCCCATGTAAAGTGCTTTATTTACTAAGGCAGCTCAGTACCTCTTCTGCAATATATAGTATCAGGGAGGTTTCTGGAATCACTGAGAAAATAGATCAAAGGCCTTGCCCAGGATAACAGAGCTAGCATGTGACAGAAACAGGATCTCCTAGGTATCAAGGTCAGCTTTCTTATCCACTGTACCAACAGGCTGACTCTGTTTATTAGAATTTTAAAAAGTAAATTTCTTTCCAACCTTTAACATATTTGACCTTTAATATATTTCTATTTTCTATAAATAAAAAATGATTTGGTCTTATTTTCAACATTAATTCATTTTAATTAAAAATCCCAGTTTGTGGCATAAAATAAGTTTATTCATCATTACATAGCATATGAATTTCTTGATTTTTTAAAAAATTCCTTTTTGTTTCATCTTTTATTATATAACAAACCTATGATTCATATATTTAATCTCTTTCTCTATTTTTCTCTCTGCTTCCATATTTTATCCCCTTACCTTTCTGTTGTCCTTCCCATATTTTCCTCTCATAACTCACTATTTTTCCTTATCTCTTTTCCTTTCTAGGTTTCTGTACGTCTCCCTCAAACAAGTCCTGTAGTATTTTTCTGACTTCTGTTGTGCCCTGTGTTCTCTCTCCCTGTCTCTTTTCTCTCCTCCACCTCCCCCCCCCCCCTGTCTTATTCTTGGGGCTAAACAGTGAGCAATAAGATTTCTTCTGGACTGGCCAGGCTCCCAGCTCCCTTCAGTTACAATCTGGAGTTCTTCAGGACCCACCTGGCACCCTTCTGCTACTTCCCCAGGCTCCTGGCAATAAGATTATAGTGGGAGTAGAGATCACAGAATTGTTGAATGCTCTCTATTCTTTGCCCTTGAATCCCTGAAGGAAGAATGAATAAGAGGATCAATAGGACAACTCTATTATTGCTCTAAATCTCCTTATCCCTTCCTATCTCAGGGTTTGAACTCAAGAGCATAGGGATTTCTTAAAAGGAATTCATTCAACTTGATTAGTTCTTAAAAAAAAAAATCCTGAAAATATGTGGGAATTTAGTAAGGTAAACACCCTTCCTCATTCCCCCTTACCTTTCCTCTCCTACCCCTTAATAGCTACCATTTACATAACTGTTTTATGGATCAATATGCTCAACTAACTGAAGCTAGATAATGCCTACCTAAATGAGCTCTCACCTTTTTTGGTCAGAGGCCAGATTGGCAACTTAAATAGAAGAACTGAAGCTCAGCACAACTTGACAGTTGGTCACTGCTCATTCTTGACAGCTTGGGCACAATCCCGAGCATGAGTCAATCATAGAATCAGTGTTTACCAAGCTTCTACAGAATGGAGCTGCTTGCAGAATTTTCCCCACCATTGTTTGGAGGAAGAAGGGAATGGCTTTCCTTCCTACTTATAGAGAGGTCTATTAATGTTACTTGTCATTGGGATTCTCCTTTAATGTGGCAGAAGGTTCTGAAAGGTGACATTTAATGTTGGCCAGTTTTTAGTTTTTAATTCTAATTTATTGGACTCCATTTCTTATATTTCAGGCAATTTGGGAAGTCAATTTTTACAGTATGAAACCCAGAACTAAGGCATAGTTAAATAATTTTATTTTGAATGGCATTGATGAGAATAATATATACAACAGTGGCATGAATTATTGTAGAAATAAAGATCCTGTTAATATAAATATAATATACTTGGTTATGATGTCAGAGAGATTCTTCTTTTACGTTATTGCTATTGGTTTTGAAAGGTTTTATATTTTTTCTTTGATTTTAACCATTATCAACTCCTAAGCTGTAACATGGAATAATTCCTAGCATTTTTGGTCTGCACACTCCCTTTTTTTTTTTTTTTCTAATTTGTCCCCACTCCATTTTTATTTTTTATTTTTTATTTTTTTATTTTTTTAATTTTATTTTTAAGCTTTTTATTTGTATAACATATGTATGGGTAGTTTCCCATCCTTGATCTTTACAAAGCTTTCCAATACAAATTTTACCCCCAGTCCCCTCCCCTCCCCTAAATGGCAGGAAGCCCACTACATGTTAATAATGTTGAAATGCTTGAGAAGTTATGCAAGAAAAATCCTATCTACAAGAAAAAAAAAAAAAAGAATCAGAGAAAGGCAACACAATGCAAGCAAATGTCAATAGAGATCATGAAAATGTTACGTTGTGGTCCATATTTCATGTCCCTCTTTCTGGGTATATATGGTTTTCTTCAGTGAACAACTGGAACTGGTTTGAGACAATTCTTTATTGCAGAGAGCCATGTCCATCAGAATTGATCATCATGTAATACTGTTGTTGCTGCTGCACACTCCTTTCAAAAACAAAAGAGTTGTGAATTCCCAGAATAATATAATATGCTATTTATAATATTCTTCAGTTATTTACTATTTACGTTGTCAATAAGAAATTTTTAATCATGAATCCCCTGGTGCAAAAGGAATTGTGAACCACTGAGTGGCAACTACTGGAAGAGCGATACAGAGCAGGTCTTGGGGCTAGGAAGCCCTGGGTTTAAATGCTGTCTCTGGCACATGCTGGTAATGTGATTTTGGGCGGCACATCATATAATCTTTCATTGCCATAGGATATACAGATAAGAATGTGCCAATATAACTACCTGGGTAGTTAGGGAGAGGGAGTTCCTCAACTGGGAATATTCTACTGCAAATAAATCAAGCCCAGCCGTTTTCTCTATTATTTCATCATTTACCTGGGTCAGCCTCCAAGTTCTCATCTGGTTCAACTCTCACTGCCTCTAGCACACAGCCTATGAGCAGCTAGGTGATGCAGTGGGTAGAGTGCTAGATCTGTTGTCTGAGTAGCCCTGAGTTCAAATTTCAACTCAAGACTCTTAGCAGCTGTGGGACCCTGCACAAGTCACTTGCACTTTGTTTCAGTTTCTTCATCTGGAAAATGGGGTTGTTAATAGCATCTGTCTCCAAGGATTATTATGAGGATTGATTGAGAAAATATTTATAAAGCACTTAGCACAGTGCCAGGCACATAGTAGGTGCTATATAAATGCTAGATATTGTTATTATTTTTATTTTTTATTTATTTTTTGCTGAGCATTTGGGGTTAAATGATTTGCCCAGGGTCACACAGCCAGGCAGTGTTAAATGTCTGAGGCCAGATTTGAACTCAGGTCCTCCTGACTTTAGGGCCATCCACTATACCAACTAGCTGTCCCTATTGTTGTTATTTTTAAATAATAATAACAAACTATATGAAGCAGATTATTGTCCCTGCTATTTTGAAAGATTTTCAAGGAGATCCTATGGCCTGGTAGTGTCTTCTAGTGTTCATCACATTTAGAGTGATAATCAAGAAGGGCTAACAATTTTATGAAACTTAAGCCCATTTTTTTTTTCTTGGTATTCTTCAGAGAGAGTTATCAATGACCTGTTGTCCATATTGCCAGAGCTTTAAAGCCCAGAGTCTTTTAATCTTCTTCCTAAATTACCAGTTGAAGTAGAGCAGCTAAATGGGGCACTAGATAGAATGGGGGGAGTGAAGAGAGAGGAAAGGATGGTGTAAACACTTCCTAGTTTTGTGACCCCAGGCAAGTCACTCTGTTTGCCTGTTTCCTCATCTGTAAAATGAGCTGAGAACAAAACGGCAAACCATCCCAGTATCTTTGCCAAGAAATCCCCAAATGGAGTCATGAAGAGTAAGATAGGACTCAACAACAACCACCAAAACAAAAGTTTGAAATAAGAGTCAGATAATCTATTTGGGACTCGATCCATAATAAAATAACAGCTGTACCTGTCTGTCTTCTATATAACACTCAGCACAGGTGTTTAATAATTGTTTACTGTTATTACAGTTATAAAGTAACCCAATTACAGTTATAAAGTAACCTGATAACTTGAAGATTTTTTTTTTATGAAAAGAGATTATCTTGAGCTTTCTCTTCTCAATGCTATACTTTCAATGCTCTCTGAATCATTCTATAACTCTTCCTCTTTTGTCCAGCCTCAGAGGATAAAGGGTCCTTCTCCGTGTCTTGGCCAAGAACTACGTTTTTGCCCTTGATTCCATTCCCTCCTGTATCTTTGGGAACTTGCTTCCTTTCTCAATCTCCAGTCTTTATTCACTGGCTTGTTGTTTCCTGCTTATATTCCTAGATCTTACCTATCTTTTAAAAAAGGGCAGGTAGGTGGTACAATGCATAAACTGCTGAACCTGATGTCAGGAAAATTCATCTCTTTGAGTTAAGATCCAGCCTCAGATGTATTCTAGATGTGTGACCCTGGGCAAGTCAATTAATCCTATTGCCTCAATATCTCATTTGTAAAATAAGCTGGAAAAGGAAATTGTAGTTTCTTTGCCAAGAAAACCCCAAAAAGGGTCAGAGAAAGTCAGACATGACTGAAAAACAACTAAAACAATGAAAATCCTTAAAAAAACTTCACTGAATTCCAGCATCATCCCTTCAAGCAGTCATCCTATGTAACTTCCCCCTTTCATAGGAAGACTCCTACAAAGGGTCAGCTCTACTCATTCCCACAAGCTTCTCAACTTCTTGCAATGTGTGTCTAACCCAACCATTAACTGGTTATCCCCAAGTTTGTCAGCAATCACTAAATTTCTAACAATGGGCCTTGTTCTGTTTCATGTAATCACACAAATTCAGAGTTGGCAGAGACCTTAGAAGTTCTCCCTACAAAATTCTTGGCAAGCAGTCTTCTAGCCTCTGACTCAGAGTTTGTACTTAGGGATAGTTCAATTTGTTAAGAAGTTTTTTTTATCTTTTTTCCCGACAAATCTAAATTTGCTTCTTTGAAGTTTCTACCTATTGATCCTGGTTGTGCCCTCTCGGACCAAACAGTACAGGTCCAAAACCTTTTTCACATGATACCCCTTCAAATACTTGAGAGCTGTGATACCTTCACTCCCTTGCACTTTTCTCTTCTGGGCTAAATATTCCTACTTCCTGCAACTGAACCTCATAGGGCATGGACTTCAAGCTCCTGACCATCCCGGGTCTCCTTGTTTTAATCTTGTTGTGCTGATCTCTCTGGCTGTCCAGCCAGCTCTGAATCCATCAAATTGTACTGTCTTCCAGTATACAGATCTCTGTTCCTTCTTCCTATCCCATGTGAGGGTATGAGATTAATTAAATCCTTGAAAAAATGTAGATAAACTATATCTGTAGCCTTCCCCAATCTACCAGAACAGTAATTTTAACCAAAAAAGGAAGGAAAACTTGTTTGAAATGACCTATTCTTGACCAAACCACTTGGCTGTTGTGATCACTGTTTTTGTTTGTAACTGCCATGTCTTTAATAATAACTTTCTAAAAGAATAGAACTTCTAGAATAACAAATTTCTAGAATTTTTCCAGAATAAGATGAAGTTCCTTTTAATCATTCTTCTCTTTTCTGAAAATCTGTAAAGTATGTAGTCTTTTTAAATTTCATTGATATCTCTCAATATCTCTTAATAATTCTCCTTTCTATGATCATTCAAATAACCATAAATTCTTTGCGTATACAGAGAAAGTTCTTCTGTCATCTGGGAAACTTGGATTCTCTAAGGGTAGAGAGGCACTCTATTATTATTTCCCTATTTGTCTGGAGTAGGGATCTACTAGAGCCAGATCTTTACCTGTATTATCTTCAGTGTGAGCATTTTTCCTTGGGAAGTCAGCAAACACTGCAAATCAGGGTTTTGTTATTGTTTTCTTGATTGTCTAGATTTAAGAAAGTAATGTAGAAAGTATTGATAATGCAGATTAAGCTTAAAAGTCCATCTTGCTGCAAATTCTCTTCCCTCCTTTCCCCCCAAGAACCAGTTGTTAAAAATTTACCAGCATACCTCTGATCTAGGGTGCCTAGGAACCTTTTTCATTCTGTCCTTTCCTATCCCAAGAATTATTCTTCTTGGTTAAGAGCATAGAGCAAAATTAAGTCTTGAGTAGTTCCACGTTCTTTCTGATGTCATTTATAAAAATGTCATCCACCCAGTGCAGGGGTCCTGGCCAATCTTTGATACTCCTGAAACAGCTAAAAAAAACCCTCCAAATACACATCTTTTTTTGTTATCCTTAGCTCACTTCAGCAAATTCAATGCATTCTAAAATTTAGATCTACTGTCTATATTCTTACTGGATCATGTCAGGCTTTTATATTTATCCTCTTTTACCTGACCTTTTCCTAACTTCTTTATGTATTTTTTTTAAGTCAAAGTCCTGTCAGACTATACATCCATAGCCATCTCTTTTGAGATAATTCTTGTTATTTCTCCTTAGAGGTATTTTTTCCACTTTTTTATCTTCAAAACTTAATTTTTAGAAAGTTTCCCATGCCTTCTGTAGAAGCATCCTAATTATTTTTATCTGAGTCCTTTGATATCAGCTTTTGCTAAATCTGGGGTACATGTCAGATCACAAACAAATGTCCTCTCCTCTATCACAAGTCTTATAAGAGATTGGTCACTTCATCTCTGCCTCCCTTAATTTCCACCTCAGCAGCCAATTTCTTCTTGGTGGAGAGAATATAATCCAGATTTGAATTTTCCCCTTGTTGATTTCTCCACCTTTTGAAGGATGAAAGTATGAAGAAAAGCCAGGCAGTTATTATTCTCATTTAAAAAAATATTTTTTTATTGAAGCTTTTTATTTTCAAAACATATACAAGGATAATTTTTCAACATTGACCCTTGCAAAACCTTGTGCTCCAATTTCCCCCCTTCCCTCCCACTCCCTCTCCTCGATGGCAAGTAATTTAATATATGTTAAAGATAGTAAAAAAATATGTAAATCAAATATAGACATACATATTTATACAATTATCTTGCTACACAAGAAGAATCAGATCAAAAAGGAAAAAAATGAGAAAGAAAATAAAATGCAAGCAAACAACAAAAAGAGTGAAAATGCTGCCTGGGTGTAGATGGTTTTCATCATCACAAAATCATTGGAACTGTCCTGGCAGTTATTAGAAGCTCTGCTTTTAGCAGAGCAAGAACTTGCCAGCAGATGTCTGAATAATCAAAGTCTTCTGCCTCTGTCCCAGGCTTGTGATATATTTCTCAAACTTCTCATCTATTACCTCTTTTCCAGCTGTCCTGTAGTAGTTTGTGATTATGAAGTTATTTTTATTTTTTCCTTCTATCACTCTTTCCCCAGATGTTCTTCATGTTCACTCTGTTCTGGTTCTTGGATTTTCTTACCTTCTTGATATATAGTGATATCTTTCCTTCTCCAGTCTATCATTTTTAATCTTATAAATAATATCTTGAGAATATATATACAGAAGCATACTTGATATATCTGTAGAATTTGACATTCATCAGCCTTTCCTTCTGGATACCCAGGGAAGTGTCTTTGTTAAATTACTCTCTCCTATTTCTCCTTCTATCTGTGTGATCACTCTATTTTAAGTCTCCTTTGCTGCCATGTGCTGTTCTATAACCATAGCTGTCCTTAAGGCTCTGTTCTGGGCCCTCTTCTTTTAATCCCTTTGCTCTTTCTTCTGATGATATCATCAGTTCCAGTTTTATTATATCTGTGCAGATGGCTCCCCTATCTGTCCAACCACAGTCTCTCTCTCCTGGGCACCAGTCCTGCATCACCAGCTGCCTAGTGAACATTTCAAACTGGGCACCTAAACTCAACATGTCCAAAACAGAACTCATTAGCTTCCCCCCCGCCCAAAAAAAATCCATTTTTATTTCTATTAATGGCATGATTTTCCTCTACCTCACCAAGGTTTGTCTTGGAGTCATTTACTCTTCCATTTCCTCTTTCTCATCTTTCATGTTCAATTAGCTGTAAAGCCTTAGTGATGCTATCTGTATAATATTTTTTGCACTCATCTATATCTCTGCTCACACAGATGCCATTCTAACTTGGGCCTTGGTTATCTCTTTCCTTGACTTTTGCATTAGCCTCTTAAATGGCTTCTGTTTCCATTTTTTCCCTTCTTCAGTACATCTTCCACAGTCTGCTAAAATAATCTTTCCAAAACATAAATGTGCCATTCTCTACTCAAGAATGTTCAGTGGGCCCCTCTTACCATTAGAACAAAATGCAAAATCCTTAGCTGTGTAATTAATTACAATCCTTAAAAATGTGGTATTATATATATAACCCATATCAAATTATATCATCTTTGATGGGAGAGGAAAAAAATTTGGAATTCAAACTGAAAAAAAAAGTTTAAAAAATTGTCTTTACATATAATTGGAAGAAATAAAATACTCTTATATTAAACAAATCAATAGATTGTGGTGCTAGAGTATCTATCCTTATTCTATATCACTCCCTTTTATACATATACTCTTTGTTTTAACTACACTGATCTACTTGTACCTGAATTTAACGCTTTAACCCCATGTTCTTTACTTTTTATTTATTTAAAATATTTTGTTGCTATTTAAGTTTACAAACCATTTCCTTAGTATATGATTGATGAGCCAAATCTTTAGAGTAATTTGGGTAGTATTGTCATTTTTGCTATGTTGTCAGTCATGACTAGTAAGTTCCTAAGGGGAAATTACCTTCTCATCTGGGGAGAGGCTGGTTCAGGGAAACTTTCTGGTGGCATTGGAACTGAGCTTTACACCATGGGTAAGACCTGAGCAGGTAAAGCTAGGTTGAGCATTATAGGCCTAGGGAACAGTTATTGAGCAGAGGCACAGAGATAAAGAAGGACAGGATATTTCATATTGGTTGACTTATTCACAGAATTTTAAAAAAAATTATATAAATTATATATTATTTTATATACAACTAATTTATATTCCACATAAAAATTAACATATATATATACACACACAAATACTTAAATACCCATACATATATATTTATATACTATGTTAATGATCATATTAGCTTCACAACTTCAAGGTTCTATAAATCAGTATAGGTACTTTTTCCATCAATGCAAATTTCAATCAACCTATAATTTAGTAAGTCAAATTCAAGATGTTTATTTGGAAAATCAGACAACTTGCTCTTTAAAAGGTTTTTTTTGTGTGTGTGTGTATGTGTGACAAACATTTCATTTTGTTTTTTAGAGAAATTGGTACAATTATCAGATCATTAGGCTGCTGTCCAAGTGAAGGAGAACTGCATGATTTGATAGCAGAGGTAAGTAGGACTAAAAAGATTTTGCCTCAGATTTTTTTTTTTTAATTCCTTAAAAAAATTTGTTTTTTTTTTTTTTTTTTTTTTGCTGAGGCAAATGGGGGACTTGTCTAGGGTCACACAGCTAGGAAGTATTAAGTGTCTGAGACCAGATTAGAACTCAGGTCCTCCTGATTCCAGGGCTGATGTTCTATCCACTACACCACCTAGCTGCTCCCCATATATTTTTTTAAACCCCAATTGCCTGGCCAAAATATATATATATATATATAAATGTAAGAGGCAGGGGAAGATCCTGGATTTAGAGTCCAG
This sequence comes from Myrmecobius fasciatus, assembly GCA_023553655.1. Taxonomy (NCBI): domain Eukaryota; kingdom Metazoa; phylum Chordata; class Mammalia; order Dasyuromorphia; family Myrmecobiidae; genus Myrmecobius; species Myrmecobius fasciatus. The sequence goes on along the minus strand of JAJPUD010000078.1, from coordinate 724,019 downwards.
TTTGAACTCAGTCAGAAGCTATGTGACCTTGTGTGAGTGAATTTGTCTGTCTATCTGATCCTCAGTTTATTTTTCTTTTCTACAGAACTAGCACACTTTTTAGTAAGGGAAGACCAAATTTAGAGTGATCAACAGTAAAATTTAAAAGTCAACAAGTCAGTATTTTTGACCATGTGCTGAGTGCTATTTGGATGTTAAAGCACTTCTTATCTTGGAAGAGATTGCAATATACTTTGGGAGATAAGAGTAAAGTACACATGAAGTAACAGGCAAATAATATGGCACTATATAATTAAGAACTAAATTATGTGATTCAGACTAATTTCTATAGAAGTTTAAAAAAGCTTTGTATTATAATTAACTTTTTAAAATTATAAATGTACAATATGAATATATAATACACATATATTTGTATATTCATATTATATATGTATAATTTTTAAAAGTTAAATGTGTATATTTACATATACACACACAATAGTATTCATTAAAACTATTAGATCTGCTGGTTAAAAAATAGAAAAGCACCAGCCCTGAAGTCAGGAGGACCTGAGTTCAAATCTGCTCTCAAACACTTAATACTTCCTAGCTGTATGACCCTGGGCAAGTCACTTGACTCCAATTGCCTCGGGGGGGGGGGAAAATAGATCAGTGGAATAAACTTGATAAGAATCCAAAATCATTGCATTCAATTAATCCAATATTCAACACATTTGAAAATGTAAATTAGTGGGAGAAAACTTTTTTTTTTGACAAGAGCTGCTAGGAAAACTGGAAAGTAGTTTGGCAGAAATTAGGTGTAGACTAACATGTTACTCCATATATCATGATAAGCTCAAAATTAATATTACCTCAATATTAAAGGTCTACTATAAAAAAATTGAATATAATAAGATTGGATAACTTTTACAGGTATACCTAGGGATAAAATTCTTAACCAAATAAGGAGTAGAGGCAATGACAAAAGATAAAACATATTATTTCAGTGTCTTAAAATGACTAGATTACAGCTAGAATAAGAAAAGAAACTGCTGACTGGGAAGAAAATTTGTGCATATTTCTGATGAGGGCTTGATAGCCCAGATATATAGAGAACTAACATAAATATATGAGATTAACAACCACTCTGATTGATCAAAGGATATCAACAAGTTTTGCTTGTTTGTTTGTTTTTTAGCTTTTATTTTTTAGACAATAACTTTTTATTTTCAAAATATATACAAAAAGCAAATATGTATGCCTTTATTGGTTTAATATATATTTTTACCATGTTTAATATATATTGGATTACCATCTGGGGAGAGAGAGATAGTTTTTAATATTTACTCCTGCAAAATCTTGTGCCAAATTTTTTTTCCTCATTTCCCCCTACCTCTTTCCCTAGACAGCAAGTAATCTAACATATGTTAAACATGTGCAGTTCTTCTATACATATTTCTACAATTATAATGCTACACAAGAAAAATCAAATCAAAAATGAAAAAAAGGAAAAAGAAAACAAAAAACAAGCAAAAAACAACAAAAAGGTGAAAATTTTATGCTATGATCCACATTCAGTCCCCATAGTCTTTTTTCTAGATGCAGATGACTCTCTCCATCATAAGTCAATTGGAACTGGCCTGAGTCATCTCATCTTTGAAAAGAGCCAAGTCCATCAGAATTGATCATTACATAATCTTGTTACTGTGTACAATGTTCTCTTGGTTCTACTCACTTCACTTAGCATCATTTCATGTAAGTTTCTCCAGGCCTCTCTGAAATCATCCTGCTTATCATTTCTTATAGAATAATAATATTCCATAACATTCATATTCAGCCATTCCCCAACTGATGGCATCCACTCAGTTTCCAGTTTCTTGCCACTACAAAAAGGGCTCCTATAAACATTTTCCGCCTTTGAGATCTCTTTGGGAGATAAGCTCTATAGAAACACTGCTGGATCAAAGGGTATACACAGTTTAACAGCCCTTTGGGCATAGTTCCAAATTACTCTACAGAATGTTTGGGTCATTTCACAACTCCATCAACAATGTATTCATATCCCATTTTTCCCACATCCCCTCCAACATTCATCCTTATCTTTTTCTGTCATTTTAGCTAATCTGAGAGGTGTGTAGTGGTACTTCAAAGTTGTCTTATTTGCATTTATCTGATCAATAGTGATTTAGAGCATTTTCTATATAACTAGCAATGGTTTTAATTTTTTTTTTTTTTTTTTTTTTTGCTGAGGCAATTGGGGTTAAGTGACTTGCCCAGGGTCACACAGCTAGGGAATGTTAAGTGTCTGAGACCAGATTTGAACTCAGGTCCTCCTGACTTCAGGGCTGGTGCTCTAACCACTGCGCCACCTAGCTGCCCCCTGGTT
>JAJPUD010000078.1:680718-721554 GCA_023553655.1 Myrmecobius fasciatus | reverse complement strand
TTGGGGTTAAGTGACTTGCCCAGGGTCACACAGCTAGGAAGTGTCTGAGACCAGATTTGAACTCAGGTCCTCCTGACTTCAGGGCTGGTGCTCTAACCACTGCGCCATCTAGCTGCCCCTGGTTTTAATTTCTTCATCTGAAAATTGTTCATATTCATATAATTATTAAAGAATAGCCTGTACTCTTACAAATTTGTGTCAATTCTCTGTATATTTTAGAAATAAGGCCTTTTTCAGAACCCTTGGATATAAATTTTTTTACCCCAGTTGTATGCTTCTCTTCTAATCTTGTCTGTATTGGTTTTGTTTGTACAAAAACTTATTAACTTAATAAAATAAAAATTATTCATTTTGCATTTCATAATGTACTCTGTTCTTCTTTGGTCATAAATTCCTTCCTTTCCCACAGATCTGACAGAGACTATCTCTTGTCCTCCTAATTTGCTTATAATAATATTCTTTATGTCTAAGTCATGCACCCATTTTCACCATATCTTAGTATAGAGTGTTGTGTTGATCAATGACTAGTTTCTGTCATACTAGTTTTCAATTTTCCCAGCAATTTTTGTCACTTAGTAAGTTTTTATCTCAGAAACTGGGATATTTTAATAAAATGTTTATCAAACACTAGATTACTACAGTCATTGACTATTATGTCTTATGAACCTAACCTGTTCCACTGATGACCTGCTCTATTTCTTAGCTGGTACCAAATGGTTTTGATGACTAATGCTTTATAATATAGTTTTAGATCTGATACAGCCTCCTTTATTTGCATTTTCCCCCCATTAATTCCCTTGAAATTCTTGACCTTTTGTTCTTCCATATGAACTTGGTCATTATTTTTTCAAGCTCTGTAAAGTAATTTCTTGGCAGTTTCATTGGTATGGCATTGAATAAGTAGATTAATTTAGGTAGAATTGTCATTTTTATTATATTAGCTCAGCCAACCCATAAGCACTTGATCATCTTTCAGTTATTTAAATCTGACTTTATTTGTATGGAAGGTGTTTTGTAATTATGTTTCTGATTTTGTCTGCAGCTTTTTAAAATGGAATTTCTGTTTGTATTTTTTGATGATGGACTTTGTTGATAACATATAGGAATGCTGATGATTTAGTTTTTAATTTTTTTTTTTTTTGCTTTTTGCTGAGGCAATTGAGGTTAAGTGACTTGCCCAGGGTCACACAGCTAGGGCATGTTAAGTGTCTGAGATCAGATTTGAACTCAGATCCTCCTGACTTCAGGGCTGGTGCTCTATCTACTGCTCCACCTAGCTGCTCTAATTTTTTTTTTCCCTAAGGCAATTGGGGTTAAGTGACTTGCTTAAGGTCACACAGCTAGAAAGTGTTAAGTGTCTGAGACTCAGTTCCTCCTGACTTCAGGGCTGGTGCTCTATCCACTGTGCCACCTAGCTTCCCCACTGGTAGTTTTTTAATTGATTTTCTAGGATTCTTTAAATATACCATCAATTCATCTGTACAGAGTGAAAAATTAGTTTCCTCATTACTTACTTTTATTTCTTTAATTTCTTTTTCTTCTTTTATTGCCAAAGCTAACATTTCTAGCATAACATTGAATAATGGTGATAGTGGGCAATCTTGTTTCACTCCTGATCTTATTAAGAATGTTTCTAGTTTATTCCCATTGTATATGATACTTGATGATTTTAAATAGATACTACTGATCATTTTAAAGAAAACTCCATTTATTTCTATGCTCTCTAGTATTTTGAATAGGAATGGGTGTTGAATTTTGTCAAATGCTTTTTCTGCATCTATTGAGATAATCATATGATTTCTGTTAGCTTGGTTATTGATATAGTTAATTATAGATATCAACAGTTTTAGAAAAGACTTGTAAACTATATAACAATATGAATGACTGTTCCAAATTGCAAATGCAGCTACTTTTTAATTATACTTCTCTGCTCATTTATGTGCCAAGCACTATTGTGCCAAGTACTAGGGACACAGAGAAAGACAAAATCAGACCCTGCTCTAGAGTTCATATTCTAATATGGAAGTTCTGTTATGTCTGCCTCTTCATGACCCCATTTGGGATTTTCTTGGCAAAGACACTGGAACGATTTGCTATTTTCTTCTCCAGCTCATGGAGGAAATGGAGTTAAGTGACTTGCTTAGGATTACACAGCTATGAAGTGTCTGGGGCTGAATTTGAACTCATGAAGATGAGTCTTTCTGACTCCAGGCCCTGTACTCTATCCACTGAACCACCAACTATCTTGGTCACAGGCTGATGAATTTGTCATTTGGCTCTCAACCAAGGCATCATCCTTAGCTCTTTACTCTCTCCCTTCCCACCCCACCATTTTCTAACATCCAAACAGTTGTGAAGTCCTATCAGTTCTACCTTTAAAACATTGTTTGCATATGTCTTCTTCACTCCTTTGACATTGCTACTGCCTTGGTGCAGACTATTGCAATAGCCTGCTGGTTGACCTTCCTGCATCAAATCTTTCCATCTTCCATTTTGCTGTCAAAGTGATAAAACTCAGACCTAAACCCATCACCATCCCCTGTTCATACTATTACCTCCCAAACCAAACATAAAATAAAGTGGAAATTTTATCACTTTAATTCCTGAAGTAGCCCGTTTCTTATTTTTTTTCAAAAGTCCAGCTTTCCTACTTAATTCTGTTCTTCCCCATCTCCTCCTTAGCATGTCCTTTCAAACATTTTCTCTCTAATCTTCATTCAATCCTTTATTCCCTGAGCTTCTTCATTATCTCCTACAAATAAAAAAACCCAAACCTTAACTTGATCTTGTCAGACACTTAAAGTATCTTTATTTCTTTTTCCCTTTCACAAATTAACTCCACACTCCGCCCCCCCTTCTTACTTCTTACTCATTCATTCCCCAGCAATCTGACTTCCAACTCAACTCAAATGGTCCTTTCCAGCGTTACCAATAATATTAATTGCCAAATCCAATTAATTGCCAAGTCTCCAAGTTCCATTTTAGAAGTCAAGTGAGCATCACCTGGGCATATGGACACAAAATAATTGATCAGGAACTCACTGATCAGAAAAGATGAACATAGGATAAAAATATCTCCAGGTGAGAAGGCTTCCAGCAAGAGCAGAGAAACTAGAAGGAAGGAAATCCTGGAAGGAGGAAGTGTAGTGATTAGTGCACCAGGCCTGGAGTGAAGAAGAACTGAGTTCAAATCTAGCCTCTGACCCATAATAGTTGTGTGTTTATGGACAAGTCACTTAATTGCTGTCTGCTTCAGTTTCCCTATCTGTTAAATGGGAATAATAACAGCAACTGCTTCTCAGGATGGTTATTAAGCGTAAATGAGATAATCATACAGAGTCTGGCACTTAGTAAGCACTATATAAATGTTAGCTATTAGTAGATTAGTTACATTACAAATAGTCCTGTTAAGAAGTGATGGGGGAAAGATATCAAAAATTTATTTTTAAGGAAGGGGGATGATCTGAGCTAGGCTAATGGCTATTTATGGAGAGAAAGGGAGAAACATGAAAAAAAGTTGTAGTCAACAGAACTGATGTTTTGGTCACTGATTGAAGAAGAGAGCAAGCAACAGAGAATAGACATAGATATCTCCAAGATACAGACCTGAGTGACTAGTAGGATGGCAGAGTTCTTAACAGGAAAAGGAAGCTTTAGAAAATGAATGGGTTTAATGGGTAAAATATAATGAGTTCCACTTTGGAGCTACTGAGTTAGAAATGTCTATAGAATATCCAAAAGGTAGCTGAAAATGTAGGATTGGAGTTCAAGAGGGAGATTAAGACTGGAAATGATATATCTATTCTGGAATGAAAATTGATGGTATGGAGAGAATATAGAAAGGAAAGAGAAAGGACTCATAACAAAGTTGTGAGGGACACTCATGCTTAGTGATAAGGGAAAAAATAATGATGTATCAAGGATGCTAAAACAGAGTGGTCAGACAAAGTAGGAGGAAAGCCAAGAGAGAGTAAATAGTGCAACTGAAGTCATGGAAGGAGATGGTCAACAGTCTTAAAAGCTACAGATGAGTCAAGTAGAATGAGGACTGCAAACAGACCACTGATTTGCCTAATACATAGTAAATATTTATTGACTGACTGACTGATGATATGCTTGGAAAATTTTAATGGATCAGGAAAGATACTATTGAGACAATAATTTTAGCAAAATTACAGGCTACAAAATAAACCCCAAAAAGTAAACTTTATTTCTATATAATAATAACAAAATCCAAGAAGCAATCATGGAAAGGGAAACCTAATTCCAGGTAACTACAAAATGCATAAAATATATAGGGATCAACCTCCAAAAGCACACAAAACACTTGTATAAATTTAATTACAGAGTGATCCTTAAAGAATTAAAGAATAACACTGAAATAGCTGGGGAAATATTCAGTGCTCATGGATGAACTATGCCAATAGAATAAAAATGACAATACTAATACAAAGTTAATCTATACTATTAATAATTAATAATTCTCTTATTATCTTAAATTACCAAAGGAGTACTTTATGAAACTTGATTAAAAACAATAACAAAATTCATTTTGAAAAACAAAATGCCTTGAATATCAAAGGAAATGATAAAAAGAAGTAGCCTTCCAGACCTCAAAATATATTATGCAGCAGAAATCATGAAAAAGTATTTGGTATTGGTTAAAAAAAGAGAGTGAACCAGATCCATGAAACAGACTAGACAAAGGAGAATCTCAATAACACAAGATTAGATAAAGTAGGAAACATAAATTACTTGGGAGGGAAAAAAAAACCCTTTATTTAATAAAAATTGCTATAAAACAGGCTTAGACCAATACCTTACACTATATTCCACAATATATTCTAAATAGATAGATGGCCTTAATCATGTTTAGATGGTCTTAAAGATCATACTATAAAAAAAATTGGAAAAGAAATAGTCATATGCCTTTCACAGAAATGGTAATTAGATGTATTCTTATTCAAACAGGGGATAGAGGCAATTATAAAAGATCAAATAAAAAAACTTTGATTATATGAAGCTGAAAAGCTTTTGCACAGACAAAATTAACATACCTAGGATAAGAACAAAGTGATCAAATGGGAAAACTCTTTATTAAATTTCTCTACTATGAGTTTGGTATCCAAGGTATATAAATAATTGATATGTAATACATATACAATTGCATATATACAACTAATAGCCATTCCCTAATAGATAAGTAGCCAAAGGATATGAGCAGCAGTCCTCAAAAGAAGAATTGCAAAGTATTCTAAGCCACAAGGAAAAAAAATTCCAAATCACTAATAATAAGAGAAATACACATCAAAATAACCCTGAAGTTTCACCTCACACCTTACAAATTAACAAAAAAAAAATGGTAATAGTCAATTGTGGAAAGGTCTGACCCTATCACTTTCACACTTAACACTCTAGTGATTCATTATTGCCTCTTTTAAAAATCATTTATTTATTTATGTATTTAAAAGGGGGGGGCAATTAAGATTAAATGCCATGTCCAAGATGACAGAATATGTTTGAGGTAGGATTGGAATTTAGGTCTTCCTGCTTTCAGGGCTGATTCTCTATTCTCTGCATCATTTAGCTGCTCTTTCTTAATTATCTTTTAATAAAAGACAAAATCCCCAGTTGTGATATTCAGAACCCTTTATAATCTATTTCTTAACTACCTTTTTGGTCTTACTCTTAAGTTACTCCCTTTCATGTTTTAGCCAAACTGGCTTGTTTGCTGTCCCAGACTCAACACATCATATCCAAATTCCATCCTTTATATCAGGATTGCTCTCCTCCTTCATCTCTACCTTTTAGAATTTCTGTCTTTCTTACAGGTTTCAGGAGCCACCTCCTACACAAGGCTTTTTCCTTAGTTGCCCAGACTGTCTTTTGCCTCTTTTTGTATTCTGAGCACTTGGCACAGTGCCTGGCATATAATAGGTGCTTAATAAATATTGATTGATTGATATTCTAGTTGATAGTGCTCTTCTTTCTGAAACGACTTTTTATTTGCTTCTCTGTGTGTATTGTACCTCCTCAAGGGAAGGTAAGATTGTTGAGGGCTGTAATAATTTTGTATTTGTCTTTATGTGCCCAGGATTTAACAGTGCCCTGCACACAAGATTTTAACTTCACACGAGTTTGTAAAATTAAATACCATACTTTTGGACAAAATGGAAAGATCTGGTTTTAGCATAGTTAAGGTGGATTCAGGGATGATTGAGCAAAGGTGCAGTCATGATTAGGTTGCTGTCAACTTTGAGATCTCTCATTGGAAGCCTCAGGAATCTATCTGTCCTTGGTTCTGGATTTATTTACGATTTCATTTTTACTTTTTTCTTTTTTCAATTAAAAAATAAACTGGCTAATATCTGCCTTAAAGAGTGTTAAGATTAAAGCATTCTTTCTTTCACTTTTTTTTCCATTTCTTTTTCTGTTTCTTATCCAGACTGCGCCCTATTATATGCCTGAGTTAGGCTCTGGTTTTCATCATAATTTTTACACTTTCCTGACTCACATACTCCACATCATTTGGCATAATGACCGACTCCTACTTTTTAAGAGACCTAGTACCAGAATAGCAGCAAGCGCTGAAGGTCGGGTCTCAGAAACATGTTAAGTGCTCTGAGTGTGTGGTGTTTGAAATATGTCTGACTGAATATTATCCCTTTTTAACCTTCATAAACTAGAAATTCGGACTTCTCAATTATTAAACACCCAGCCTCTGGGCAGACTTAGCAAAACAGTTCTAAGAAAATTTAGGTATTAAATGTTTTAACATTTAATGAACCTAGCAATTTGAAATATCTATATATTTTAAATCTTAGGGACTGAAGTCAACCCAGCAATTCAAATAAGGAAAAGAACTATTTTATCTTATATCTACATGAAGTACCTCCTTGAGTTCTCTCTACCTCATGGGCACTGTTATTAATTAATGGTGTTGTGGAAACATCATGATTGGCAACTGCAATAGCCATGCAATAAAAACCTTTGAGAGTTGTTCCCTGGAGCTTATGAACCATATCAAACCTTTTTTTAAATCTTAGATGTAAAAACAACAAAGAACAAAAGGTCACTGGATTATAATTAAATGAGCTTTTTTTTTTCCCCATTGTTTAAATAGTCCAATTTTTTCTTAACTAAAAACTTCAGGAGCATTTTAGTTAATAAAATGAGATCTCATGAAATATACATCCTTGGGAAGAGGAAAAAAAAGTAATTTTCTATAAAGTAGTTTTTAATTTAGAGATGAATTCTTGTTCTGAATTGTTCTCTTAGAATTTGGCTATCTCAAGTTTCTTCAAGAATGATAGGTGAGAAAGCCACACTTATGTGTTAGAGGTGTGGATATTAAATATTCTCATCTGTTTTTATTTTGGAAGATTCTTGGGAAGTAGAGTTGCATTATTTTGATAACTCTTGCAGTTATGTGTAGCTTTTTGAAAAAATACATTTTCCCCAATTACATGTAAAAAAATTGTTCACATTTGTTTTTTAAAATTTTGAGTTCTTTGTTGAAGAATTACCCACACATATGTTATGCAAATAAAATAAAAAAAAAGTGAAAAAAAAAATTTTGAGTTCTAAATTCTCTCCCCACCTTCTTTCTATCCTCCCTCATTGAGAAGGCAAGCAGTTTGATTTTGCTTATATATGTGTAGTCATGCTAAACATTTCCATATTAGTCATGCTGTGATAAAAAAAAAACCCTAAGAAAAATAAAGTTTTAAAAAGTATGCTTCAATCTGCATTCAGTTGCCAGCAATAGTTCTCTGGAGGTGGACAGCATTTTTTATCCTAATTACTTCAGAACTATCTTAAATCATCAGATTTCTAAGAATAGCTAAGTCATTCAAAGTTTGATCATCATTCAGTATTTCTTAATGTGTACCTGTTCTCCTGGTTCTGCTCACTTCACTTTTCATCAGCTCACAGAAATCTTTCCAGGTTTTTCTGAAAGTATCTTGCTCATTATTTCTAATATCAGGGCTTCTTAAACTTTTCCCACTGGTGAGCCTTTTTGCTTAAGAATTTTTTTATATGACCCCAGGTATATAGGTACATAAAATAGGTATACAAATCAAACATTAATAAATCAGAATTTTGTGACCTCTCCCCATTTAGTTAAGAGATCCCATATGGGGTTGTGAACCATAGTTTAAGAAGTTGGGTCTCAGCACAATAACATCCCATCACAATCATAGACTACAACTTGTTCAACCATTCTTCAATTGATGGGTATCCCTTACTTTCCAATTCTTTGTTACAACAAAGGAAGCTGAGTACTATAGTTTTTGATGGTACATTTGCTTGGGCCTTTGAGACTACATTGTTTATCATCCCAAGAAGAGTTCTTAATCTAGTTATGAAGACAAAGAATTTAATTAAACAATTTGAGGATTATTACAAGATAATATGTTAATTTGTCAAAAAAAGAAATTGTACAATTAGGTGAATACTGAGAGACAGTATAAAGGAATGACCAGAAGGAGGTAGTGGTAATCCATTAAAATGTGATAATAAAGCACTTGAGATGGGTAGATTTTGCAGTGGTTAGAGGCTTGGAGTAGGGAATCTAAATTTAAATCCAGCCTCAGACACTTATGAGCTGTGAAATCCTGGGCAAGTCACTTAACCCCTTAACCCCTTCCACAAAGTTAGGGAAGAATTCCTGGAAGAGCTGGAAATTGTACTGGATCTTTAGGTTGGATATGATTTAAATAGTGTCAGGGGCAAAAGCAGTTATTCTAAATGAAGGGAATATGAATAAAGATGTGGGACCTAGAATGAGCATGGTAAATTCTTGTAGCAATGTGGATATCCACTAAACTAAAATGATGATTGTATGTCAAGGAGGATTTGTTAGGACTGGGTAGGTGTATGGGGCCAGATTACAGAGTGCAATTTAGATTTGTTAATCAGGCAAAGATCCCCCTATTAGGTACGTTGTGAATGAGGGCTAAAAAGGAAGTAATTAAGGACAGAAAGAAAGATCCCACTTATATCAATATATTCATGGCATTTTTTGTGGCTTCAAAGAACTAGAACTGAGTATTCATCATTTGGGGAATGTCTAAACAAATTGTGATTCAGGAATGAAATGGAATTTTATGATAACATGAAATGAAGGATATCAGAATTCAGAGAAATGGGGAGATTTGTTTGAACTGATGTAGAATGAAAGATGCAGAATCAGGAAAACAATAATCACAGTGCAAATGAAAAAAAAAGTAAAAATTTATTAAGTATAATTTTTATGTTCAACCATGGCCTAGAAAAGAAATGAAATAAATTTCCTTTCTTTCAAGAGTTAGAAGATTATGGGTATATTATGTTGCACATGCTGTCAGAACGCAGTAAATGTATTGCCTTCTTTCTTTTCTTTCTTCTAACAAGAGAAATCTCACCAAGAAAGGGAGGAAGATAGGCTACATTTTTTTTTGTCTATATGGTATCTAATGTTGACAAAATACTATATATAATGCATATTCCATATATAGATATATGCATTGATAAATTGTTTTAAAATTTCATTTTAAATCTTAATATTTAAAAAATCTATTAATAGAGTTTTTTTTTTCATTTTGGAAGATAATAGTGACTTGTAACTTTTTGGGGAAAAAGTAGGTTTGGAAAATAAAAACATACATTGAATAAAAGTATAATGTAACATAAAAAATACTTTGAAAAAAATATGGTATTAAATTACATTTTTAAAAAATGATGAACATTTATTCTCTATAAAAACATCAGAGTAGTCTCACATACAATTGTATTCCATTGGCTAACCCTTGGAAAGCATGGGTTTGGGTAGAAGGGAAACACAATATATCAAGGAAAGATCTGTAACTATTAATACTATTCTGAAGCTTGGGATTTATAGAAAATAATGACTAGTCTAAGCTTGAAAAGTTTTCAGGATTGTTGGTTTTAGGGGAAATTTATTACTTAGGCATAATGTTCATCTATATATAATTAGCTTCTGGACCCAGAAGCTAATATTCCAAACCTGTGGCGAGAAGCATAGCATCGGGGCAGATTAGTGATATAGCATATCAAAAAGCATGGTTGGAATCAGGAAGACCTGAATTCAAATTTGGCTTTAGATACTTAATAACTATGCTAGATAAGTCACTTAATTTCTCAGCTATAAAACAGCACCTACCTCCTAGGGTTATAAAGATCAAATGCAATCACATTTTCCCCCTTTAAAAATTATAATAGCTTTTTATTTTTCAAAATACATGCAAAGATAGTTTTCAACATTCAACACCCTTGCAAAACCTTGTGTTCCAAACTTTTTCCTTCCCTTCTCACCTACCCCCCCGCCCCTAGACAGCAAGCAATCCAATATAGGTTAAGCATATGCAATTCTTCTACATATATTTCCACATTTATCATGCTGTGCAAGAAATGTCAGATCAAAAGGAAAGAAATGAGAAAGAAAAAAAAACAAGCAAACAAACAACAACAAAGGTGAAAATACCATGCTGTGATCCACACTTAATCTCCATAGCCCTCTCTCTGGATGCGGATGGTTCTTTCAAAAAATGGGCTACATTTAAAAAGGATTGTAACATTAAAGGGAAAAAAAATCAATAATTTTTTAAAAAAGAAGTCACGGTTCTTATCTGAACTTTCAGTGAGAAGTGAAGAAGATATACGTAGGCATAAGAAAAAAAGTAGGCAAAAAAAAAAAGATAAACTGAGATATAATAAGCAGGTTCCAACAGAGGAGCCAAATAAGAGATTATTAGAGACAAGGTTAGCGATCGGTAAATAGTTGATAGAAGGGATGAGGTTAGATTTCGATAAGGAGAGGGGAGATATTACATTATAGGGTTATTGAGGGAAAAAATACCTTTGTAAAATTATTCTGACTCCTGGTGCTATAGGATGAATTGAAGTGGTAGCAGGGAATCTGCTTGGATTATAATCCCAGAGATTGGGCTATTTACTACTAGGTTATTTATAGTTTTGTATTTGTTCAGTTGTGTCTTATTCTTCATGAAACTATGAATCAATGTTTTTTTCTTTCTTTTCTTTTTTTTTTTTTTTTAAGGCAAATTTATTGGAGTTAGCTTGCCATTTATTTCTTTTTCCCATAGATTAAGGCAAAAAGAGACCTGATTTGAACTCAGGACTTCCTAATTCCAGGCCCAGCCCTCTATCCACTGAGCCACCTATTTGCCTCATAGCTATCAAAGCTTAATTGTCACCATTCCCATATAATATAAAAGATATTGAAGCCAAATTGAGGCTTCACTATTCCTTAAAAATTTAGCCCGTGTTTTCTTTTTTTCTTTTTTTCTTTCTTTTCTTTATTTATTTTTTAAATTAAAGCTTTTTTATTTGCAAAATATATGCATGGGTAATTTTTCAACATTGACCCTTGCAAAGCTTTCTGTTACAAATTTTTCCCTCTTTCCCCCCACTCCCTCCCCTAGAGGGCAAGAAGTCTAATACATGTAAATTATGTTAAAATACTTGACAAATCGAATATGTGTATACATATTTATAGTTATCTTTTAGCCTATGTTTTAATTAAATTCTAGAATAAAATCATTTTAATTTCATTATCCCTTGCTTCCCTGCCACATTTCATTTTACCATAAGCAATATTAATGTTTTCTAAAAGCAAGTTGTCGTTTTTGTTTTTTTGATAAATTTGAAAGTATTTGTATATAAGTAAGAAAGAGTTGAAAAATTCAGGCATGGTCTTTTCAGTGCCTTTAAAAATAATTTTCCCCCAGTTACATTTTTTAACATTTGTTTTTAAAATTCTGAGTTCCAGATTCTCTCACTTTCTCCTCATATCCCCTTATTGAGAAGACCCAAGTGAAGTTGTACACAACATCTCCACAAAAGTCCTGTTGCAAAAGAAAACATAGATCTCCCCCCCACCCAAAAAAAAAACCCTCAAAAAAAAGTATGATTCAGCTTATATTAAGACATGATCACTTCTTTCCCTGGGTATGGATAACATTTTTCATTTTAAGTCTTTCAGAGTTTTCTTGGATCATTGTGGTGCTGAAAATAGCAAAATCATTCATGGCGGATCATCTCACAACTTTCCTATTACTATGTACAAAGTACGTTTCACTTTGTTTGAGTTTGTGGAGGAATTTCCAGGTTTTTCTGATAGCATCCTGCTTATCATTTCTTATAGAACAATAATATTCCTTCATAATCCCATACAACAATTTATTCAGCCACTCCCCAACTGATGGGAATCCTCTTAATTTCCAATTCTTTGCCCTGAGAAGAAAGCTGCCATCGTTCTCTGGAAAATCATATTCCATGTTCTCCCTTTAATTAGAAACTGCTGAATCTTGTGTTATCCAGATTATGGCTCTATTATATTTAAATTGTTTCTTTCTGGATGCTCAAAATATCTTCTCCTTAACCTAGGAGTTCCAGAACTTGGCTATAATATTCCTGAGAATGTTCATATTGGGATCTTTAAGGGGGTGATTAGTGGTTTCTTTCAATTTTTATTTTACCCTCTGGTTCTAAAATATCCAGGACAGTTTTCCTTGATCTTGAAGGATGATGTCCCGGCTCTTTTTTTTTTATTTTTTTATTATGACTTTTAGGTAGAATAATAATTTAAAAATTATCTCTCACGAATCTATTTTCCAAAATAAATGGTTTTCCAAAGAAAAGGTTTGCATTTTTTTTCTTTTTCCAAAAGAAATTTTATTCTTTTATTTTATTCTTTTTCCAAAAGAATGCTTTTGGATTTGTTTTATTATATCTTGGTTTTTCATTTGCTCAATTCTAACTTTTAAGGAATTATTTTCCTTAGTGAGCTTTTGTAGCTTTTTTCCCATTTGGCCAATTTTGCTTTTTAAGGCATTGTTCTCATTAACTTTTTGTGTTTCCTTTTGCATCACTTTCATTTCTTTTCCCAGTTTTTCCTCTATCTCTCTTACTTGATTTTCAAAATCCATTTAGAGTTCTTCTAGAGCTTGAGACCAATTCTTTGTTATTTTCTAAGTATTTTGATCTTCCTTGTCACCATAGTACTTTCCTGTGGTCAGTATCTTTTTCTGTTGTCTGCTCATTTTCCCACTCTTTTACTCGACTTTTAACTCTTTGTTAAAGCAGGACACTCTTTTTAGAATGAAGGGTGCACTGTTCCAAGCTTCAGAGGTTTTGTACAGCTGTTTTAAGAGATCCTTTTATGGACCTATATGGTGAGCCAGTAGTGCTACCCAGAAGGACAAAGCAACAGAGTCCTGCCACAGTGTCAGCAAAGAGGCCTCCTACAATCTCCCTCTGAGCATCTGTCCAGCCCCAGCCCCTGCCTGTGAGTGAGATCTTCAGAATCATCGCTCTTGCTGCCTTTGCTGATTAAATTGGCTCCTAAAGCCTGATCCTGGGCTGGTGTTCCCCTCACATCAAACCTTTCTTGCTCAGTTGCCCTTGGCCTCTGTGGGCTGAGAGGTCTGGAGATCTCTGCCCCTTCCTGGCTTCCCATCCTATGCTGGGATGACCTGCTCAGAGATTGTGCTCCAGACCTTCTCTGATGCAACAGACCCCTCCTGCCAAACTTCTAAGGTGCCTTCGGCTAGAAAATTGTTCCCCTCGATCTGAGGGTGGACCACAACATAGCATTTTCACACTCTCTATTGATGTTTGCTTGCATTATGTTTTCCTTTCAGGTTTTTTTCTTGTAGATCCGATTTTTCTTGTACAGCAAGAAAACTGTAAAAATATTTTTACATACATTCGATTTGTCAAGTATTTTAACATGATTAACATGTATTAGACTTCCTGCCATCTAGGGGAGGGGGTGGGGGAGAGATTTGTAACAGAAAGCTTTGCAAGGGTCAATGTTGAAAAATTGAAAAATAGTTCCTGCTTTTACTCTACTCTTTTCTTTCTCTTAGAAGCCTTTCTCTATAGAGGCACGGTATAGGGGAAAGAACATGGGACTTGGAGTCAAAAATTCTAGATTCAAGCCAATATTAAAAATTGACTAGCACACTTCTGGTTCAAGCCCAGACTCTTCCACTTATTAGATGTGTGACCTTTGGCAAGTCACTTAACCTGTTTGTCTCAATTTTTCATCAAAAAAAAAAAAAAGGAGCAATAGTACTTTTATTGCCTATCTTGCAGATTTGCTCTGAAAACTAGATGATATAATTTGTGCAAAAGGTATTTGGGGGTTAATTATAATCATATTAAATATCTCTTGCCTTATATGAGCATATGAAACTTGTCTTGAGAATTGTTGGGCTGCCTTGAGGAATGGTACTTAATAATAACTTAATAAACCAATTTGATTGATTACTCCTGTTAAGGCCCACAAGGCTGCACAATGCCAGGCAAGTCTGTTGCCGGTTACCTCAATTTCCTCATCTGTAAAATGGGAATAATAGTAGTCTCTCCCTTCCTCCCAAGACTGTTGTGAGAATCAAATGTGATATTATAAAGCACTTACTTAGCACAATGTGTAGGACCCATAGTTGTTATTCATTCTTTGTTTTTGATGAAGACAGTGACATCATAATATTGAGATCCAGTTACACATACAGTAAACTTTTGCTTATTTATAAGCTTGTATCTAAATGTTAGCCATCATCATCATAGTAATCACAATTATTATTATTGGCACAGTCTGAACTAGAGGGTATCCGAGGTCCCATCTGACTCTGAGATTCACTGAATTTGTCATTTTGATCATGAGAATATCATTTTTGTAGGATGATTGATTTGAAATCCCAATTTATGAATACCAATTTTTTCCTAAGAGATGATGGTGACTCTTGGAGAGACTGTAAGGCAGGAATAGCTAGGTGATAATACTGGTCCCATGGTCAGGAGGACTTGAGTTCAAATCCAGTTTTAGCCACTTACTAGCTGTGCGATTTTGGACATGTCACTTAACCTTGATTGCCTCCCCTTACCAGGAAAAGAAAATGTAAGGCAATGAATCCTAAGTCAGAAGACCTATATTCTATTCTTTTTCTAGAAAGTGATTCACAATTAGTATCACTAAAGCTAATCCATATAGATATTCTGTGCCTTTTGGAGAGGTGACAGAGAATGACATAGTATACATAAAGTATTTGGTAATGTTTGAGATACAGGTTGAAACAAAAATCAGTATACTGACCACATTCTTAGCTTTGAAGTGTCATTTTTCCACCTTCTCATTTAATAAAAAATAACTAAAATGTGCTTTACAAATATTAACTCAATTTATTCACCCAACTACCCTAGGATGTAGGTACTGTTATTATCCTCATGAGGAATCTGAGGCAGGCAGTGGTTAAGGTAACATGCCCAGGATCACACAGTCAGTGTGTTAGGCTGGATTTGAATTTAGTTTCTCTTGACTTGAAGGTCATCTTCCTGACATCAGGAACAGCTTTCTATCTGCCATACCACCTAGTTGCTTAAAAGAACAAATACAGGTATTTTAACAAATGCTAAACTGGATATTTAGAGAATGGGAACTCAACACTTAAATTCGTACACTCTAGTTTGCCAGTGAATCTTGGTTGCTGGTCCCTGTTTTTCACATTAAGGCACCTGCATATTTATTACCCAAGTTCAGGCTGCTTCAGCCTTGGTAACTGATCTCTGGGTAACCTTCCTGGATTAGGTTACAGCAAGGCAAAGAAAATGATATTTTCCCTGAAGGACATAGAGTTCACTGTTAGAGCTTCTTTTTCCTCTATTATATTTAGTTTTGATTTTATGTTTTTTTTTCCTACATTAAAAATAACATCTTTTACCTGGAGTATCACAATGGTTTCTTAACTGGTTTCTTCCTCCCTAGTCTTACTTTTTCTTCCCATCCTCCACACAGTCACAAAAGTGATATTCTCCAACCACAGGTCTGACCTGGTCACTATCCTGCTCATTTAACTTCAGGGGCTCCCTAGTGCTTCCAGAATCAAATGTTTGACATTTGAAGCCCTTTACAGTTTAGTTCCAACCCATCTTTCTAGGCCTAGTATACATTATTCCTCAATATACCATTGGCTAGACTGTAGGATCCAGTTGATCTGATCTTGGTCTTCTTTCCATAAAATACCCCATCTCTGTGCTTTTGCTAAAGTTGTGAAAAAGTTTTCCAATTTTCTGTGATCCAAACTGACTCTTTTATCTTTTATGATATAGCCATAGTTATGAAAGACATCTTTTCCCCTTCCCCTTTAATTTTTTAATATGATGAAGAAATACATTCAAGAACCTCCTTAATCTTGGGATACCTTGGGATATCTTCCTACTGCTTTATGTTTCAGACAGACTGAACCACTGACCATCCCTGTATACATCCCAGGCTTCTTCATCTTTCCTTTGCTTATATTGTTCTCTGAATGTTTCCCTTTTACTCCCTTCTTCTCCAAATCTTTGCTCATTTAAATTCTGCCCAAATTTCGTGACTCAGCTCAAATGCAATGAAGCTCTCTCATTTCCAATCATGTAAAATGATTTGTTATTAATTCCTTTAGCTCTTTGTATCTAGTTCTTTTTTCTGCTAGCTATTTGTCAGTTAACAAGCTTTTACTAAGGGTTTTCTGAGTGCCAGGCACTGTGTCATGTACAAGAAGTACAGAGAAAGGCAAAAGCTGCCCTCAGGACCTCCTGCTCTCCCAGGAAAGCAGAGATGCTAATAGCTAGACATATACAAGGTAGATGCAAAGCATGTGAATGTAATCTGACAGGGGAAGGCATCTGTAGTTGGTGGGACCAGGAAAGGTGGGATTTGAGCTGAGTCCCGAAGGAAGCCAGGGAAGCTAAGACTTAGAGGTAAGCCTGGGGAATAGCCAGGAAAAAGGCTTGGGGCTGGGATGAACTATCCTCCCTGAGGAAGTGCAAATGGGCCAGGTTAGCTGGATCATGGAGGGCAGCAAGATCTGAAAGGGCTGGAATGGTAGGAAAGGGCAAGATGATAAATGGCAAACATGAGAGTTTATATTTGATCCTAGAGATAATAAGAAGCCCTAAGTATGATATATGATTAATAATAAATAAATAAATAAAAATATAAATAATAAATAAAAACAAATGTATTTATATAAATTTAATATAAATATTATATATATATTATATATTATATTATATATATATATATAAATATAATAAAATAAATAAATAAAAATTTATATAAATAAATAAAAAATAAAAATAATAAAAAGCCTTAGAGTGTGTGTATGTGTGTCTGTCTTGTGTGTGTGTGTGTGTGTGTGTGTGTGTGTGTGATAGAAACACAGAAATAGAGATGGATAGACCCAAGATTTAGAAAAATCAATTTGGCAAGCAAGAGGAGACTAGGATTGGAGTGGGAAGAGATTTGAGACAGGGAGACTCGAGATGAAGCATTGTAATGGTCTAGAGAGAAAAGGTCTTGAAATAGGCTTGTAATTCTATCTTTGGAGAGAAGAGGACATTTGTGTATGTCATTTTTCTCTTAGTAAGCTCCACGATGGTAGGAACCATGTCTTATTCATCTTTTATTACAAGTATTTTCTCTGCCTCTTCCTAACTCCTCCAGTATTGTACTTTACACATAGTAGAATCTTGATAAATATCTATTAAAATGAAATTATCTTTTTCATGTAAAAGACCCTGGGAGGGATGAAACATCAGATACTTTAAATAGGTTTGGATTCTCGGTTCACACTAGAGAAAGTTACCTTGAGATCAAGCCTGAGTCCTAGAAAGTCAGGAATAGAGAGAAGTCATTTAAAGGGAGGGCTACAAGGAAGAAACCAGATTGCCTACTTTACTTTTACCTTACTTAGGGATGGTTTTAAACCTAGAATGGGAAAAATGGTTTTTCCCTCACTATACATACATACAAACATATATATGTAAATATATATACACCCATGCACGCGTATGTACACACACATTAAGAAGCTTTATTCTACTACAAAGTCTCTAAAACTTGGGTTTTTTCCAGTTTCAGGGAGCTCTGTATCTTTTAATTTTGCAGAAATCTTTCAGAAACCATTGAAGCCTAGACACTTGGAATTTGGAAGGGAATTTCAAGAGCCAATCTAATCTTCTTATTTTACAGAGGGGAGATGAAGTAATTAGTCAGTGGCATAAATAGGACTAGAACTTCCTCTCTAGCCTCCCAGGCTGTTATCTGTCTACAAATACTTTCATCAGATCTCCTTTACTTCTAGGAGAAGTACAAACTGCTGACCCTATCCATTAAAGCCCACACAATGTGACTCCAACCTGCATTTCTAGTCTTATTTAGTTTTATACATTCTCTGATCAGGCAAATTGGACAACTTATTAGTTATTCCTGGAGGTTAATGTGCCATCTTCTACTTCTTTTTTGCCCAATGGATATTCCTTTTTCGTCTCCTTTCATATGCTTCTTCTTTATTAACATGGACAATTAAGAATTATCAACACATCAATTAATACTAACATAATGTGATAATATAATTAATAATTATTTATCAATGTTGAGTTCAGGTACTATTTCCTCTTCATTCTACTAGCCACAGGTAATTTTCTTTCTTTTCAGGTATTCCTAGAGTACAGCACCTTCTTGGCCATGGAAAGGGTATAATGTTTATCCAATTGAATTAAATTGAATTTATGTTTTTCTATTTAAAAAAAATAAAAAATAGCCAAAAACTCATGAAAGACATATTCTTTGATACATTTTGCTAATGGTATTAACTTTAACCTGTGACTTATCTGAAGTTTCAATTCTTTGGAGATGTTTTTTGCCCCTTAATTATATCCTCGACTGTAGTTTGGGCACACTGCCACCAGGTGGTAGCAATGTGCCATAATTAAGTATCACAACTTGAAGCTGTAACCTTCCTATAATATTAGGTGGCTACTTTGCTCAAACTGATTTAAATTGTGAATTTTCACTTTTTTATATTAAAAATAATTATTAAAATAGTTTATGTTAAAGTTTTAGATAATCATTAAATTTTTAGGAAGGTAGCTGACATTTGAAAAGATTCCTAAACATATATTTACCCACTGTTCTAAATTTTTTTTTTTTTAAATCCTTTTCCTCTCTTAACCTTATATTTGGCTTTCAAGGATTCCTGGCCCCTTTTATGTGTTCAGAACTTCTCCCAGCATTTTATTCTCAACTAAACACCTTCACTTGTCTCACTTGGCAGAATACTTCTGTTTTCCATTTCTCCTCTCAGTTATTAAGTATAAGAATCAATTGAATCAATCATTCAATTACTCACTTGCGCCTACTTGCCCTGATATATTTTTCAGGTGAGAATTTCTCTATTGAATCAATAAATCAATTAAAGGCGTTGAACTAGCTACAAACCACCTGATTAATTTCCAATTTGGAAAACAAGTAGAATATTTAAAGCCATGAAATCAAATGAAATGATGCTACACAGAAAGGGTATAAGAATAGGCTAAAGAAATGGAACTTCGCCCTATGAGTTTAGAATAAAAGATCAAATCAATTCAAAACTCAGAATTCAATTGCCTAGCCAGCCCAGTGGTGGAAACTATTCCATCCAAGTACTTGGGAGGATCAATTATTGGGGCTAGGAGGAGGTGATAGAGGAGGCAGGAAAAAGCCTTCCCCTTCTTTCTTCCTCAAGCACTTGACCACAGGAAAATCCTTTGAATTTTGAAAGATCTGAAAGATTCCAAATTCTCTCAAGAGCATCTTAGCAGCTAATGGCAGTCCTCATTGAGAACCAAGGACAAACTAAGCACAACAGAATTATTTGGGGGCAGGTTTGTGGGAGCCTCATGAAGGGGAGATCAGGACTTCCAGGAGTTCTGTTACCCCCTTTGTCAGATCATGTGTTCTAAGCTTGAACCCCCTTTCCCTTGGCTTGTTCATGTACTTGTGGGAGGGTGTACCCCAATTTGGGGGTGATATTTTGTGCCCTCTGCTTTGATTATACCATCTTAATAAAAATGCATTTATAAAAGCCATTAAGTCTGACTAAGCAATATGAATGGATTAACAGTGGGGGAAGCACACCAGTGGGAACCCCTGAGCTATAGTACTAAAATGCCTCCTTCACTGTTACTTCTAGAACCAAAAGAAATCATTTGCTTTGGGGACCCCCTGCTCCCTATGGGAGTTTAGGTTTTAGGGTAGTAACACCAGAGCCATTGCCATATAAGGAAGAAATTACTAGAAAGAAATGAAAGAAAACAATTATGTCTCTGTCTCTCAGCTAAATTCCCTAACATTTCTTTTTCCCCACAAAAAAAGACCAAAAAAGCCCCCAAATCCTTACTTCTTAAGTAAAAAACCCTGTGCCTCTTTCCATAAGAATTTTTTTTTCAATTTATTCTTACTTCTCTTAGGCACAAAGTTGATTTTGCATCCAGTGCTTGAAATTAATTTCCTTTTTAATGAGTTCTACTTAAAAACATACTTCAGTCTTGCCTTAGGTCATAGTTTCAGCTAGAAGTTCCCTAAAGTAGAAGTGCATCAGAACAAAGCATCAACTGGGGAATTAAATAGAAATTTATATGTTCTTTTTGGAACATATAAATAACATACAATGGTTGTATTGTCATATCTAGATAGATAGGTAGGTAACATTCATATTTTATGGCTTTGTGGTGACTCAGACATAAACTTTCCTTCTAAAACTTGTTTGTTGAAAGCATGAATGGCATGGGTGGGAAGATCAAGAAGAAAAGAACATCAGTAAAAGTGACAATGATGAATGAAGAAAGTCATGATAAAAATGAATAAAAGAGGGGCAGCTAGGTGGCGCAGTGGTTAGAGCACCAGCCCTGAAGTCAGGAGGACCTGAGTTCAAATCTGGTCTCAGACTCTTCCTAGCTGTGTGACCCTGGGCAAGTCACTTAACCCCAATTGCCTCAGCAAAAAAAAAAAAAAAAAGAATAAAAGATCTTTGAGTTGAAAAAAAAAGTTAAAAAAAACCTTTTGTGATAAATTTATTTTATGTGATAATTTTGTGTAATTTTTTTTCTTTTAAAAGTAATCTTATTTTAAGAGTACATCCTAGAAATCTCTGTGCCCTTTATTTGGACCAATATGGCTTATTTAAAAAATATAATAATAATTGCATGTGCAATTATTTACAATGTATTTTTCCCTTTTAAGTGGATTTCATTTCAGAGAATATGGCTTATATTCCAACCAGCTACAGGCAAGTAGATAAGAGTTCTGGGCCTGGAGACAGACACACCTGAGTTCAGATCCAGTCTCAGACACTGTGTGTAAGTTAGCTTATTTGCAAGGTATAAACTATTGCTCACATTGAAAAAAATATAGTAATCAGCTCTTCCAATTCAATTTGAGGCAGCTCCTTCCAGTACACCTTTGGAAACAAATCCATATATTAATTGTGTCTGAAAATGCATATCTAATTCTATATCTTTAAGCACTGTATCCCTTTACTGAAGGTGAACCAATTTCCTTGATTGAATGAGAAAAGAGAATTCCATTGGCTGGGAAGTAATTGGTCATGCTCTTAATTTTCCCTTAAAAAGCTGAACTCATTTGTTCTGAGGAAGGCTAGGCAGAAACTGGCTGTTAAGGAAAAGTCAAACTAAAGATTTTATATTTGATCTTGGAGGCAACAGGAACCTGCTTGTGGTTATTGAATAGTGTTGTGATGTGAGATAGAACTTCATTTGAGATAGAACACTTTGATAGCCTAGTGAGATGTGAATCAGTATGGGGAGAAACTCAAGGTAGGAAAGCCAACTAGAAAGTGATGAAGGCAAATGTAGGGAGAAAAAGGGGTGGAAATGAGTCATTCCCCCAATCTTCCCAGCAAACAATCAATAGAACACTAACAAATGTTTATTAAGGACCTGCTGTGGCTCAGTGTTAAGGATGTCAACAGAAAAGGGGACTTGAGCTTCCATTCTATAGAACAGTCAGTGTTTTTCCTGACAATACCAAAAAGGAATATGTAAAAGAAAATACTTGCCCTTCATTTTTGTACTTTATGGACTCCTGCTATCCCTTTTTAATATATTTAGTCATTAGGTAGTCATTATTCATGACTTAAAAATATTTACATTTTGTTTTGACAGAAGAGATACTTTCCAACAAACATCCAAACAAAGTTCTTTATAAACTACATTCCCCCCTTCCCCCCCAAAAAAAAGTTAGATTTGTTAATTCTGAAGAGAAAAGATGGGTGTGTCTTTAACTTTGATTTGTTATTTTTCAGTCATTTCGACTCTTGGTGACCCCATTTGGGTTTTTTCCCCCCTAAAGATAATGAATGTTTGCCACTTCTTTTTCTAGCTCATTTATAGATGAGGAAACTGAGGGGTAGGTAAATGAGCTAAGTGACTTGTCTAGTGTCACACAGCTGGTAAGGCCAGATTTGAATTCAGGAAGATAAATCTTTCTGACACTAGGTCAGGTGCTCTATCCACTGTTCTACCTACCTGCTTCTTAACTTTACTAACTTGGCACTGATATTTAACCATTACATTTGCCTACAATTTTATTAATTCCCCATGTTAACTTTTTTACATTGTACATATCATTCTTTTGATTTCTTTCTTCATTCTCCATGTAATTTTTAAACATTACTTGAGGAAACTGAGACAGGCTAATTGCCTTGTGTGAGTTCACATAGCCAGTCAATATCTCAGCAGGATTAGAATTTAGGTTTTTCTGACTCCAATCTGTTGCTCTATCCATTGCACCACTTAATTGCCTTCAAGCACCTGTGATTTTTTTAATTGTTTTTTTTTTTCTGGTTATACACATGTATATTAATTTTTAATACACATTTCTTTATGAATCATGTTGGGCAAGCACCTGTGATTTTGTTGATTTTAATACCAAACTCCTTTACAACATAATAGACTGTCTTTAAGAGTGTTGTTGTTCAATGATAAGTGTGGTAATATGTATTCATATATTCAATTTGTCAAGTATTTTAACATAATTAACATGTGGTAGACTTCCTGCCATCTAGGGGAGGGGAGGGGACTAGGGGGGGAAAATTTGCAACAGAAAGCTTTGTAAGGGTTAATGTTGAAGAATTACCCATACATATGTTTTGCAAATTAAAAAAAAAATGTTGTGATAACCCTGTAATAAGTAGTGTCTGTTTCTGTGGCCTTTCCAGCTCAGGAATCATGCTAGAATTTGTCTTTCTATGGAGTAGTCTTCAAGAACATAGAGTAACCTCCATCTTACAATGAGGCAGAATAGAAAGGTTTGAATGGAGGGAAGGTTAATCAAAAGAGCTTGTTGCTTGATTGAGTTTACTAGTTGCTATTTAAAGTATAACTGTATCAGTGCAACCCATAACAACTTTTTAAATTCTAATGAGGGTCCTCTAGTTTTGTTGTTTTAGGATCTTGAAGACAAGTCTATTTTTACTTTATCCAAGGTTTTACAAACTTTAATGCACTTAATTTCTACAGTTTAATTCTATTCTTCCCTCCTATACTCTCCCCCACCTACCCTTATGGAAACATTTCCTTTTTTATCCTTTACCCTAGTCTGCATCTTTTTCTGCCCCTGTTGTAAATAAACATGGCATTTTTGGTGTGGTTGCAGCATGTGGTTTAAACAATAATGTTTTCAGTTTTTAGGGGCTTTCCTGAAGTTGTATAGGCATCATTTTATTTTATTTATTTTTTTTTTGCTGAGGCAATTGGGGTTAAGTGACTTGCCCAGGGTCACACAGCTAGGGAGTGTTAAGGGTCTGAGACCAGATTTGAACTTGGGTTTTCCTGACTTCAGGGCTGGTGCTGTATCCATTGTACCATCTAGCTGCCCCAGTCATCATTTTATTCATATTTCCTTTTGTTTTTTCTTAGTTGTGGTAGTCCATTTAGGCTATTATTTCATACATAAAAGTACTTGAGTTGAAATAGACTTTAGATGTACTCTATTCCAACTTTGCTATTTTACAGATGAGAAGGCTGTAGTCTAAAGGGGCTATGTGACCTGCATTGGAAAATAGTCTACAGCGACTTCTAGATTATATTCCCAAATTGTAACTGATAATTCAAAGCTAATCATTACAATAATTACCACTACCACTGGCAGGCACAAGATGGCTAAGATGGTCACCTTCATCCTTTCCCATTAAGGGGACTTAGCCCTGGACCCACAAATGTAGATCAAGTTCGATATTAGGGAATTTAGCATCCTAAGAGAGAATTCAGGTTCTTCTTACTCCCTCTATTACTTTTTTTATTAATCCTACCATGGAACCTTGGGAAAATCACTTAAAATGTAGATTTGGCTAACGTGTAGGGTCTCCTCAAAATGGAGAATAGAAAAGTATTCAATGTATGATGTAAATCAGGTATAGAACAGTTATTTATTTCCCCCCCCCCAAGGAAATGTTAAAGATCATAGCATGAATTAAAAACTTAAACAAGCACTTTACCCTCACTTTACTAGGGGGAGAACTGCACATATCAGGAGCAGGAGAGAAGAGGGAATAACAAGAGAATGTAGCTATTCCTTTTGTAGCCTAATTCATGAGGGTGGTGACAAATGTCAGGGAAAAAGGGGGATATGTATAAGAATCATTCCTCCAATCTTTTCAGCAAACATTCAATCTAACACTAACAAATTTTTATGAAGAACCTGCTGTGGGCCAGGTGCTGAGGATGTCAATAGAAAGAGGAACCTGAGCTTCCATTCTGTAGAACAGTTAATTTTCTTCCTGACAATACCAAGAAGGAACCTGTTAAAGAAAATGGTTGCCCTTCATTTTTGCTTTATGTGCTTCTGGTATCCCTTATTAATATATTCAGTCCCAATCCTCTCCTGTATACTTTTGACCTAGCCTGCCTCCTGCAGCTATAGGGAGTAAGGGATGATGTAATGGGACTATGATTTTCTGGCTTTTCCCCAAAATATCAGATCCTTCAGTGTTAAGCTATGCGTTTCCTTGCACATTGCTAGAAGTGTCCAATACATGTTCTATGGCAAAACTTCAATTTAAATGTCCCCCCATTCCATGCACACATACCCTCCTAATAAAAGTATATGTATATTTAAATACATTATAAAATAAATACATTAATTTGCATCTACTACCCTTCTTTCCATTTATACAACTTTTTGAGATGTTCTTGCACTTTATTTCCATCATCTTCATGCTTGGGATACTTATGAATATTCAGATATTTCATTGTGCACCTCCCCTTCTAGATAATTGATAAAAGTGTTACATAAAACCAGTCCTAGCATTAATAGTCCCCAATGTCTCATTGTTAATATTTCTTCAGTCAGAGAAATTATCTACTTTATTATACCTACTTTCTAGGATTGTACTGAGGATCAGAGTTTTTGAAACTGTTATATAAATCGCTTAGCAGTATCTGGCACATAATAGATGCTTAATCAGCAAGTATTTGCTTATTTCCTTCTTATTTTTCCTTTCTCAAATTACTCTTCAATCTAATACAGCATGATGTGGTTCCCTTTTATATTTATTTATTTCAACAAAATGGTTAACCTCATCAAAGCCCTTCTTGAGAATATGAATAAATTCATTTGCTTCCTTTTATTTAGAAGTAAAATTTCCCCATGGGATGATTCTTAGCTGTCATTTCCTGAAGATGTCTTTATGGGCTCCAAGCATCCACCAAGAGAATAGAAAGGCACTACCAGGTAGTGGGGGGTGATGGTGGGGAGTGAAAATTGAGTTAATATCTGGAAGAGCTGAGCTAGGGAAGTTTGAGCCAATTGGAATAACTTAAGCATTTTTGATGATGGAGGAGGGGTAGGTTCCAAACTTGTTACTTTATCCATGTGAAAAACTTTGGGTAAAGAAGCTTCCCTTACTATTGCAGACCTGCAACTATTTAACAATTTAGAGATTTAGAATGAGGGAGGTATAGAAAGGAACACTGAGAGATTAAGTGACTTACCCACAATCTCACATTTATATTTTGTGTGGAAATGAAAAAAATATTCATGACACAATAGTCAATAAGCATTTATTAATCAACCTCTATGTCAAACACTATGCTAAACATGGTACAAAAAGAGACAGAAGACAACTACTTTTAAGGAACTTACAATCTATATAGTTGTAATATTTATATAGTGTTTTACAATTTAAATATCTTTTCACATATGTCAACTCATTTAATATCTGCAACAACCCCCTGAAGTAGATATTTTTTTCTAAAATGGATTGAATGATAAAGTTCTATTATCTACATTTTATTGATGAAGAAACAAGCAGAGATATTGTGATTTACCTAACATCACACAGATAGTAACTGACAGAACTGGGTCTCAAATTTAGGCCTTATTGGCTCCATATTTAATAGGTTTCCTTTTTCCAACATGGTAACCTTTTTCAATTTTATTTGCTAATTGTCAGGAGGCCTATATTCCATAAAGATTAGGTAGTTTTATTTAGAATTGCACAAAGTTTGTGCAACCTATAAATTTGTCAAAAAATTTGTCTTCCCACTTTTCTAAATCCTGAGCAGAAAAATATTTTTTAGAACATATGATAATCCAGTTTGTTTATTTGCTCCTTTTTATAAATATCACTTTTTTTGTTGAAAATTTTTCCCCTTCTTCAAAATAAAAAACAAATATAGTTTACCCCCCAAATCTTAAAACTTTGTTAAATCTTCAAACTTAAATGTCTTAAATACCTTAATTGAGCTTTCAACTTCAAGCTGCATTGAGACTTTTGGAACACCCTGTATTGATTATTTTCTTTATTAAGCATGATTTCCCCTCTCCCCCCAATCTTTCTATTTACAATCTAAACTTCTTAATTTGACTTTTGAGAAGAAAAAAAGGTCTTTCTTGTGGTTTTCATTTTCACTATAAATAGTTAAACTTAATTTTCACCATAAATAGTTAAAAATGAATCTTCTTGTGTGTATCTCTTGCTGGTGACCTGGAACTACTTGAAATGTAGGTGCTTCATAAAACATCTTAACTACAGATATTATCTTGGTTTTTGTGAAGCATGAAATAGTTCAGTTTATTGACTGATTGTTGTGTCACTAGAGAGAAATGAATTTTCACAGTATGTTTTATTGTATCTTTTCAGTGGATTCAGCATTAAAATAAATAATGTTGTAATGGGAGAAGATATGGCTTAATGATTTGACTAGAGGAGGGGGGAATTGGGAACTCTGGGTTGTAATTGGATCAAAACCCCTGACTTCCTCTATGGCCATGGCTAAAGCACTTAACCTTTCTCTGCCAACATTTTCTCATCTGCAAGATAGGGTTAAGAACACTGACCTATTTTCACTGGAATGGAATCAGAAACAGTATTTACCTAGTGCTTTGCGATTCTCCTATGATTGTTGTCACAAAGGAAAGTCTTATTATTTATTCTCATAAATATATTCTTCTGGCTAGGATACTTCCACTAATACTAGCCTCCTATTACCTCCACCTCTCCATAGTAGCCTTTTTCTCTTAAGTGAAACAATTTGGAATGATGTTATTATACATATTTTAAGATCAAGAACATGTTTTTTTTTCCTTGAGCTACCCCTTATTGCCTTCCAAACGGCAAATTTCCTTCAAATAAAAGAAAGGCTTTTGAAAAGAATCAAATTAACAATTTTAGCAATTCTATATATTTTCTTATTACTTTGATATTTTGCTTTTGCTTGATGGAAAAGTGATATGATGGGAAAATTTGCAACCCACTGAATTAGGGGTTTATTGTTGCTAAAAGATTGATTTCCCTTCTTTTTTTAGTACAGGAAACTACAGAAATTGCATGTATAAGTAGTAGACATTGCTATAAAATTAATATACCTTCATCTAGGACATGGGAGAGAAAGCAAGCAAAAATGAATAAGAATGAAAAAGCATTTATTAAGTGCAGTGTTTCCAGCACTGGGGATTTAAGAGCTTTGCATACTTTTGGGGTAACATATATAAATTCTAGCTATTTTAAATGTTGGCTATACGTAAAAAAATGTATCATCTCACTATCTCGATACAGTACCTGAAATTTCACCAATTAAAGATTCATTTCTTTGGGAGAAGACTTCTGGTATACAAACTTGACCTCTGTATGTTTAATTATCTAAGCTAGAAAAGAATATATAACATTCTACTATGAGGAAAGGAAACTTGGTTTTCTTTTATCTGAACAATAGAGCCACTATTTCTTTCAGTATCAGACCTTTCAGATTCTGAAGGATTGTAATAGGTTCCTGCTGATTACAAGCAGACCTCAAGATGTGATTTTGTGATCTGTAATTTTGCTGGGATTGGTTCTTCCTTCACTGACACAGCTCACCACCTCTCCGTGACTTAGGGTTTTTGAGAGTGACTATGGCTGCAAAACTCATCACCCTTTGGCCCAACCAGTGCTGATCTCTCTGAGCTAAGCAGAACTGGTCCTGGATAATAAGCATAACATTATAAGATAATAGTTCATCTCTAGCCTATTCCTCCAAGCCTTTCCAGCTTGGAAGGCCCTCCCAGGCTTGTCTCTATCACCATAGTCTCGGAGAATCCAGGGTCACCTTCAATCCAACAATAAGGCATCAGAGGGGGACTCCAGTGAATTGTTTTTGAGAGTTATTATGGTTGTATGAATGCAGGTGTTGATATGTGTTTGTGTAAGTGTATATATTGTGTAGTTTCATAGAGGGGATTGGTGCCCTGAGAACGCACCTGGCTTCTCAAAGCTCTCTTATGATTTAATCTTTTTCTAATTAGAAAAAAGATAGTGGAAATTTTCATTCATCCCTATAAATCTTCATTTTGACTCCTATAATTTCACTGAAGGCAGTAAGGGACTGTTTCTGTCTTTCTTTGTATTCCTAGTGCAAGGCACATAGTAGGTGTTTAATAAATGCTTGTTTACGCAACTTGGCTGTTTTATTTAATTTTATTTATTTATTTTTACTAATTCTAAGCCTTATATTTATCAGGCTGATCAAATTAACTGTGGCCACGAGAGGGCAGTATTTATTAATAAAACACTTCCATTGTGGCTGGCTTATTTAAGGGCATGCTAAACATCTTAATTATTTTCTACTAATTTTAGAATCAAAAAACTACCTTGTTCCTTCTGCTCTGTTTCTACCTTGTTCCTTCTCTCCATCTTCTACTTTTTTTTTAAAAAGGTGCTAATAGAGCATCTAAAAACTTCTATTGCTATCCTGACATCCTTTCCCAATTTTTCTTAAAACAATTTTAGTTTCTATCTGCTGAGTTTTGTTAGGAAATAATGTCATTATATATTTGTCAGCTGGATGTCACAATCTTTGTAGTTAGGTTAAATGGTACGGGAAACAATCACTGACACATATGACATTGTCATGCCATAATGATGATGATAATAATGGCTAACATTTATATGGTGCTTGGGCAGCTGTGATAGAGTGCTGGGCCTGGGATCAGGAAAGACTCATCTTCCTGAATTCAAATGTGGCTGTGTTATCTTGGGCAAATCACTTCACCCTGCTTACCTCAGTTCCTTCATATGTAAAATGAGAGACAAGGAAATGACAAATCACACCAGTAGTTTTGCCAAGAAATGGACAAAAATAGGCTGGCAAAGAGTTGGAAATAACTGAATAAAACCTACTACAAATAGTGCCTATTATGTGCCAGGCACTGTGCTAAGCACTTTATAATAACTCTTTAAAAAAACCCTCTTTCTTAATAGTCTTTAATTTTTCCAATTATATGTAAAGATAGTTTTCAACATTCATTTTTGTAAGATTGTAAATTCCCATTTTTTTCTCCCTCCTTTCCTTACCTCCCCCTCTCTCAAACAGTAACAATCTAATATAGACTGTACATGTACAACTATTTTAAACATATTTCCATATATAATGATTATTACATTAGATCCTCACAACAACCCTGAGAGGTAGGTGGCATTATTATCCCGATTTTGCAGATGAACCAGGAAGAATCATAGATCTTAGGACTGGAAGGAAAGGTAAAAACCAATCAAAGTCCAGTGCCGATTTTACAAATGAGGAAATTGATATGTCAATTCTAGCATAAGTTAGGATTAAATTCTCTTTGTGATGACCAAAAATCTATTCTGAGCTATTCCTCCCTAATATTCCAGGCCAATGAGACTGTTCTTGAAAAAGTGGCCTTTTTATCTTGAAAAGGTTGAGAAAGACAGAACAATAGGTTTTAGATCAGAACTGATCCCCCTTCTAGAGCAAGTTTCTGGAATAAGCCAAAGAGGAATGAAGTCTGCTTTATTTATTTTAGAACGATTGTTCCCTAGATGGTCTCATGGGGCAGAGTCTTGTTTTTATGAGGATCCCAGAGGGATGACAGCTCCAGAGGGCTACCCATGCACATCAGAACCATACGAGTATTAAAATGCAGTTCACTCAGCTGAACAACAGAGCAACTGAAGACAATGGTTTATATTTTAAGGGGATCAGAAATTCTGATAACACATCATCCTGTGATCAGGTGGATTAAATTTTCTGGTGGCAGAGTAGTCTGAAGGCTGTGAGCTTGTAATAGGGTGAAGCCAGTATAAACACATTAAAAATAGCTGTCATTTGGATGACAGTATGCCCCGCTTAGCAGCAGTCTGTAGGTCTCTTATTTTTACTCAAAGAATAAATCTGTTATAAGCTCATCTACTGAATTAGGATCTACGAGCCTTTTAATAGGATTTTTGAGAGGGAATGGAAAATTTACAATGCCTCATAAATAGCCTGACATACAAGTTAAGATCGATAGAGGCCCAGCTATACACCTGTCAGCTATAAACCCTCAAAAACAGAGCAGTGATTTCAGACTCACTGTCACCATAGAGCCCATAGGCAGCAATCACATCTTCATCCAATATCATCAGGTACCAAAGGTCATGCTTCTTGGCTACTGTCTGCTTCTTGTTTTGTGGGATTACATAGTTCCATCTACCCTTTAGGCATTTAATATATACGAATTAGATTGAAATTCTGATTGGTGTTTCTCTATTGGACTTTCAGGTAGAAGAAGAAGAACCCACAGGATACATTCGTTTAGAAAAATTTCTCCCATTGATGGTTCAAGTGCTCTCGGAAAGAAGGTAAATGAACGAATGGAATTGTTGAGACCAGATATGATAGGGCTTCTGTTGATTTTAGTATATAAAGTTAGCTCTAAATTATTTTTTCCATTTTATAAACTACCGACCTATATTTTATATATAACCCCAGACTGGCATCCTCCAGTCTCTCCATACTTCTGTATTAGCTTTGCCCCACTGTGTTTTGGTGTGTGCTTTAAGAATACAAACTCATTTGTTAATCTGGTTAAGCAGAGCATCATTGTAGGATGAATATGCTGCCAAAATCATCATTATTTTGGAGTTGAATAAAATTGCTTTCTATTGACTAGGATTTTTCATAATGATACTTTCTTCCATGAACACATTTATTTATTTTTTTAATTAAGGCTTTTTATTTTCAAAACATATGCATGGATAATTTTTCAACATTAACCCTTGCAAAACCTTGTGTTCCAATTCTCTCCCTTCCCCCACCCTTTCCCCCAAATGGCAAGAAATCCAATATATGTTAAACATGGTATATGTTAAATCCAATATATGCATACATATTTATACAATTATCTTCCTGCACAAAAAATTAAATCAAAAAGAAAAAATGAGAAAGAAAATAAAAAAATGCAACCAAACAACAACAAAAAGAGTGAAAATTCTATGTTGTGATCCACACTCAGTTCCCTCAATCCTCTCACTGGATGCAGATGTCTCTCTTCATCACAAGATCATTGGAACTGGCCTCAGTCATTTCATTGTTGAAAAGAGTCATGGCCATCAGAAGTGATCATTGTATAATCTTGTTGTTGCCATGTGTAATGATGTCCTGGTCTATGAACACATTTAATGAAGAATTAACTTGCAAAGTTTAAATTTTTTTTAACTAGGTGACCAGGAGCCTTGGAATAGGGCAATCACCAAAAAAAGAAAATTTGCCATGTCAGTCAGCAGGTAAATCTTTCAGGGTAATTCACAAAAGACTAGATGTAGTTTGACTTGAAATTCAACAAAGATAGAAATGGAAATAAGCATTCCAGTAATTATGGGTCTATTCTTTATTCCAGAAGACTTTGTGCTATGCTTATTTTCTTGCTAGAGATACTTGCAATTATATTTATGTTCAGATAAGCTAAGATAAAAGAAAAATCTATAAAATACAGGGTTGAACTTGGTCTCTAAGGACCTTTCCAGCTGTAAATCTATGAAATTTTTTGTGTACAATTGTGAAAGTGTTTGAGGAATGCCTCTTTATCCTTCAGACTATTAAAAAGAGAAAGAGAATTCTTTGGATAGAAAAGTATGCTATAAAGAGAGCCTGAAAGAAAAATCTTCTAAGGAGGTAGGGAAAAATTGAAATTGGTGTCAAGAGGTTGGAAAGTGAAAAATGTGGGACAAAGGAGAGAGAGGGAAGAAAAGAAATTCTTTTTTTTAAAGTTCTCCTGAAAAAAAACCCTTTTTATTTTTCAAAATACATTCAAAAATAGTTTTCAACATTCATCCTTGCAAAACCTTGTGTTCCAAACTTTTATCCTTCCTTTTCCACCTCCTTCTTCCCCTAGATAGTAAATAATTGAATATAAGTTAAACAGGTACACTTTTTAAACATATTTCCAAGTTTATCACATTGCACAAGAAAAATCAAATCAAAAGGAAAAAGTGAGAGGAAAAAAAGCAAACAATAATAACAAAAAAGGTGAAAATATTATGCTGTGTTCCACGTTTAGTGTCCACAGTCCTCACTCTGCATGTGGGTGGCTCTTTCCATCACAAGTCTATTAGAAATGCCTTGAATCACTTCGTTGTTGAAAAGAACCAAGTTCATCACAGTTGATCATCACATAATCTTGCTGTTATTGTATACAATGTTCTTCTGGTTCTGCTTGCTTCACTCAGCTTCAGTTCATGTAAGTCTTTCTAGGCTTTCCTGAAATCAGCCTGCTCATCATTTCTTATAGAAAGATAATATTCCATTACATTCATATACCATAACTTGTCCAGCCATTCTCCAGTTGATGGGCATCCATTCAGTTTCCAGTTCCTTGCCACTATAAAAAGGGCTGCCACAAACATTTTTGCCCATGTAGGTTCTTTCGGGAAAAGAAATTCTGAATCACTGGTATTCTGTAGTAGGTGTGAGGTCTTTCCCATCCATAGATTATTCCAAGCCTCTTGAAGAAGGGAAACATGATAAAGAGGATCTATAGCTAATATGAGAGATAATGGTAGTGACCTCAGAAAGATGTACATTATGGTACTTGGAGATTCTCTTCTGTGGAGTACAGAAATGAGCCTAGGAAGACCAAACATGGCCAAAAAGGGTTAGATGCCACTTTTCCAGAGAATGTATGTGAAACATGATCGAAAATCTGTCAGGATTAAGCCCATTCCCTATTTCTGCTCATTGTTATTGGGAGTAAATGCTCTCACTGAAAGAAAACTAAAATTTATCTTTTATATTTTGAAGGTCTTCAGTCCCATATCACCTGTTACTCACCTCTACCACATAATTCTGAAAGCATCTCAAAATCGATTTATCCAAAGGGACTCCGTACATTTTTCATCAAATCAATGCCTTCTCCAAATTTCAACCCTCTCTGTTTATGGCACATCTCCTTATGGTTACCCAGGTTTGTAAATCTAGTGTTATCTTAGGTTTCTTTTTCTTTTCTTTTCTTTCAAACTCCGTCTCCAATTAATTGCCATGTCTTATTCATCTCACTTCCTCAGTATCTCTTATAGCTTCCCCTTTTCCACATTAATATAGCTTCTACCCTATTTTCTCTCACCTGAATTATTGTAATAAAGTCTTCAACTGGTCTCTTTGCCTATATTTATCTTTCTTTATCAAACTGTTCTCATCACACCTGCAAAAATGCTGATTTTTATCATCCTCTTATAAAAAAACAAACAAAAAGCCAATTTTGTTGTTCCCTCAAGGCCAATGAGAGAAAATATTAAATCCTCAGTCCAATATTTAAAGCTCTCCATAATCTGATCCCTACTTATCTTTCCAGTCTTGACTATATAATTTTCCTTCATGTATTCTCTGTTGTGGCCAAACTGGCTGTTCCTTGTGCTTGATAATACATTTCCTATCCCTGCTGTCCCAGTGCCTGGAATGCATTCCCTTCTCACTTTGCTTATAATATCCCTATTTTCCTTCAAATAGTATAGGATTTACATCCTGTACAAGACCTTTCCTGATCTTCACCTCCATTTTCTTATTCTTGAAATTACTTATTAATGGGGGAATAGCAAGGTATAGGCAGCAATCTAGCCGAATTCTCCTAACATTCCCCTCTAAACAACTTTAAAGTAACCCTTCCCATCAAATTCTAGTGCTGGCACAGAATAGCTTGGTGGACCTTGGACATGACTGTGAAAGTGACAGCAGCAAAAGCAGCTTTGGGAGCTCTCAGCTTAGAGATGGTAAGGAAGTTAAATAACTGGTCAGAGAAAGATTACAGCTGCATTGGGTGCAGCTGATGATGATTAGCACCTCTATTGCCCATATATAGTTCTGGATTGCAGTTTTAGGGTAGAGAGGAGTACTAATGGTCAGTTGCAAGGGAGCAAAGGCCCTGGTCAGACTTCTAAGGAAGAGAGAATAGGGGAGCTGGGTCCTTGCCTAGGTAAAGATCAGAGCACAGACTAGGGGAGTAGTGATCATAGCTCTTGCTGGATCACACCTCATTGGAAGGACCAAAAATTTGAAGATATCCAGAGCTAATTCTAAAAACAATAGCACAAAAAAACCTGAGTCTCTCTACATCTCAAGGTGAGTAGAGTCCAACTTTAATATGAAGTTCAAAGTCAAGAAATAAGCTAGAAAAGTGAGCATATAGAAAAAAGAACTTGACCATAAAAAGCTACTGTGGTGTCAGGGAAGATCAAGATAAGAATCCAGAAGAAAAGAATGTGAAAACAGCTACAATCAAAGATGCAAAATATGTTAATTGGATCCAAGCCCATCAAGAATTCCTTGAAGAATTGAAGAAGGAGATGAAAGTGGTAAAGGGAAAATTGGGAAAAGATAGGAGAGTGATACAAGAACATTATGAAAAGGAATATATTATGAAAACAACTTGGTTAAAGAGGCACCAAAAATGTTGAAGAAAATAGCATCTTCAGAATTGGCCTATTAGTAAAAGAAGCACAAAATTCAGTGAAGAAAAGAACTCCTTAAAAAGCAGAAATGGCCAAATGGAAAAAGAGGTACAAAACCTCACTGAAGAAAGTAATTCCTTAAAAATTATAATTGGCCAAGTGGAAGCTCATGATTCCATAAGACATCAAAGAACAAACCAAAACAAAACAATAAAAGTCAAAAGAATGAGAAAAAGAGAAGACAATATAAAATATTTCATCAGAAAAGCAACTGACCTGGAAAATAGAGAGACAATTTAAGAATAATTGGACTGCTTGAAAGCCATGATCAAAAAAAAAAAGAACATAGATATCACATTTCAGAAATTATAAACAAAAACTGTCCTAATATCTTAGACCCAGAAGATAAAATAGAAAGTGAAAGGATTTATCAATCACCTCCTGAAAGAGATCCCCAAAGGAAAACTCTCAGGAATATTATAACCAAATTCCAGAGCTCACAGGTCAAGGAGAAAATATTGCAAGCAGCCAGAATGAAACAATTCAATATTCCAGAAATATAGCCAGGATCACGTAAGATCTAGCAACTTCCATGTTAAAGGAATGGAGGGCTTGGAATATGATATCCCAGAAGGCAAAAGAACTAGGATTACAACCAAGAATAACCTACCCAGCAAAACTGAGTATAGTCCTTCAGGAGAAAAAATGGATATTTAATGAAATAGAGGACTTTTATACATCCCTGATGAAAAAAACCAGAGATGAATAGAAAATTTGACAATCAAAAAGAAAACTCGAGAGAAGCACAAAAAGGTAATCATGAAAGAGTAAATATAAGGGACTTGATAAAGTTAAATTGTTTACATTTCTATGTGTGAAAATGATATATGTAACTCCTAAGACCTTGATCATTATTAGGGCATTTAGATGGAATTTACATAGACAGAGGGCATGAGAGTAAGTCAATTATGTGGGAATGATCTCCAAAAAAATATATGTAAAAAGGCGAGAAAGAGGGATACACTGGGAGAAGGAGGAAGGGAGAGGTAGACAGGGAAAATTTCCTCATTTTTTTTTTAAATTAAAACTTTTTATTTGCAAAACACATGTATGGGTAATTCTTCAACATTAACCTTTACGAAGCTTTCTGTTACAAATTCCCCCCCCCCACTCCCCACCCCTCCCCTAGATGGCAGGATGTCCACTACGTGTTAATTATGTTAAAATACTTGACAAATCGAATATATGTATACATATTTCCACACTTATCATTTTTGTGCAAGAAAAGTTGTATCTACAAGAAAGAAAAATCAGCGAAAGGAAACAATGCAAGCAAACATCAATAGAGAGCATGAAAATGTGTTGTGGTCTACATTTCACATCCCTCTGTCTGGGTGTATATGGCTTTCTTCATTACTGAACAATTGGAACTGGTTTGAAACATTTCATTGTTGAAGAGAGCCATGTCCATCAGAATTGATCATTGTATAGTATTGTTGTTGCCGTGTATAATGATTTCCTGGTTCTGTTCATTTCACTCAGCATCAGTTCATACAAGTCTCTCCAGGCCTCTCTGAAATCGTCCTGCTGGTCGTTTCTTACAGAACAATAATATTCCATAACATTCATATACCATAATTTATTCAACCACTCTCCAATTGATGGGCATCCATTCAGTTTCCAGTTTCTAGCCACTACAAAAAGGGCTGCCACAAACATTCTTGCACATGTGGGGCCCTTTCCTTCTTTTATGATTTCTTTGGGATATAAGCCCATTAGAAACACTGCTGGGTCAAAGGGTACGTACAGTTTGATAACTTTTTGAGCATTATTCCAAATTGCTCTCCAGAATGGTTGGATCCGTTCACAGTTCCACCAACAATGTATCAGTGTCCCAGCCTTCCCACATCCCCTCCAACATTCATCATTAACTTTTCCTGTCATTTTAGCCAATCTGACAGGTGTGTAGTGGTACCTCAGAGTTGTCTTAATTTGCATTTCTCTGATCAATAGTAATTTGGAGCACCTTTTTGTATGACTACAAATAGTTTTAATTTCATTCTCTGAAAATTGTTCATATCCTTTGACCATTTATCAATTGGAGAATGGCTTGAATTCTTAAAAATATGAGACAATTCTCTATATATTTTAGAGATGAGACCTTTATCAGAACCCTTAAAATTAAAAATGATTTCCCAATTTATTGCTTCTCTCCTAATCTTGACTGCATTGGTTTTGTTTGTACAAAAACTTTTTAACTTAATATAGTCAAAATTATCTATCTGGTGTTCAATTAAGAGTTCCAGTTCTTCTTTGGACCTAAACTTATTCCATCTCCACAGGTCTGAGAGGTAAACTATACTACGTTCCTCTAATTTACTTATAATATCACTCTTTATATCCAGATCATGAACCCATTTAGATCTTATCTTGGTATGTGGTATTAGGTGTGGGTCAAGCCCTAATTTCTTCCACACTAGTTTCCAATTTTCCCAGCAGTTTTTGCCGAATAGTGAATACTTATCCCAGAAGCTGAGGTCTTTGGGTTTATCAAACACTAAATTGCTATAGTTATTGCCTAGATTGTCCTGTGATTTTATCCTATGCCACTGATCAACTACTCTATTTCTTAGCCAGTACTAAATGGTTTTGATGACCGCTGCTTTGTAATATAGTTTTAGATCTGGTACAGCAAGTCCACCATCATCATTTTTTCATTAATTACCTTGAAATTCTTGATCTTTTGTTCTTCCAAATGAATTTTGCTACTACTTCTTCTAGATCTGTAAGATAATTTCTTGGGAGTTTGATTGGTATGGCACTAAATAAGTAAATTAGTTTGGGTAGTATTGTCATTTTTATTATATTCGCTTGGCCTACCCATGAGCATTTTATGTTTTTCCAACTGATTAGGTCTGATCTTATTTGTGTGGAAAGTGTTTTGTAGTTTAGTTTGTATAGTTCCTGACTTATCCTTGGCAGATAGATTCCCAAATATTTTATACTATCAACAGTTACTTTGAATGGAATTTTCTTTTTGTATCTCTTGCTGCTGAACTTTGTTGGTAATATATAAAAATGCTGATGATTTATGTGGATTTATTTTGTATCCTGCAACTTTGCTAAAGTTGTGAATTGTTTCTAGTAATTTTTTAATCGAGTTTCTAGGGTTCTCTAAGTATACCATCATATCATTTGCAAAGAGTGATAATTTGTTTTCCTCAGAAAGGCAATGGTTGAATCTCACTCTCATCAGAATTGGTCCAAAAAAGTAAAGAATATATATATTTATATATATTATATACAACACTGTGTTATATATTGTGTTATACACACAGAACACACACACATATATTACATACAGATATATACACTGTTGTGTGTGAAATTCAGCAAAAAGGTAGGATGAGGCAGTTTCTGAGCATTAAAATATTTGATTCACAGGGAATTAACTTGAGAATAAAATGAGTCAATGGCTGCCTCAGTTTCTAGCCAAGGACTTAGAGCGAAAGGGCAGTTTCCTTTTTGTAGATTTTTGAGGATTACAGAACAAAGAATAGAATAGCAAAGGTGACATTGTGAGGTTGAGGGAAATATAGTTGGTTACATAGCTAGAGCCATGGGGAACAATATGATTGGCAGAAAATAGAGAATAAGGGATTAGCAACAACACTCTGCTTCTTTTCTGTGACTAAGAAATGTTCATTGTTTCTGCAAGGTTAGACTTTCCTTTGAATAGCAAACCGTATCTCTTTGAAGTAGTGTAAAGACACAAGACCTAACTTCCTTGTGCCCACCTGTATCCCTCAAGGATAGCAGAATTCTTTGAGGCAGGAATAAAATAGTAATTAGGAGAGACTGGATTTTGAAACCTAACCCATTACAGGGCAGTTGAATTCTGAACTAAATTCAGAAACAGAAAAGCATGATTTAAGCATTTACAGGACAAAATTAATTAATTGTAAGTAGATCAATAAAAATGATATAGAGCCAATTTTAACCTTCTTAGTACTTAGTTGGGTATGGAAATCTATCTTACCCAAAAGGGAAATGTGAAAGGAAGGAGATAAGATATATTGGGGGAGTTAAAAAGGAGGGCAGATCCAGGAAGGCAGTGGTTAGAAGCAAAGTAGACTTTCAGGAAGGACAGGATAGAAAGAGAGAGAAAAGGATAAACAGAAGAAAAAAGAATGGAGAGGAATACACACCAACTATAATTTTGAATGTGAAGAGGATGAACTCACCCATAAAATAAGTGGACAGCAGAATATATTAAAAACCAGAATCCAACAACATGTTGTTTACAACACTCTTGAAATAGAAAAAGACATACAGAGCTGAAACAAAATCTGTTACGCTTCATCCGAAGTTAAAAAAGGCTGGGGTAGCAATCATGATCACAAACAAAGCAAAAACAAAAACAAGACCTAATCAAGAGATAATCAGGAAAGCTACATTTTGCTTAAAAAAATACCATAGACAATGAAGATATATAATTTTTTATAGCAAATTTCTTTGATAAAGGCCTCATTTCTCCAAATATATAAGGAACTGAATTAAAATTTAAAAACAAGAGCAATATCTCAGTTGATAAATGATAAAAGAATATAAATAGGCAGTTTTTTTAAATTTTATTTTATTTGCATAACATATGTGTGGGTAATTCTTCAACAATAACCCTTACATAGCTTTCCGTTACAAATTTTTCCCCCCAACTCCCCACCCCTCCCCTAGATGGCAGGATATCCACTACATGTTAATTATGTTAAAATATTGGCAAATCGAATATATGTATACATAATTCCAAACTTATCATTGTTGTGCAAGAAAAATCTTATCTACACAAACGATATATCAGATAAAGGAAACACAATGTAAGCAAACATCAATCAAGGAGTATGAGAATGTTATGTTGTGGTCCACATTTCGCATCCCTCTCTCTGGGTGTATATGGCTTTCTTCAGTGAACAATTGGAGGTGGTTTGAAACATTTCATTGTTGAAGAGAGCCATGTCCATCAGAATTGATCGTCATATAGTACTGTTGTTGCCATGTATAATGATCTCCTGGTTCTGCTCATTTCACTCAGCATCAGTTCATGTAAGTCTCTCCAGGCCTCTCTGAAATCATCTTGCTGGTCATTTCTTACAGAACAATAATATTCCATAATATTCATATACCATAATTTATTCAGCCATTCTCCAATTGAAGGGCATCTATTCAATTTCCAGTTTCTAGCCACTACAAAAAGGGCTGCCACAAACATTCTTGCACATGTGGGGCCTTTTCCTTCCTTTATGATTTCTTTGGGATATAAGCCCAATAGAAATGCTGCTGGGTCAAAGGGTATGCACAGTTTGATAACTTTTTGAGCATAGCTCCAAATTGTTCTCCAGAATGGCTGTATCCGTTCACAGCTCCACCAACAATGCATCAGTGTCCCAGCCCTCCCACAACCCCTCCAACATTCATCATTAACTTTTCCTGTCATTTTAGCCAATCTGACAGGTGTGAAGTGGTATCTCAGGGTTGTCTTGATTTGCATTTCTCTGATCAATAGTGATTTGGAGCACCTTTTCATATGACTATAAATAGTTTTAATTTCATCCTCTGAAAATTGTCTGTTCATATCCTTTGACCATTTATTGATTAGAGAATTGTCTCATATTTATAAAAATTCAAGCCATTCTCTAATCAATAAATGGTCAAAGGATATGAACAGACAATTTTCAGAGGATGAAATTAAAACTATTTATAGTCATATGAAAAGGTGCTCCAAATCACT
>JAJPUD010000078.1:664902-680318 GCA_023553655.1 Myrmecobius fasciatus | reverse complement strand
AGTTTTAGATCTGGTACAGCAAGTCCACCATCTTCAGCCTTTTTTTTCATTAATCCCCTTGAAATTCTTGACCTTTTGTTTTTCCAAATGAACTTTGCTACTATTTTTTCTAGATCTGTAAGATAATTTCTTGGGAGTTTGATTGGTATGGCACTAAATAAGTAAATTAGTTTGGGTAGTATTGTCATTTTTATTATATTCGCTCGTCCTACCCATGAGCATTTTAAGTTTTTCCAATTGACTAGGTCTGATTTGATTTGTGTGGAAAGTGTTTTGTAATTTAGTTCATATAGTTCCTGACTATCCCTTGGCAGATAAATTCCCAAATATTTTATACTATCAACAGTTAATAAATAGGCAGTTTTATTTCATTTTTTCAAAATTATGTCAAGGACCTTAGATAATGGTTGTTGTAGTTGCTGTTTGTCCTTCTTTCTCTCTCTCTCTTTTTTATTAAAGCCTTTTATTTGCAAAACATATGCATAGGTAATTTTTCAACATTGACCCTTGCAAAACTTTCTGTTACAAATTTTTCCCTCCTACCACCCACCCCTCCCCTAGATGGCAGGAAATCTACTACATGTTAGTTATATTAAATATTTGACAGATCGAATATGTGTGTATATATATATATGTATATATATTTATACAGTTATCTTGCTGTACAGGAAAAAAAACTGAGAAGGAAAACATAATGCAAGCAAACATCAATAGAAAATGCTATGTTGTTGTCCAGACTCAGATCCCACAGGCTGCTCCCTGGGTGTATATGCTTTCTTCATCACTGAACAACTGGAACTGGTTTGAAACATCTCATCGTTGAAGAAAACCATGTCCTTCAGCATTGATCATCATATAGTCTTGTTGTTGCCATGTATAATGATTTCCTGGTTCTGCTGATTTCA
This sequence comes from Myrmecobius fasciatus, assembly GCA_023553655.1. NCBI lineage: Eukaryota > Metazoa > Chordata > Mammalia > Dasyuromorphia > Myrmecobiidae > Myrmecobius > Myrmecobius fasciatus. Next base: position 679,413 of record JAJPUD010000078.1, on the reverse strand, counting down.
CTTGGCATCAGTTCATGCAAGTCTCTCCAGTCCTCTCTGAAATCATAATAGGCAGTTTTCAGAAGAAATCAAATGAAAAATATGAAAAAATGCTCTAAATAACTATTGATGAGAGATACAAATTAAAATAATGCTGAGATACCACTTCACATATATTAGAAATGACAAATGTTGATAGACTAATAAAGTGTGGGTGGAATTATGAACTAGTCCAGTCATTCTGGAAAATAATTTAAAACTATGCTCAAAGAGCTATAAAACTCTGCATATTCTTTGACCCAGTAATACCACTAGGTCTGTTCCCAAACAGATCAAAAAAAGGAAAAGGACCTATATGTACAAAACTATTTATAGCAAATCTTTTTTGTGGTAACAAAGAATTGGAAATTGAGAGGTTATCAGTTAGAGAATGGTTGAATAAGTTGTGCCATATGATTATGAGTACTATTATGCTATAAGAAATAACAAAAGGGACAGTTTTCAGAAAAAATATGGCAAGACTTAGATGAACTGATGCAAAGTAAAGTGAGAAGAACTGAGAGATAATTGTGTACAATAATAGCAGTGGTTTTTTAAAATTATTTTTTTAATTAAAGCTTTTTATTTGTATAACATATGTATGGGTAGTTCCCCAGCATTGATCTTTACAAAGCTTTCCATTACATATTTTACCCCCAGTCCCCTACCCTCCCCTAGATGGCAGGAAGTCCACTACATGTTAATAATGTTGAAATACTTGACAAGTTGTGCTAGAAAAATCCTATCTACAAGAAAAAAAAAAGAAAATCAGAGAAAGGAAACATAATGCAAGAAAACCTCAATAGAGAGTATGAAAATGTTATGTTGTGGTCCATATTTCATATCCCTCTCTCTGGGTGTATATGGTTTTCTTCAGTGAACAATTGGAACTGGTTTGAGACAATTCTTTGTTGCAGAGAGCCATGTCCATCAGAATTGATCATCATGTAATATTGTTGTCGAATAGCAGTGTTTTAATGATCAACTGTGAAAGACTTGACTCTCTGATAAATACATTGATTTAAAACAATTCTAAAGCTCCCATGATGAAAAAATTCTATTCATCTCCACAGAGAACTAGAACTCTGAGTGTAAATTGAAGTATAATTCTCTCTCCTTCCCTTCCCCACAATATGGCTGATAAGGAAATATATTTTACATGATTTCACATGTATAATTGATAACATTGTCTTCTCAGTGAGTAGAGAGAGGAAGGGAGGGAAGGAGAGATTTTGGAAATTGAAATTTCAAAAGAAAAGAATGCTTAAAATAAATAAAAATAAATTTGTTTTAAATCTTGAAAAGAAATTACTGTATTTACTTGCTTATATATTATATATGTTCCACTCTTCTGTAAAATGTAAACTACTTGAAGGAAAAGATTCTTTTTGTGTATCCTGAGCATCTAACTTAGTATCTTGCCTTTTTGCTGATTTAAATAGAATTATGCAAAAAAAACTAAAGGATCTGAGGGGTATGGAGCAAACATTTATTTTGAGCTTTAACGTTTATAAAGTACTTCACATATAGTGTCTCATTTGATTGGATTGTCACAACAATCCTGGGAGATCAGTGTTTTTATCATCCTCATCTTAAAATATTGAAATGATAGATTCCTTTATAAGGACACAATGTATCTCATGAGTAATGTGATGAATGTGTTGGCCAAAGATTTATGAATGCAATCAAGGGAATTTTAGCCTAAAAATGGAGGCTGCAGGAGAACAATTTCTAGACAAAACTGTAAAAATTAGACTTATATAAATATAAAAACTATATCACAATAAGTAAAAGACAGATATGACATTACCTAAAGAATAATACAAGAAGAGATGCCTAGTAATACCTAGAATACCTAAAAAATAAAGAGGGTCACAAACATTAAATGTGATCTCAGTCCTTTAAATACCAGTGGATAAAGCATAGGTAATAAGATAAACTTGAAATTTTAATATTAGGAGAAAAATACAACTTCACTGGGTTGTGAATGCCCTGTCTTGTGGAGAACTGAGTTTTCTGTCACTTGTCACTGTATTTAAAAAAGATGTAGATTAGTAATCATTAGGAAACCATAGAAAGAATTCACTTATAGAGTAAAATGATTGATAGCTAATAGATAACAAATGGACTGCTAAGTGGTGCAATGGATACGAGTCAGGAGTTAGGAAACTTATCTTCTAAGTTCCAGTCTGGCTTGTGTGACCCTTGGACAAGTCATTTAACCCTGTCTGCCTCAGTTTCCTCATCTGTATGGGGAAAGAAATGGTAAGCCATTCTAATATCTCTGCCAAGAAAATTTCAAATGGGGTAGTGGAAACTTGGACACTACAGAAATAACAACTAGCTGATTTCTAAGGTCCTTTTTCAATATTGATATTTTGTGATTCTCTAATTCTAGATCATGGCAAAGATTTTGTGTACTGGGTCAGTTAGTGAAAATAAACAATGCATCATACCACACAATATATTTTATTTTAAATTGGAAAATTATTTGTTTAAAGAAAAGAAAACAAATAATCTTTTCTTTTTTATAATCTAAAACCTGAAAAGGCTTCAGAAAGGACATTGTTAGTTCTTCTTGACTGAATGTGTACGTGTGCATGTGAGGGGAGAGAGACGGACAGACAGACCTAGATAAAGAGATAGAGGCAGAAAGAGGAAAAAAAAGAGAGAGGGAAAGAGGAGAGACAGAAAAAAAATAAATTTGACTTACAAGAAGTCCTTTGCTAAAGTAAGCACAGCCACCTCTAAATCATGGCACTCATGTCTATAATTATTATCATTACAGATACAGACCAATTCCAGAAGATCTTCTTCTTCAAGCATTTGAGGTATCTGTTTGTTAAAGTTTTATAATTCCAGTCATAAGTCAATTAAAAATTGACTTCTAAAACTAAAAAAGTCATACTTTTTTCTTACATAGGTGTTTTTTCTCTATATAGGTGTTAGATTCAGCTAAAGAAGGATTTCTTACTAAAGAAGCGCTGGTCAAGTATATGTCTGAAGAAGGTAAAAATAATTTGCTGCTTGTAAAAATCAATTTATACAAATATTAGAAATGCCATTAATAATTATGTACAATAAAAGCTTGATTTCTCATTTGGTAAGACTGGGATGTGACAATTGATAGAAAAATTTGTATTAATTGTGAATTAATTAATGTTTCTCCAAGGTGAAGTTTCTTATTGCTTTTCTTAATCATTTTCCCAGGACCTATATAAGAAAGAACAATGATTTACACACATTTATACAATACTTTTGTACATCATTGTTTATTAAATAAATCTATGAGACAGAGAACTATGGTTTTTTTCCACCAAAATACTAGGAACAATAAATGCCAGTTACTGTTAACTGGCACTGATAACTGTTAGAGATTAGAAGAATCTTATTTCTAGAGTCTTATAGTTGATAAAATAACAGATAAGTTTTTTATGTGTTTACATTTAGTCAAACAATTATTTTTGTAGAAAATAGACAAAGATATATAAAAATATCTGTTGCTCATATTTGCTTTGGGCAAGAAGTAGGATAGGGAGTAAACTTGTGATGTCATAAAATTGTGATGTCACAATCCCACTAATGCAAGTTGGTACCATCTCTCCAATCTGTAGTTTTAGATAGTTACTTAGAACACTGAGAGAGTTAAGCACTTTATTAGTGTCAGCAAATCGATGTCAGAAGTGGTATTTGAACCCAAGCCAACTTTCTATTCACTGTTAGGTTGTGCCTTTTGAGCAAGATGATACCTCCCTCCCATCATTTTTTCCTCTCTCTCTCTGTCTCTGTCTCTGTCTCTGACACACACACTCCTATCTCTATGTGGATATACTGCATCTCTCTCTCTAATCTATATGGATATAGATGGACATATATCTAAACGAATATAGATGTCGACAGAGACAGAGACACACACACATAAATATATTCATATTTAGAGCTATCTCTAGTGTTACAAAAGTCATGCAATCATATGTAAGTATGTGTATATATACATATTGACAAGGTAAATGAGTTCTCTCTCTCTAAATATATGTATGTGTGTATGTGACAGAGAACAATGGTTTTTCTCAAAATATGAACAATAAATTGCCAGTAGATTTACAAACACAGGCACATCCATAACTCATTTATCTGTCTGCCAAGGCTAATAGTAAAATTAGTTTGTATTCCTTAAGTTTAAGTGGCCTAATAGATATTGTCCTGAGATGTGTCCACCTAGACACCTTCTTTACAAATTCTGCTGTCTATGCTTAGTTCTAGGCATATACTTGCAAAGATGTAAATTTAGGCTCTTTGTTAGGTAGAAAGTCACTAAAAATTACAAGTTTCCCAAAGTTGAATGGTCTGCCTTATGATGTAATGTCTTCCCCTTTAGTTGAGGTCTTTAAGCAAAGGCTGATGACCATATAATTATTTGATGCTATTTTAAGTTCCTTAGGATTCTGGTCATAGTTATTAAGATTCATGTGGCAGTAGGTCCAGTCTTTTGCAGTCAGAAATAAAGAAGTTCTAGGAACTCAAATATGAGCAACAGATATTTTTGTATAATTTTGTCTGTTTTCTGTAAAAATAGTAAATGTAAATACATAAAGGAGGCTGTTGACCTCATTCAGATTTTGAGAGTCCTGTTGTGGGCTTAAATTGCCTATGAATTCTTGGAATATGAACATTGTTCTGCGAGACCTCCAGAAACCCCTTTGAATCATTCTAGAACTGTGAACTCAAAAATCAAAGACACTGCAAGACACTGTTTATATTGGCAGTGACTTCAACTCAGGTCCCTAGAACTTTGGGCCCTAGCAGCTCAATTCCATTTCACCAAATCTGCTTAGGGGATACCCTGGATACATCCCTGTAGTCTTGTCTCTGGTATTAGTATTGAATACCACTTTAATTAGTTCATGGTCTTGCCGGAATTTTTTCCAGGGCTACTTTCCATCTTGGTGAAATCAATTTCCAGTTGGCTCTCATCTATTGTCTGAAGTCAACTAAAATCTACAGATTTTCCATTCAGCTTTTTCAGTTTAATTGTGTAACAATCCACTGAGCCATAATGAGACAAAAAGTCATTTTTAAATGGTTGTCATGTAGCATCTCTTACTGGTATTAGTTCACATGTCTAAGATGGCAGGTTCTTATTAAAGCACATTCAAAGACAGAATGTTCATATCCCAAAGTCTCAAATATAGCCCCATCAACAAGATTTGCATAGAAGCCATGTAGTCTTCTATTCTTAGTCTTCTGAAACTCCTTAGAGTCCCTTTCCAGATGGGAGTTGCAATTTGATCTTGTGGTATTTCAGTGGCCTTGTTTAATGTAAGCTTATCTGGGAGTGATATCTTGATACCTTGCTTGTTGTTTCAGGTGAAATTATAAGCTCTGCAATTTCCTCACTCTTATTAGCTGGTAAATTCTAATAAGGAGTAATGGGGAGGATAGAACCAAGCTTAGGTAAACATACTAGGAAACACTTTATGCCATAGTGCCCTGTTGAAAAACTGACTGGCAAGAACAAATGAATTAGAATTATATAGGGTCCTATATAGGCAGTTAAGCTTAACATTGGCAGATGGGGAATTAAAAACCACAAAGAACTAAAATTTAAATCAATATATTTCTGACTCTGTGATTCCATGAACTAAATTTATTTATTTTTCTTTTTTATCTATACCTAGGTGAGCCTTTTACAGAGGAAGAAATGGAAGAGATGTTGTCTGCTGCACTTGATCCAGAAACAAACACAATTCAGTATAGAGACTATTTAGCAATGATGGTGATAGATGAAAATTAAAAGTTTTCATACATTTAATTATTTTCTGATTTTTAAGTTCTATTTCCTAATTCTGATGAATAGGTATTAGTTTAGAAAAAATCTGGGAAAATGTTATATTTATAACTTAAAGCATTTCTAGATATATGCAGTTCAAAGAAATTTTTAAAAAAATACTAATTTTCTATGGACATAAAATTTTAGAGTGTTACTTAAGAGAGATTTGTTTCTTCTCTATGAAAATATAGACCATCATTAAAATATCATTGAATTAATTATGCAAAGACAGTGGAGAATAACTGACTTGGCACAAGCTAAGCTTTTCCACCAGTTCTATAGGTGGCACAGAAGCCTATGATTTCAGATCAGTTATTATAGGATGACAGTTCTCAAAGAGATCATGATGGGTGAAGGAGTTGCAGTACTCCCAATAAGTTACAAACACCAAAGAGAGCTACTTACCATGTTTCCTTTTACAGAAAGAAAAATTTCCATCTTTGACACACATCAATGTTTTCTTATTCTAGATCTTTTTGGGGTCATGATTGACTAGATAATATGGTAGAAGTAGTATCAGAATGGTCATCTTATTTCTTCTTAAGATTTAGAACATTATAAGATCTAGTGTGCTACCATTAAAAAAGACAAACCAAACCAAAACTTTTTTCATGTGCACTGGGATGATTATTACTGTAATTTTCCTTCCTTCCTTCCTCCCTCCTTTCTTAGCAACTGGGGTTAAGTGATATGCCCAGGGTAACACAGCTGGGAATTAAGTATCCTCTATCTACTGCACCACGTAGCTGCCTGAGATACATTCTTTAGAAAGCATTATCAGACCTGGGTTCAAATGTGTCCTCAGACACTTAACAACTGTTTAACTATTTGCAAGTCTTTTAACTACTTCCTGCCTCAGTTTCCTTTTATGTAAAATGAGGATAACCTACCTCACAGGGTTATTATGAGGATCAAATGAGAAAATATATGTGTAAAGCACTTAAGCCCATCCTCCAGGAGGAACAAAAGTGTGGCTCCAAACCACCAATTTATCTAGAATTGAAACTTAATAAAGAGATGTATTTTTTTCCTGTCAATATAATACCAATGGACATGTCCATTTTCCATAAGAAAAAAGCTCCAAAATTCTAGAACAAAGACTCAACACTCTAAAAGCCCAAGTTCATTCAATCAAATATTTATTAAGCTCCTAGGATGTTCCAGGCACTGTGCCAAAACATTGGAAGTACAAGTATAAAGTTTACTCTCAAGGAACTTATATCCCAACAAGTACACATAAAAGGTATGCAGCATAAATGCTAAGTGAATAAATAAATATATGCATATATTTGTATCATGTGCAAAATAGTTAAATACTGGGTAGTTTGTGCAGGAGGGTACTAGCAGTTAGAGGGATATGCAGAAGGTAGTGTCTGATGTGCATCTTAAAGGAAGAAAAGTTGGCTGGGGAATTTAGATGTTGAATTCCATGTACCAAATGCCTGTTGATATTTGTCCTACATTCTTGAAGAGGATCATGACATTAGGGAAGTGATACCATGATATGCAAGTGAATTGGATTTAAGTGAGGGAGAACTGTGTGAGGTCACCAGCCCCACTCTCTCCTCCAGAGCCATCTGGGTCCAGTGGGCCAGATATAGATCAAGATGATTAGAGATGACCCTGGGTGTAATGGAAAACCTTGGCCTTTTTAAGCTAAGATCTTTTGGGCCAAATCTTCCTTCTTGGTAAATTCATCAGATTGATCAACCCCTTTCCCTCTTCTGACAATCCCTTTCCTTCTTCTAACTCTACTATATGTTAGGTACTAGGGACAGAAAGACTCAAAGAAAAAGGAATTTGCATTCTGCTAGTTGAGATACATCATACATATAAATGAACTAAATACAAAGAAGTCTGAGGAGGGCGAATCAGGGAAGGCTTCAAGGAGGAGGCTGTATCTGAGTTGAATCAAAATTTTGAGACAGAACATTATACCTTTGAGCACTGGTTAGAAACTGAGGTTCAGACAGTCCAGTTTATCTGGAACTTAGAATTTGTGAGAGGAGTTAGTGTGAAGTAAGCTAGAAAAGGTAGGTTTGGAGCCAGATTGTAGAAGGCTTTATAAATGGCAAGCTGAGGAGTTTATATTTGTTTTTGATCAAGGAAGTAATATGGCCCTAAAAATAGGCTCCCAGAGTTGGAAGGGACTTGGTCTTCCAGTTAGACCTGTACCTGAATAACGATCCATTCTATACGATACCTGAAAATAATCGGTCAAGTCCTTGCTTAAAGATGTCTGGTGAGAGGGAAACTACTCTCTTTTGAATTCAATAGTATTTTTTTTTCAAATTACATGCTTTCAGCATTCACTTTTGTAAGATTTTGTGTTCCAAATCTCCCCCTCCCCAGTTTTACCTCCCCCTCATCAAGACAGCAAATAATCTGATATAGGTTATACATATACAATCATTTTTAAAATATTTTAATTTGTTTCATATTTAATCTGTATAAATTTCCCCCATTTTTAATAGCTTTTTATTTTCCAAGTACATGCAAAGCTAGTTTTCAGCATTCACCTTTGCAAAATCTTTTCCCAAATTTTTCTCCCTCCCTCCTGCCCTCCCCCTTCCCTAGACAGCAAACAATGATATACGTTAAACAATACAATCATTTTAAACATTTACGTATTAATAATTTTGTAAAAGAAAAATCAGAACAAAAGGGAAAAACCACGAAGAAGAAAAAGTAAACAAAGAAAAAATTGAAAATAGTTTGCTTTGATCTGCGTTCAGTCTCCATAGTTTTCTCTCTGGATGTGGATAGCATTTTCTATCCCAAGTCTTGAATCAATGTATTGCTGATAAGAGCCAAGTCTATCTTAGTTGATTATCACATAATCTTACTGATATTGTGTATAATGTTCTCCTGGTTCTTCTCACTTCACTCAGCATCAGCTCTTGTAAATCTGGTAAACTATTGCTCAAGGCAGCCTCTTCCATTTGTGACAGCTCTAATTATTAGGAAGTTTTCCCTTACCGCTAGCCTAAATCTGCTTCTCTGAACCTTGCAGTCATTGCTACTACAATATTCTGGGACCTAGAAGAACAAATCACAGGAGCAGCATGGTTTAGTGGAAAAAGCACCGGTTTGGGATTCAAAGAATGTGAATTCAGATCTCATCAATGTCACTATTTATATGGCTTTAGGCAAATTACAATTTCTTTGAGTTCTTGTAGAATTCTGTAGAATTCCCTGGTTGTAACAGTGATCTCTGAGATAAATGATCTTCTCTTCTATATACATGATCTTACGAAGTCAGTCATTATTAAGCACCTACTATGTGCCAGACACCATACTAAACACTCAGGACATGAATGCAAAAAATAGTCCCTGCTTCCATGAAGCTTGTAATCTTCTTCCACATAGTTTGCCATTTAAATACTTGACAGCTAACATTTTCTTCCAAAACCATCTCATCTTCATTTTGAATATATTTAGTTCTTTTGACCCATTCTCATATGGCTTGACTTTGAGGCATTTAATTATCTTGCTTATCCTTCTCTGGACTCTCTCCTGCTTCTTACTGTCCTAATTAAATTTCAGTGTCCAAAACTGAACACAGTGTTGTAAATGCAGCTGGACTGAGGACCGAGGACAGCAGAATTACAACTGCTTCATTCTCAGATACCAATATGGCACAGTGGATAGAGCACTAGACTAGGATTGGGAAGATCGGAGTTCAAATCTAAGTTTAGATACTTAGTGGTTGTGTGACCCCAGGCAACTCACTGAATTTCTGTCTGACTCACTTTTCTCAGCTATAAATGGAGATAATAATAGACATTTATCTCCCAAGGTGTCTGTGAGATGTGGAGCTGCCTCTGTGACATTCTCTGATTTCCTACCCTTAGCCAGTTGTTAGAAGTTTTTCCTCACATTTTTTTGGTATTATTTGTGTATATGTTGGATCTCACTTGTGAGGATCAATATTTATAAACCTCTTAGCAGAGCACCTAGCTCATTTTTGTTATTGTTGTTCAGTTGCCTCTGACTCTTTAATGACTCTATTTGAGGATTTCTTGGCAAAGATACTGCAGTGGTTTGCCATTTCTTTCTCCAGCTTATTTTACAGATGAGGAAACTGAGGTAAACAATGTTAAGTAACTTCCCCAGGATTATATAGCTAATGTGTCCGAGGCCAGATTTGAACTCAGGAAAATCAATCTTATTTTATTTTATTTTATTTTTTAAATTAAATTTTTTTATTATTAAAACTTTTTATTTGTAAAACATATATATGGGTAATTCTTCAACATTAACCCTTACAAAGCTTTCTGTTACAAATTCCCCCCCCCCCCACTCCCCACCTCTTCTCTAGATGGCAGGAAATCCACTACATGTTAATTATGATAAAGTACTTGACAAATCAAATATATGTATACATATTTCCACACTTATCATTGTTTTGCAAGAAAAATCGTATTTACAAGAAAAAAAATCAGAGAAAGGAAACATAATGCAAGCAACATCAATAGAGAGCATGAAAATGATATGTTGTGTCCACATTTCACATCCCTCTCTCTGGGTGTATATGGCTTTCTTCCCTGAACAATTGGAACTGGTTTGAAACATTTCATTGTTGAAGAGAGCCATGTCCATCAGAATTGATCATCATATAGTATTGTTGTTGCTGTGTATAATGATCTCCTGGTTCTGCTCATTTCGCTCAGCATCAGTCCATGCAAATCTCTCCAGGCCTCTCTGAAATCATCTTGCTGGTTGTTTCTTACAGAACAATAATATTCCATAACATTCATATACCATAATTTGTTCAGCCATTCTCCAATTGATGGACATCCATTCAGTAGGAAAATGAATCTTAATGGCTCCTATGTGCCTAGGACATAGTGCTTAATAAAAACTTATCATTTTACACACACACACACACACACACACACACACACACACACACACACTGTAACCTAAGTATATTAGCTCTTTTGACTGCCATATTGTTGACTTATGTTGAGCTTTCTCAGTTCATGAAAATCCAAGTTTTTCCTCAGAACAAATTCAAGCTTCCCATACATTCCCATATCATGTTCTTGTGAAGCTAATTTTTTTTATTATTAAAAGCTTTTTATTTATAAAACATATGAGTGATTTTTCTACATTGACCTTTGCAAAACTTTTTTTTTGTTCCAAGCTTTTCCCCTCCTTCCCCTCACCCCTCCACCCTTAGATGACAGGTAATCTAATACATGCTAAATATGTTAAATTATATATATTAATATATATATAAATTATATATATAAATTCAATATATGTATACATATCTATACAGTTATTTTACTGCAGAAGAAACATCAGATCTAGAAAGAGAGAAAAAAAAACAACCTAAGAAGGAAAACAAAATACATGGAAATATTCACAGAAAGCGTTAAAATGCTGTGTTGTGGTTCACACTCAGTTCCCTCAGGCCTCTCTCTGGGTGTCTATGTATATGACTATCTTCATCGCTGAACAATAGGAACTTGTTTGAATCACATCATTGCTGAAGAGAACCATGTCTATCAGAATTGATTGTCGTATAGTCTTCTTGCTGTGTATAATGTTCTCCTGGTTCTGCTGATGAATTTCACTCAGCATCAGTTCATGCAAGTCTCTCCAGGCCTCTCTGAAATCATCCTGCTGGTCGTTTCTTACAGAACAATAGAAGCTAATTTTTTTAAACTCAAGTATATTGCTTTGCTTTTATTCAATTTCATCCTATTTGATTCTATTCCATACCCTAAACTGTCAAGATCTTTTGGGATAGTGATTCCTGACATTTTAGCTTGAATATTTTGACTCAACATATTAGTGATTCTTCCAAGCTTTGTGTCATTTGCAGATTAGCTAAGTATGACATCTCTGCTTTTATGAGACATTGATGAAAATATAAAATGGCTTAGTTCCAAGCACTGATCCTTGGGATACTCCTCTATGCAACTTTTCAAGTTGACATTGAGCCATTAAATGACTCCTCTTTTAGATCTGGCCAATCAATCAGCTCTGAATCCAAATAACTGAATTGTTATCTATCCCTCATCTTTCCATTTTTAAAAAAAGAATAACGAACATGAGAGACTTTGTCAGATGTTTTGCTAAAATATATGGTAAATGACATCTTTAACATTTTCCTGATCTACTAGTTCAATAATACTGTCAATTGAAGGAAAATAAGCTCAAACTTGTGCCTTAGGAAAATTATTTTGGCAGCTTTGTGAAGGGTGGATCTGAGAGGGGAAACAGTGAAAGCACGGAAAGTAATTAGTAGTCTGTGATAATAATCCAGAAAAGACTGATTAATAGTTGAATTAGGGTGTTGGCTATACCAGTGGAGAGAAGGGATTGTATATTTGTGATGGGAGCTACAACAATACTAAGCAAGTGATTTTCTATTAAGAGGAAAAAAAAAAGGATGATGCTGTAAGATTGCAAATCTTGATGCTTAGGAGGATGGTGCTTCCCTCAATGAGAATCGGAAAATTTTGAGGAAGGGTGTGTTTTGGTTTGCATTTTTTTTGTTTGCATGGTGAGGAGGCAAATATAAGCAGCTGTGTTTTGGACATGTTAAGTTTGAAATACCCATGCAATACCCAGGACATGTTTACCGTATAGTTGATGATATGGAGCTAGAATTTAGGAAAGAGATTAAAACTGAAAATATGGATTTGGGAACAATCTGGTTATAGAGGTATTGATCTTTGAAGGTCCAGGACCTAATCACAAAAATGGGACTAAAGTTCATTAAAAAAATGAATCCATGTAAGGCAGACCTTTTATGAGTAATAATGATGTGTGACATGATGAATGATGACTGAGTTTGCCTGCCAACTGATCTTTAAAAGACACAATTCAGTGAGTTAGAAGCAATGGAGGCAGAAAGCAGGGATCAGGGAACATTACAGTTCCACTCTCCCTCTCCATCATCTGCCATGTCTAGGAGTTGAGATGTTCACCATAGACACTCTATGCAGGTCTTGGGGTGTAATTTTAGTAATATCCAAGGTATAGTTAAGGGGGTAGATGCAGAGATATACTCCAGATAGTTATGGAGGAGAAGTAATTAATTAAAGCCACGAACATCTTCAAGAATAGGACTTCTGGCAGTAGAAAAGAGAACTGATATAAACTAAATAGATAACTATCAATCAAGGTTCATTCTATGGAACAGATGTGGGGAGCTCGGTTGAGCAATCTGACTACCAAAAATACTTCACCTGATGGGGGATATTTATGATTCCATAGGAATTCCTTGCCCTCTGTGTGAGTGTTCAGCTTGTATTCTTTACTATCACTATTCTCTGTGCCCATCTTTCCCACAAATGCCCACTATACCATGTTACCAGAGGAGACCAAAGAGTGATTGGATAGCTGAGAGGAAAATTGGGTGAGAGAGCAGTAGCTTTGAAGCCAACAAAGGAAAAGAGTACCTGTAATGTTGCTTCACAATGTCAAAAGTGAGGAGGAGGAAGTCTTCATATTTGAAGGTTATTCAACTGGTAATTATCTGCTTGCTTCTATTTATAAAGCCCATCTGTAGGCTTATGTTTACAGCAGCTATTTGCAGAACCCAATACTGCTTATGACTGCCCCCTTAAACCCTCAGGCAGCCTCAAATTTCTGTAATTACTGAACAATTTTTGACATTTCATAGTAATGCTGTATTCGTTGAATTTTGGTTTCATTAACTTTATTTAAACACTTCATTCTGCATTTCTTTTCTCCCCCTCAGATCATCCAGCAGGATTCCTTCAGGGCTGCAAGCAAGTTTTCTCACTGGATTGAGTATAGAAAATCTGAGTTCAAATGCAGCCTCAGAACACTTATTAGCTGTGTAATTCTGGGCAAGTCACTTAACTTCTGTTTGCTTCAGTTTCCTCATTTGTAAAATGGACATTATAACAGCACCCAGCTCCCAGACTTGTTGTAAAGATCAAATGAGACAAGATTGCAAAGCATTTAGCACAGTGTCAGGCACACAGCAAGCACTATATAAATGTGGTTTATAAATGTGCATTATATATATATATATATATGTATTCTTAACATACGTATGTATATTTGTACTGGAGAAGAAAATGGCAACTCACTATAGTATCTTTGTCAAGAAAACCCCATGGACAGTATGTTGACATTCTATCATCTTTGGGAGCATGAAGTAACAGACATGACTAAATGACTGATTAACAACAATATCATATACGCAGAGACATACACATCTTTTTTTTTTTTTTCTGAGGCATTTGAGGTTGTGACTTGCCTAGGGTCACACAGCTAGGAAGTGTTAAGTGTTTGAGGCCAGATTTGAACTCAGGTCCTCCTGATTTCAGGATGGTGCTCTATTCACCACACCACCTAGCTGCCCTGACACATACATCTTGCTGCTACTTCATCCAGTCATTGGAGGAGCTCATTCTACTCTAGTTCATTGAGTGATTTTTAATAAGAATGAACAAAAATTATGATAATAGAATGAATATAGAAGGAGCAATAAATAATGAACAAAACAATATATGTATATATGTGCAAATGTATATATGTATACACATATATATGTGTTATATACTCTTGTCTGTTTCTTTTTCTGACTCTTGCTATCTCTGTCGCTATCTCTATCTCTGTCTCTCTCTAGCTGTCTCTGTCACTGTCTCTGTCTCTGTCTCTTTGTCTCT
>JAJPUD010000078.1:600448-664892 GCA_023553655.1 Myrmecobius fasciatus | reverse complement strand
GTGTATATTAATGCATAAACTCAGGTACAGACTTGTTTGGAGCACAGAGACAAAACCCCAAATTATTTCCTACAAGCTTATAATGCTGAGATGTGCCAAAGAACTTAGGACTGGTGAATTAACCCCAAGCTTTTGGCATCCATGAGGTCACATCCCAATATAAAAGTGAACCACCCAACTCCTTCTCATAGCCTCTCCAGGGAAGCATCAGATATTCTCAGGAAGAACTGTAGCATAAACACTCCCAGGATGCTTAGATACCCACTAGTCGTAGCTTCTAGATTATCTTTGAAGGCTCCCATCCAAGTGACACCATTAAACCTCATCTCAAGGAAATATTGAGGCACAGTATTAGTGCAGAAATATAATGCTCTTTTAAGGTTAGTTATGGAATAGGTGATGTAGAGTTGGAATTGTAATGAACCTTAGATGTCATCATTGAGGCAGAGATAGATAAAGTGACTTGCCCAAAGTCCTACAGATGTCCAATATTGGAAACCAGGTTCTGTGACTTCTGATCTTGCACTCAATCTGCTATCCCATCAGAACTTCATAGAGCTGATTTTCAGTTTCTCTTTTGCTCGAATGGACACCTCCACCCGAAGAATGTAGCTTAAACCTGAGACAAAGTTTCTCTTTTACTCTTTGTTGCAGGAAAGTATGTCTGTGTTTTAAATATATCTACACAAATGTGTACATAATATCTAAGTATCTATTGTATGTGTGTATATAGATGTGTTATTTGTTTAAAATGTTTGAACATGATTTAACATATAAACTTCTTGCACTAACCTCAACATCCCATTCAAATTATAGTAATCTTTTTTTGCACCCTATTAAAACCTATTTATATTAATCTAACTTCTCCTTTAGCTAAGGACACCCTGCTAACTGAACATGCCAGATATAGCAGCTCTCATGTGCCACAGGGATAATAAACTTAGTCCATTATCTGTTACCAGCCTTCTGGAACATGATTTGATGTTCCAGGAACAGACCTGGAAATCAGATCTTGAGTTCTGATCCCAGCTTTGCCTCTGTCCCACTGTGGGTGATTGTGGACAAGTCCTTAACTTCAAAGTGTGTTACTCTCTGTAAAATAGAACTATACTCATCATAGTATAAAGACTATGCTCAATGCCAATATCAAGTGTCAAAAATTCATAAATGAAAAAGCATTCATTAAGCATTTTCTATGTGTAAAGTACATGTGTCCTTTATTGTTGTGTGCTAAGTTCTGGAAATACAAATAGAAAACCTCTTCAGGGAGCTTACATTCTAAAAAAGGAGAGATAGCACACAAGTAGCATCAGTCACAAGTGGGATGAAAAGGTCCAGAGTTTAGGGGTACAGCAGCAAAATAATTTCTAATGCAAGGGCTTCAATATTATTTCCACTAATACTAATACTAGCTAGAATTTTTACAGTACCTAGTATGTGCTGAGCATTGTGTTAAGCACTTTATGAATATTATCTTATTTGATCCTCCCTGGGTGGTAGGTACTATTATTATTCCACTTTACAGATGAAGAAACTGAGGCAAGCAGTGACAGCTAGTAAGTGTCTGAGGATGAATTTGATTCCAAGTTCATTGCTCTGCCTATTGTGCCATTAGCTGCATACACACCCATGCATATGTAAAGCATGTATAATAGTTTACCCATAAATAACACATCTATATACATACATATACATATGTACTTATATATTATATACACATGTTGGGGTAGATATGTATATATTGTAAATGTGTGGTTAGGCATATATGTATTTATATGCACATATACATAAATACACATATCATTTGACAGTGCCAAAGACTTTGGTGTTGAGAACTTTCATTTCTAGATATGTTTGCTGAGGAGATGGGGGTACAATGCCAGGTCCTATCTCCACAAAGGATGCTTTTCTGGATGATAGCAATAGGGACCAAGATGAAATTAGGTCTGGCACTCTAGGAATGCTATTCCCGAGGCTCTTTAGGCTTTTCTATTAGTGCTCAGTGGCTAGTGTTGGTGGCCACTTGGTTGGAAGCCCCCCTTTTTAAATGATATTTTATTTCTCCCAGTTATATGTAAAGATAATTTTTAATATTCATTTAAAATTTTTTTCAAGTTCCAACTTTTTTCTTTCCCTCCCTCATCTCCCCCTTCCTGAGACAGAAAGCAATATGATTGATATAAATTATACCATGTTCAAACATGTGAAACATATTACTATATTAGTCATGTTATGAAAGAAGACACAGACCCAAAGGAAGAAACACACAAATACAGAAAATGAAAAATGATATGCTTTGATCTGCATCTAGGCTTTATCAGTTCTTTTTCTGAATGTGGATACCACCCATGTGACTTCTGTAATTATCTCTTTCACTCTGCCTCATATAATGAGGTGGACCTTCTCCCTGCCAAGGCAAACCATTCTACATACACAAAAGATTCCATTTCATCCCATCTTCTGTAGAAGATCACTCCTATCATCTCCACTCTCACTTATCTTCCATCAATCCCTGTCCACTGGCTGCTTTCCTAAAGCAGTACAAACATGCCAAATCTATTTGATCCATTTATCCATGCTAATAATGTCTCAAAAGTGCATACATTTCCTTTCCTTTTTCTTTCTTCTTTCCTTTCTACAGTCTGACTTCAGATCACATGATTTGGCCAATAGTGCTCTCTCCAGTGTTGCTAATAGTCTATTCATTGCAAATATAATCACCTTTTCTCAACCCTCTCAATAGTCTTTGATATTGTTGATCATTCTTCTTTCCTTAATGCTTTCTTTTCTCTAGGTTTTCTGTATACTACTTTCTCCTGGTCCTCCTCCTATTTGTCTGACTTCTTCCCAGTTTCCTTTGATTGAGCATTTTGGTAGAGAGATTGCTCTTCTACCCAGGAATAAGAGATCAAGGTGTGTGGAAGGTCACAGAAGAGTCATACCAGGCTTTGGGATGCTGGAGGGAGCCCAGAAGATTGAGCAGGTGATGGTGCTGTTAATTATCAACTTCTCTCCTTCCCAACTTCCTCATTCCATATGCCAGGAGTATAGTTTCTATCAGACATTTTTGACCTCTGCAAGAGTGTGAAATATTCAGCTTACCATTTAAAGAGAGAACTCGGATTCACTTGAGGGAAATGTGATTTAGTTTTTTTTCTTTTATAAAAATCTCTATGATGGAGATTTGGAACAAGTCCTATCCTTTCAAGAAGAACATGGAGCAAACAAATAATACTGTATATATAATTCATAGATCACTAGAACTCTTTGCTAGAGAAACTGAGCAGGGTTTAGAGGTGACGCCTGGTCAGTGTGGTCCCATGATAATGGCAGGATTTACAGAATTCATTAAACTTAGTATTCAGAATAGGTTTCTCAATAAAAATATGCCAAAATGTCCAATTCAAGAGCAGGGCTGGGGTAAGGATATAGAGACATTTGCTTTGTCATACTCATCTATAATCCATAGGTATAATCTCAGTAGTGCGATGGCCTTTCATGGCATATTAGTGGATGGAGTTTGTCAGTTCAGCTCAAGAGAGACCTCAGTATCTGGTACCTTGTCTTACTAGGTGCTCTTCAGAATTTTCCTAAAATATTTCCAATGGAAGGAGTTCAGTTTTCTGACATAATACTGAGAGATTGTCCAAGTTTCATAAGCATACAACAACAAAGTCAGCACAATGGCTTTGTAGAACATTCAGTTTAGTACACACCCTAATTAATACCTCTTCTCTCCCACACTTTGTTTTGGAGTTTGCCAAAAGCTAAGCTAGCTCTGGCAATGCATGCATCAACCTTATCATCTATGTGGATATCTCTGGAAAGTATACTGCCAGGATAAGTAAATTTATGCACAGGATCCAAAATATCTCTATTCACTGTGACCAATGGTCCCATGTATGGATGGTACAGTGCTGGCTAGTGGAGCATCTCTATTTTCTTGGTGTTGATTGTCAAGCCAAAATTAGCACAAGTGATGGAGAATTGATCCATATTCTGTTCCACCTCAGCCTCAGGGGCTGCATTGAATTCACAATTATCTGGGAACAAAAAATCCCATGCCAACTTTTTCTCTTTAGCTCTTTGCTTATAACCTTTTCAAGTTAATTTCACTGTCATTATGGTAGCTGACCTTGATGCTACATTCAAACTCTCCTGCAGAAAGCGCAACTCCATTGGGTTGGCCAAGTCGTCTGAATGCCAAAAGCATGTTTATCTAAGACTATTTTTTTGTAAAATTTGCAGAAGGCAACTTCTTTCATGGTGGTCAGAAGAAGTAGGACACTCTCAAGGTCTCCCCCAAGAACTTTAATATTAATTGTGAGACATGGAGATACTGGTACAGAACTGCTCATCATGGCATGCCAAAGAACATGCTATACTCTCTAAGCAAAGCAGTAATACAAAGCAAACAGTTGTGCAAATCCAGAGACATCTCCATCCCAAATGACCCACTTGTGCCTGATCTCTGGTATAGCCTTCAAACTCATGTTAGCTTGATCAGCCATAGCCAAACATATTGTACTCTGACCCCAACATCGTGGTGCCATTGGTCCTCTTTGAAAATGAAGGCTGAATAACAATAGTGGATAAAGGCTTAGGAATCCTTATACTCCAACTGTAGTGTCCCTGGGGTCTATTGGGGACTAGAGGAAACTTAACTTGGCTTAGTAAGTTCTAGGAATCAAACTTTCTTTTCATATGAACGTCCCAGGAAAAGTGAGGATAGTTTACCCCTTTAGAAGGTACCTTCTTTTTAGCCTGGTATCTCTTCTCCAAGTGTCAAGGACCATACACTGAACTGAGAACTCCTTTAGCTTAAAAGAGTTCTGAGTGAAAACTTTTGATCCATTCACAATGCCATTTTCCACATGAGGCATAAAGTCAAAACTTATAGAGCCTTATACCATATAGTCTTTCCTAGAGTAAGGTTCTAGGTAGATTTCATATTAAAACTCATAATTTGGTAGAAAGAGTTCTGAATCTTGTGCTATAGGACTTAGGTCTAAATTCTGACTCTGCTACTTATGTGACTTGGGCAAATCACCTCACCTGAAGGTGAAAGTTTCTTCATGTGTAAAAAGAGGAGGTTAGGTTAGATTCTTAGCTTGAGATTTGTGAACTTTAAAAAATACTTTGGTAACTATATTTAAAAATAGTTGGTTTCCTTTGTAATCCTATGCGTTTTATTCTATGCATATAAAAATATTTCTGAGAAGAGATCCAGAAATTTCCTCAGACACAATCAAAAGGGTCCATGTCTCAGAAAAGATTACAATCTGATGGGCTTTTAATGTTCAGTTGTCTCTCATCATGTCCAACTCTTTGGGGATTTCTTGGCAAAGATACTGCAGTGATTTGCCATTTCTTTCTTTAATTCATTTCACAAATGAGGAAACTGAGGCAAAAAGAGTTAAATAAATTGCCCAGGGTCACACAGTTGTCAGTATCTGAGACCAGATTTGAACTCAGGAAGATGAGTCTTACTGACTTCAGATCTGATACTCTATCAAATGCACAAAGAAGACAAAGACCACAAAATATGGTTTCTGCCACCAACCAATACCAGTAACAAAACAGCAATGAAATCATATTTAAAGTTAATATTGAATTCACTCAGAATTTTTTGATACCAAGTGAAAAAGAAATATTTGTAAAACCAAATAATTCACTAAAGTTCCACATATCCTGGGTAGAAAAATTGCAATAAGGAGAGAGTAGATGTGGATGATTTTAATTCTTTTCAATATTTCTGATTGCATTGTAAATATTCCTTCATTGGTGTAGATTTCAACCCATCCAGACTTTCTCATTTTTTGATGATTCTTATTTGTGTCCTTTCAAGGAGAATTCAGTCAATGAACTGGAATTTTCTTACAGATTTTTTTTCACTTTTCTTGAATACAAGTGTAATACTTGACTGTCCTGTCTCTTATCCCTCCATATGTGATCTAACACCTCCTTTTCCAAACATTTTTTTCTTTCATCATATTTTTCATGCTATTTATGTTCATATATCATTACTTGAAATATGCTGCAGTCTATTTAGGTCCACCATGCATTGCTTTTAGGGATTATTTCCATATTATGATTATTAATATGTGAGCAAATGAGATAACATTTGTAAAGTGTTTAGCATAGTACCTGGCACATAGTATATGTTATATGTTATATAATTTCTTATTCCCTTTTCCTTCTCCTGTCTCCATTTTTCATCCAAGATTTACAACCATAGAACATCAACAAGAATATCTAGAATTAAAAAAATAATGAAAAATGAGATTTTTGTGCCATGAAGTGGTATATTTCCAAAAAATGAACCTGAAAATGTATGGGGTTTATTGTGTGCGGGAATCTCCCTCATGCAACCCCAAACATTCAAGGGGATATGATACCACAACCTTCTGGAGGAGAAGCATAAGGCAAACTGCTAATTCTCTTTTTTGGGAAAACCGGGTTTATGGAATACCATATTTGGAAGAGGCTGCTGTGCTCTGAGCTCTAGGGGAAGTAGATGTGAACCTCACAGATTATTGGTTCTATCTCTTTCCACTGCATTGGAACAAAGGCCAACAAAGGCATGGTCCTAGTGGGTCAGGATTGAATTTAAGAGAAAGATATTCATTCTTAGTAATCATCATTTGAAGGAAGTTATTAGCAGGAATGAACCACTGAAACACAACACATTTCAGAGGAAAATGCCACAAACATCTAAGCAGAGAAATAGGAACTGGGGAAATAAACATGCAAATAAGAGTGACAACAAAAGTCGGGTTGATGGGCCAAATGGCCATCTGCTTCCCAATGGATTTCTTAGGCACTGAACATGTTTTCTAATAAAAACAACTCAGAAAGGGGAAATAATACAAAATGTCTTTTGTGCTCACATTGGCTTTTGTTGCCTGACAGCTTTGGGGGAGGCCGGGATTGCACCTCTGGGCACTAGTGTGAGATAACCTGAGAATTTTATTGATGTCCATTCCACCACTTTCACTGGTGAAGTCCTATGACAAAAAGAGTTCCTGGTCTTTTGATATTAAAAAAATCATGTGAAGAATTTTTTTTCTCACATAGTACATATTATTAGCTTCCTATCAGGATGCCCTTAAGATCCCAGACTTCTCAGATTTCAATCCTCACTTCTTTTCTTCTAGTTACCCAGTACTTAGCACAGTGCCTGGTACATAGTAGGCAATTAAAATTTTTTTGATTGATTGATTATTCCTAGACTTAAAAAATTCAAATTAAAAAAAATCTAAATATAACAAAAACCAAATAAAATGAGTATTTTTTTTAAAATGAGTATTTTTAATTTTAAAGCCTTTTATTTTCAAAACATGTGCATAGTTTTCAACATTCACCCTTGCAAAATCTTGTTTCAAATTTTTTTCTCCCTCCCTTGCCTCCTCCCCTTCCCTAAGATGGCAAGTAATATATATTAAACATGTGCAAACTCAATTCCCTCTATGTTTAAGAAATGAGGCCATATCAAAGAAACTTGCTTTGAAATTCTTTTTATAATTACTATTGCTAACTGCATTTCCCCCCATTTATTTTCTCTCTTTTTACCCTGTCTTTCCTCACAAGTATTTTGAAACTGACCACTCCCTCTCCCAATATGCTCTCTTTTACCACCCTTTCCCCCTTCAGGTTTTATTCCCCTCCTATTTACCTTCAGGGTAAGATAGATTTTTATGCCTCTATTGAGTATGTATGTTATTTCTTCTTTGAACCAATTCTGATGAAAGTAAGGTTTATTTTCTCTCACTCCTCTCTCCTTCTTCCCCTCTACTATAAAAACTTTTCCTTGCCTCTTTTTTTCCCCTGAGGCAATTGGGATTAAGTGACTTGCCCAGGGTCATACAGCTAGGAAGTATTAAGTGTCAGAGATCACATTTGAACTCAGGTCTTCCTGACTTCAGGGCTGGTGCTCTATCCACTGCGCCACCTAGCTGCCCCCTTGCCTTTTTTTTAATGGCAGATAATTTGGATCATTTTGTTCTCCCTTTCCCTTTCTCATTCTCACTCCTTAATTTTATCATTAAAAAAAAAGATATTATCCCTTCATATTCAACTCACACCTGTGTCCTCTGTCTATACATACTCTTTCTAACTGCCATAATAGTGAGAAAGTTATGTTTGAAATTCCTCTATTTCCATTGAATGACCACCTTTTCCTCTGAAAGATTATTATACTTATTATTATTATTATTTTTATTATTTTATTTTATTTACTATTATACTTAGTTTTGCTGGTAGATGATTTTTGTTTACAATCCTAATCCACTGCTCTCTGGAAAATAATAGTCCAAGCCCTCCAGTCTTTTAATTTAGAAGCTGCTAAATCTTGTGTTATCCTGACTGTGGCTCCACTGTACTAGAACTGTTTCTTTCTGGATGCTTGCAATATTTTCTATTTGACCTGGGAATTCTGGAATTGGTTATAATATTTTTGGGAGTTTTCATTTTGGGATCTATTTCAGGAGGTAATTGGTGGATTCTTTTGATTTCTATTTTACTTGTGGGTCCTAAAATATCAAGACAGTTTTCCTTGATAATTTCTTGAAAGATAATGTCCAAGCTCTTTTTTTGATCATGACTTTCAGGTAGACTAATAATTTTAAAATTATCTCCTGGATTTTTTTCCAATTCAGTTGTTTTACCAATGAGATATTTCACATTTTTTCTATCTTTTCATTTTTTGGATTTTCTTTATTATATCTTGATTTCTTATAAAGTCATTAGCTTCCATTTGTTCAATTCTATTTTTAAGAAATTATTTTCCTCAATGAGCTTTTGTACTTCCTTTCCCAATAGGTCAATTTTGTTTATTAAGGCATTCTCTCCTCATTAGTTTTTTGCATTTTCTTTTGCATCACTCATTTCCTTTCCTAATTTTCCCTCTATTTCTCCTATTTAATTTTCAAAATTCCTTTTTGAGTTCTTTCATAGCCTGAGCCCAATTCTTATTTTTCTTGGAGACTTTGTATGTAGGAGCTTTGACTTTGTTATCATCTTTTGATTGTGTTTTGATCTTCCTTGTCACCATAACTTTCAACCATCAGAAATTTCTTTTTTTTTTAGCTGTCTGTTCATTACTACTTGGTTTTTAACTCTTGATTAAAGTAGGGCTCTGTTTCCAAGGTGGAGGGTGCATTGTCTCAAGCTTCAGAGATTTCATGCAGCTATTTTCAGAGATTCTTCTAGGAATCTGACCACAAGCACTTTTCTGCCTAATAGGTTCCTGCCCCACTGTAGCTATTAAATCTAATGTGCTAAAGTAATGCTGCTAGGGTGGGACTGGTTTGATGTTGGTGCAACCTGTGCTGAGACTGCACATCAGACTCCCATTCCATTGCCACAGATCCTCTCTGCTGACCTTCTGAGTTCTTCCTGATGTCCCCAGACTGAGAAGTCCAGAAGCCTCCAGCACTGCTTCTGATTCAGAAGTCCCACCTCACTGATGCTGGGGCCAAGGCTATGCAGGTGCAGCCTGCACTGGGATTGCACCCTGGGCTCCCACCCCAGTTCCACAGATCTTTTCTGCTGACTTTCCAGGCCCTCTTTGGTGTCTCTGGACTGAGAGGACTGGAAGTCACCATCAGTAATCACTGCTGCTGATTCAGAGGTTGGGCTGGGGTGAGGGTGTAGGCTACTCTGGCACACCCTGCACCGAGACTGCACCCTGGACTCTCACCCTAGGGTCACTGCTGCTGATCTTCTAAGTTTGGCTGGAGAATGTTCTACTCCATTTTTGGGGGGTGTTCTGATGTGCTAAAATTTGTTTTGAGTCATTATTTAAGGGAATTTGGAATGGTTTGGGGGAGAAGTTGGCTGAGTTCCTGCCTGTATTCTGCCACCTTGGTTCTGCCTCCTCCTCTGCTAGTCTTGTGCAGCTAGCTGGGCACAATGTATATGGTGCCAGGCCTAGAGTCAAGAAATCACCTCATCTTCATGATTTGAAAAATGGCCTCAGACACTTATTAGATCCTGGGCAAGTCACTTAACTCCGTTTACCTCAGTTTCCTCATCTGTAAAATGAGTTGGAGAAGGAAATGGCAAACCACTCCAGTATCATTGCCCAGAAAACCTCAACTAGGGTCATGAAGTATGGGTATGGATAGGATTTTTCATCACAAATCTGTCAGAGTAGTTGTGGATCATTGTTCTGCTGAGAATAGCAAAGTCATTTACAGCTGGTCATCCCAGTACATTGCTCGCTATTACTTTGTATACAGTACATTTCACTTTGCTTGAGTTCATGGTGGACTATCTGGGTTTTTTTTCTGAGAGCATCCTGCTTATCATTTCCCATAGAACAATAATATTCCATGAAAATCACATACCACAACTTATTCAGCCATTCTCCAATTGATGGGAATCCTCTCAATTTCCAATTTTTTTTGCCCTGGGAAGAGAGCTGCTATAAATATTTTTGTATATATAGGTCATTTTCCTTTTTTAAAAAGTCTCTTTTGGTATTCATGTCTATTAGTGGTCTTGTTAGGTCAAAGGATATGCATGAACTTATAGCCCTTTGGTCATAGATCATATCTTTAGATCATTTATCAATTGGGGTATGTTGCTCATGAAGTCTTGAGGAATTACAACATTTTAAAAGGAAAATTAGCTTCATTTGTGTAGGTTGAAATGCCATTTTAGTCTAAGGATCAAGTATAAAATCCTCTTTGGCTTTTAAATCATAATATGGTCTTCTCCTACCTTTCCAGTTTTCTTCTCCCTTATTCCCTTTCATATATCTGTGATCTAGTCACACTGGCTTCCTTCTGTTCCTCACACACAACACTCCATCTTCTCATGCTGGACATTTCCCTTGGTTGTCTCTCATGCTTGGAATGCTTTCCCTGTTCATGTTTCTCTCTATATTCTGGCTTCCCTGCATTCCTTCAAGTCTCAGCTAAAGACCTCCCTCCTGCAAGACCTACCTCCTCCTTTTAATCCTGGATCCTTCCCTCTGAAACTATCCCACCCTTCTCACCACTTTATCCTGCATATATCTTGTTTGTGCATAGTTGTTGGCATGTAGTTCTCCCATTAAGACAGTGCTCTCTTTGTGAGCAGGGACTAGTTTTTTCTTTTATACCTGCAGGGCTTAACACAGTGCCTGACATATAGTAGTTGTTGAATGCTGATTGAGACTGTCTCACTAATTCTTCTTTCATTTTTTCAAGGAACATAATTATCCATAAACTGGAGAGTAGAAAGGGATTCTTGAGGTTTTATCATCTCCTCACTTAGCAAGGAGAGGAATTATACATATTTAATTGTTATCTGCCTATGGAATCTATAAACATAAGGCAGTTTCTGTGTATCCCTGGAACAATTCCTTTTGCACATCTCAATTGATGAATCTAATATTTTCTTCATGGGTTTTGGTGTGAACTCTGATGAGCAATTGCCTGGCTTTATATAGTGGGCTTTTCTACCATGTCTTCAGCTTTTCTTTCTTTCTTTCTTTCTTTTTTCTTCCCTAGTTGTCCAAGCGCATTTGATTGGAATTAGCAGATTCCTGCCATGACCTTTTACAGTCAATAACTGTAATTTCTGTGACTTCTGAAGAAATGCAATTCTCAACCACTTTTCAATATTGCTTTTCTATTCCTTCCACTCATTTGACTCATCCATCTAACTTAGATCTTGCTTAAAAAAAGGTAGCTCACTATTTAGCTGTATGACTCTGGGCAAGTCACTTAACTCTGTCTCAGTTTTCTCATCTGTATAGTGAGCCAGAGAAGGAAATGTCAAACCACATCAGTATCTTTGCTAAGGAAATTTCAAATGGGGTCATGAAGAATAGAGCATGACTGAAAAATTACTGAATAACAAACTTCATCATCTCTTTCAAATATTAATTAATTGAATTTTAATAGTAGCTTTTTATTTTCAAAATATATGCAAAGATAATTTTCAACATTTACCTTGCAAAACCTTGTGTTCCAAATTTTTCTCCCTCCCTCCTTCTACCTCCTCTCCGATTGCAAGTAATCCAATATGTGTTAAACATGTACTATTCTTCTATACATATTTTCACATTTATCATGCTGCACAAGAAAAATCAGATCAAAAAAGGAAAAAAATGAGGAAAAAAAAAACAAAAAGCAAGCAAACAACAACAAAAAGGTGAAAATACTATGTTGTGATCCACATTCAGTACCCACTGGATGTAAATCCATCACAAATTTTTTGGAACTGGCCTGAATCACTTCATTGTTGAAAAGAAACATGTCTATCAAAATTGATCATTTTATAATCTTGCTGTTGCTGTGTACAGTGTTCTCTTGGTTCTACTCACTTCACTTAGCATCAGTTCATGTAACTCTTCAGGCCTTTCTGAAATTATTCTGCTGATCATTTCTTATAGAGTAATAATATTCTATAATATTCATATACCATAACTTATTAGGCTACCCTTCAACTTATGGGAAAACACGCAGTTTTCAGTGCCACTTGTCACTCCAAAAAGGCTGCCACAAATATTTTTGCACATGTGGGTCCTTTTTCCTTTTTTATAATTTCTTTGGGATATAGGTCCCGCAGAGACACTGCTGGATAAAGGGTATGCACAGTTGGACAGACCTTTGGGCATAGTAGCAAATTGCTCTTTAAAATAGTTGGATCAGTTCACAACTCCATCAATAATGTATTAGTGTCCCAGTTTTCATCATCCTCATCATCAGTTTCATCATCAGTTTTCACATCCCCTCCAACATTTATCATTATACTTTCCTGTCATCTTAGCCAATCTGAGAGCTGTGTAGTGGTATCTCAAAGTTGTCTTAATCTGCATTTCCCTGGTCAATAGTGATTTGGAGCATTTTTTCATATGACTAGAAATGGTTTTGATTTCTTCATTTGAAAATTGTCTGTTCATATACTTTGACCATTTATCTGTTAGAGAATAACACCCATCCTATATCCCAAAGAGATCTTAAAGGAAGGAAAGGACCCACTTGTGCAAAAATGTTTGTGGCAGCCCTTTTTGTAGTGGCTAGAAACTGGAAAATGAATGGATGCCCATCAATTGGAGAATAGCTGAATAAGTTATGATATATGAATGTTATGAAATATTAATGTTCTGTAAGAAATGACCAGCAGGACGATTTCAGAGAGGCTTGGAGAGACTTGCATGAACTTATGCTGAACGAAATGAACAGAACCAGGAGATCATTATACATGGCAACAAAAAGACTATATGATGATCAGTTCTGAAGGACGTGGTTCTCTTCAACAATGAGATGTTTCAAACCAGTTCTAATTGTTCAGTGATGAAGAAAGCCATATACACCCAGGGAGAGGCCTGTGGGATCTGAGTCTGAACCATAACACAGCATTTTCACACTCTCTATTGATGTTTGCTTGCATTATGTTTTCCTTCTCAGGTTTTTTTTCCCCCTGTAGATCCAATTTTTCTTGTACAGCAAGATAATTGTATAAATATGTATACACATATTCGATCTGTCAAGTATTTTAACATAATTAACATATAGTAGACTTCCTGCCATCTAGGAGATGGGGTGGGGGGTAGGAAGGAAAAATTTGTAATAGAAAACTTTGCAAGGGTCAGTGTTGAAAAATTACCTATGCATATGTTTTGCAAAAAGCTTTAATTAAAAAAAATAAAATAAATTAAGATAGAAACTTGAAAAAAAAGAGAATAACAGCACATCATCTTAAAAGACTTTTCAAGGATGAATAGGATTCCTCCATTTAAGGAAGAGCTTGAGTCAGCCATCTCTTCCTTTTCCACTTGGCTGTATTCCTTTGGATTTCTCCAACAGCAAACTTTTTGTCTTCCTTTGTGTGTTATCTTCTCTCATTAGATTGCAAACTCCTCGAGGGAAGGAGCTGGCTTTCTATTTCACATTTGTATCTCCAGCATTTATCCCACTGTCTGGCTCAAAGTAGGTATTTAATAAATGTTAATGACTGACTGACAAATTTAGACTGAAAAAGAGAAGTTGAAAAAATGCAATATAGGGTAAATGCCATAAGTATAGATATTCTTATATGAATGAGTGTCCTATGACATCCTAGGTCACATTGGATAATGTTGGGAAGGGTAGTGGGAAATTTCAGGTTGAATAAATATGGTTTGTCTTAGCATGTTTGTTTGAGAGAAGAAATCACAGAAGGAAACACTGCTGAACAGATTGGGGATTTAAATAGTTTTTTCCTCAATTACATGTAAATTTTTTTCCACAATCATTTTTAAAAAAATTAATATCTAAATTCTCCCTCTTCCCCCTTTTCTTCTCTCCCTCCTTGAGAAGGCCAGCAATTTGATATAGATTATATTTGTGAAATCATGTAAAACATTCTCATGTTAGCCATGTTGCAAAAGAAAATGGACCAAAACAAACAAGAAAAATAAAGAAATTTTAAAAAGCATGCGTCATCTGCATTCAGACTCCATTCTTTCTCTGAGGAAGACTTTTATTAAGTTTTTTGGCATTGTATTGCTGAGAATAACTAAGTCATTCATGTTTAATCATCATACAATATTGCTGTCACTATGTACAGTGTTCTCCTGATCCTGCTCACTTTCTGAAACCATCCTGCTCATCATTCCTGATTGCACAATAGTATTCCATCACAATCATATACCACAACTTGTTTAGCCATTCTTTGATTGATGAGCAGCCCCAGAAAGGAAATTTAATATGGAGTTCTTAACCCACTATTGTGTTAAATTATTTCTAATGAGCTGTTAAGATAAAATTTGAACTTGTAAGCTCAATTACTTACAATTTCTTTCCTGTTTATAGAGTTGCTTAGAACATTAAGAAGTTAAATGACTTGCAGGTAGTCAGTCAAGATGTGTCCAAGATAAGACTTAAATTTAGTTCTTAATTTCAAGGATACCAAGCTGCCTTTCTGGTAAGGAGAGTATTGTGACCATTCAGAAGACAAATGACCAGCATTTGCCCAAACCATAGAGAGGGATTCAAAAGGATTCTGGGAAGGAAAAAGCAGCAGGGTTGTCTATGCTTTATGTCTGGTGCAAGTAACAATGATGAATTATTTTAAAAGTTTTTTATTTGGAAGACTGGACGTAAGAAGGACACATAACAAGGCACATTACTGGGAAGGTCTAGCCAAGGAGATGGGTTTTTGTTCTGGGGAGGGAGCCAGTTATATCTTCTGAATGCAAACATTCTCAAATCATTTTGAAATTCACTTTGCAAAGCTATTACTAATCGGTGCTTTGTATATTTTTTAAAGCCTTTTTATTTTATGATGATTTACATTGTTTGTATTGTAGTTTCACTGCTATTTTTGCCACAGCTAATCCACCTTTCTTACATGTGGTGTCAGGGAAGAGTTTGGACTTGACTTGATTTAGCCAAGCTGTCACACATTAAAAACACATGTTAAGGACACTGTAGGATAGAAAAGGATAAAGATCATTATTTAAAAATAACAGTATGGCCAAAATGATAATTAATAGTAATGTCAGTCTTATTCTGAAGTCATTAGTTTCCCTTGAACCAAACACTTTAGTCAATAAAATGTAAATGTGAAAAGTACTCAGGAAAAATTCAAATTAACCATTTTTTCTGTTATATCTTAGCTTTTAAAAAATTATGTTTTGAACTTAGGCAACCAACAAAATATAATGAGCCCTATATTTGTATCTCTATGCTAATTACTATGGTAAATTGTGATCAAAAATTCAAAACTGGATCTTGTTAATATTAGCCTGTTGATCTAGAAATTACCTTGGAATGAGGCAAAGCCAACCATAATCTGGACCCAATGAAAATGCTATATTCACAAGCACATGAGAGCTATTATTCCAAGCTCCAGTCATGGTTCTCTCATTGATTCACAGTATTTGACTTTGGAAAAGTCATATTACTTCTCTGGAACTATATACTTCTCTATAAAAATGAGGTAGTTGGATCTGGTGATATCTTAAGGCGATTTTTAAACTTTGGTATCTTCAATATCTACTGTTTCTCCCATCTATCCTTTCATGGAAAATCCCTTTGAAATTGCTCCAAAGTGTATGTTCATTATTTTTCCAAAGCTCTGTGTTTTTTCAGAATACTTACAATTTAGTGTTCTTTTGTTCCAGCCATCATATGCAGGGGAAGCCAGTCACAAGAACACCAAATCATGTAGAATCATGGTGAATCATTCACTCTTGGGGGGCCTGCCAGCTTTGCTCCTGCTGGTGCTGGTCCCATTCATAGATTAGGAAAGCCAAAGATTGTTTGCTTTATTTCAGAGAAAGAACTGAATGCGAGATAGTAGAAGTAAAGTCCTTTGCAATCTCTAAAGTGTTATGTAAATGTCAATTTTTCTTTAGTTTCTCTTCTTATTAATGGGAAGTTAACTTTTCCAGATCCACAAAATGAGTGAAGAAAGTAGACAGATTTGTTTTTTGCTTTCCTTTTCTTTCCATTTCCTTTTTCCTCTTTCTTAAAAAAAATGAAATTTATGTGCTAGCCTATAAACAACTGGTCCCATAATCAGAACTCTAAATCTTCTAATAAATGTATCCTAGGAGGGCAAGAGACTTTAAAAATACATTCTTTGCTGGTAAAAATTAACTTTATAATTTACTTTTTGGTAATAGAGGATAATGAAAAATAGTAGCAGGGACAATAAAAAGGGCAGCAGGGGGACAGATTTCTCTCCCTTTTTTTCTTTTCCTGCATCCTCTGGTGTTTGTCAAGCACTCATGTGCATTGAGCTGAGACCACCAAGTTCACTTTGGCATGTCTTGTGCCATGAACCAAATGTGAACCACAGAAGACAGTCACACACCCAGAGTGTCTAACTACCAATCCCAGAAGTATCATAAAGATCAAAGTTTTCCATTATACAAAGAAACTTTACAAGTTCTTTTTAAAAAAAAGATCCTCTTCTTTTTTTGATTGGACAACAAATGATTTGTTTGCAAGTACATGCTGACTCTCCTGCTGCTGCAGAAATTAATTGCATGATAGATATTACATGAAAAGCAATGGTATCTTCAAGAGATAGACAGCAGAATGGAGTACCAATTGAAACGTTACTTATATGATACCATTAGAGCATCACATTCCAAACACATGAAGAAATGGTGTGAATGAGTGCTGGGGTGGAGGGAGAGTAGAAAATCCAAAGAGCAGGTGGACTTCTTCCCAAAGGCCTGTAGGAAGGGGAACCATTGACAGAATCAGGAACATAGTGCTGATCTGGCTTCAGGGGCTGAGTCATGGAGGTTGGTAGTGCTGAGAGTGGTGTCTAGTCATAATTTTTATTCCCAGACTTTCTGTCGATGTCACTTTTGGATGTCAGATTAAATTTCAGAAATGGTCCCCTTTTACCACTGACCTACAATTAGTTGGGAATTTTTAGTCATATTTTCATAGTAATTCCACAATTAGACTCTTTCTCAGAAATGCCAACATCTACTTTATCATTTTTTCCTTTTACCTCTAAGGTTATTGGGTCTTTCTTTCACTTCTGATACTAAGAGGTCCTTATTAATTATGTTGATAATTGGAGCCCACTACTAGAGATGCAACTTCAGGGTTTGAGGGATATGAACTTGTGAACAATTACTCAGATAAACTACTAAACTATTAGTGTTCTCATTGTCTTTGATGTTTGAGAGATTCAAAAGGTCTTTTAGAAGTTTTGTGAATACATTCCATTTTAAATCACCTACTGCCTTCTTTCAATTTCAACTAGTTTAAAACATGGAGGAACTGTTGCTTTTTGATGTGAATCATCAGGATTAATGTAATGGATTCCTTATAAAGTTACCCTTTCAAATTATTCAAAGACTAAACAAGCACAGTTCAACTCTCCTTCCTTCTTTCTCTAATACTGTTACTTAAGGCAAGAAGATTATTTTTTCCCTTAAAGATTATAGTCAGCATGGGTTAGCGGAGAAAGAATGGAAGGTTTTTGAAATTATACTTTTGCGTTACTATTATATTTCCATATACATGGAATCTGAAAGAAGCTATTGAGTACTCATAAAAAATTACTCCCAATTATTGGTAATCTCCAAACAAATCAACCTATTGGTCATTGGTTATGAGAGATAGGGTGATTGAAGCTTTGACTTAGGGTGCCAAATTTAACAGGCATCAATTTCACTGAACTTATCATGGCTGGGTGAATTCTTTCTGTGCTTCTCACCCCTGCCTCAACAGCAGTTTCATGAGTATGCTAGGGCATCCATCTCCTTAGCATGAGTTGGAATCTTGATCCCCTGTTTTTACTTGAGGATACCTTTTATATTATTTACCTTGCATGCAAAATTTTCAACTTTTTAGCTGTGTATGTTATACATATACATAAATGCTCACTTTATCAGCATGGGAAAATGGCTTGCATTCATTTCTTATCTACCTATTTTTCAATATTTGATTCAATTCTATTTGCTAAACATTTATAATTAGGTATATTTTCCTGTCCACTTAGGTAAATGGCAGATACAAATGCAGAATATTTAGTGCTTAGGAAGAGTATTGGTATAATATCTGGTCTCTGGGAGATTATGGAATGGAAATTTCCATTCTGCAGAAGGGAGAAGAAGCCAAGATGTTTGGATATTCCTTTCCATCCTCCTTTCCCAACCTCTGCATTGCCCTGTCCCAATCAAATAACTCCAAACATACAACTTCTGTTTCAAATACAAGAATTATGTGTCTGAAAAACATGAAAGCAATGATGATGACAATCTCATTAGTATCAATCACATATACATTTTAGCATGACTCAGTATGTTTAGACTGAAAATATAAAGACAGAGTTGATTTTGCTCTGCTTAACTTTCAGTTTCTTCAGAGTGACAGTGAAAAGAGAAAGATACATTAAAAGGACATCAAACAAGAGGATGTAAGAGCTTCACAACTTCCTTCCTTGATCTCTCTTAATAAGCACTCATTGGTATGCATGATAATGTTCTCCTGTTTAAAAAATCCCCTGCCTTCGCCTTCAAAGACAATTCCCAGATGCCTTCATGTAAAAATTTCATGTATGAATCATAATGAAAACTGACTAGTTTGCCATTGATCTTTTTCCAACAGTCTGTTTCCTCCATTCTTCATTTTTTAGGCTGCTGGATAATTTGAAAGTAAATTGACTCATTCTTGAGGGGGTTTCCTGTTTCTTGAATGAAATCGAGAAGGGATTTGTTATAGGTTTGAAACTACATTAAAGAGTGATGCTATTGATAAAAAATAATTGAACTTATTATTTGAATACTGAATGGGACAGTTACTGGACCAGTCCTTCCAAAGGGATTGGGGGTAGTGACTCATGGAAGCATCTCTCATAGATGACAGACTCATAAGTAATGGGGAAGGGGAGCACTGCAGGAATAATGAAAAAACCAATGAAATGAAAACCATCATTTTTGCCATTTAAAAAAATGTTATTTATTCTAAACGTAACTATTATAATAATTAACATTTTTACAGTGTTTTAAAGTTTGCAAAATGACTTAGATGCATTATCTCATTAAAGCTTTGTGACAACTTGGTGAGTATGGTACTGCAGGTATCTACATAGTAATCATAAATGAAAACAAACATTCAAATATGTGTATAAAAATAAAATTTATTTAAAGTTGTATAAAAACATGTATATTGACTTTAACAAGGTAGGAGTAAAAATGTCCTCTTTGTCTTCATATTTCCTTCTGTGTATTTTTCCATTTTTGTTTCCTTGCTGTTTTAGGTGGGGTGTGGCATGATGTCAATGTGCACTTTAGGCTAGACTCTAGGAAGTGGGGGGATGCAAAAACTAGAAAATTCAGAATATAAAGAAGGTATTAAAACTTGCAATGCCAAAATGGCAGAATGAGGAAGGAACATTCTGAAGCCCTCCCAAATTTCTCTCCAAAGTACTAGAACATCACCTCAGAATGGGTCTAAGAATAGGGAAGCAGCTTATCAGGATGGCAGGAAAGGTCACTGGACTGGGGAGGAGTGAAGTCCAATTGCAGCAGCCAGTCTCATAATATGGGGGCCTGCAACAGGGCTCCAAATCTGGGCAATCCACTAATGAGGTTCCACCCTCCTTTAAACCAGCAACATCCTAGACAAGTTAGCAATCTATGCAGTTCAGCAAGGCTCCATCCCAGCAACCCTATCCCTAGCACAAGCCACCAGGAAGTCTGATCCCATTGCTGACCAGTAGTAAAATCTTGCCCCAAGCCTTTCCAACAGTGAGATTCTACCTGGGGAAAGACTCTGTTTTCATAGCAACCCACCAGCAGGACTCCACCCCTGAGGCAGATCAGCAATAAAATCTCTTCCAGGGCCAGTCACTAGAAGACACTGTTACCATAGCAACACAGAAGCAAGGCTACAACTCTGGAACAGGCCAGCAGCCAAACCCTACATTCAGGGGAGACAACAGGGAGGTCCACCCTCCAGTACAAGCCAAAAGGGAAACCTTCCCTCTACTCAGGGAAAGCAAGAAGCTAAGCCTTGAAACCTTGAAAGCTAGCAGAAGAGCCCAAAGCCCCAGCACAAAAAACTTGAAACAGTGTGGGACCAGAACATAACTCTGACACAAAAAGGGAGTCATCAAAAAAGGGAGAAAAAATGAGCAAAAAACAAAAAAAGGAGCTTAACTATAGAAAATTACTATGCTGATAGGAAGGATCAAAGTATAAACTTAGAAAAAGACAATACTATTAAAATGGCTACATGTGAAGAATGAAAGAAAAATGTAAATTGTTCTCAGACCCCAAAATAATTCCTGGAAGAACTTAAAAGGAATTTTAATTAAATTAAAGAAATAAAAGAATAAATGGAGAAAGAAATTAGAGTAATGTAAGAGAATCATGGAAAAAGAGTCAGCAGTATGGGAAAAGATAAATAAACATTTCTGAAAGAAAATAACTCCCTAAAAATAGAAATGCTTAAATGGAAAAGAAAGTAAAAAAAGTTCATTGAAGAAAGTAATTATTTTAAAATTAGAACTGAATAAGTGAAAAGTAATGATTCTATGAGACATCAAGATCCAATAACATAAAATCAAAAAAGGGAAAAAATAGAAGAAAACATGAAATTTCTCATTGGAAAAACAACTAACCTAGAAAATAGATCTAAAAAAAGATAATATAAAAATTATTGAACTACTGGAAAGCCATGATTTTTTTAAAAAACATTGGACATCTTTCTTTAAAGAAATTATCAAAGAAAACTACCCTGATATATTAGAATCAGGTGGCAAAATAGAAATTGAAAGAATCCACTGATTACCACCTGAAAGAGATTCAAAAATGAAAACTCCCAGGAATTTCATAGGTAAATTTCAGAACTCATAGAATAAGGAGAAGTTATTGCAAGAGGACAATAAAAAACAATTCAAATATCATGTAACAATATCGTGGAGTCAGTATTATATAGGATTTGATAGCTTCTACATTAAAAAATTGGAGAGCTTTAAATGTGATATACTGGAAAGCAAAGGAGGTAAGATTACAACCAAGAATCACCTACCCAACAAAACTGAATACAATCTTTCAGTAGACAAAACAGAAAAAGAAAAATTATAAGCCAATTTCCTTAATGAATATTAATGCAAAAATTTTAAGTAAAATACTCATAAAAATATTACAGCAACATATCAAAAGGATCATACATTATGATCAGGTAGAATTTTTATTAAGAATGTGAGACTGGTTCATTATTAGGGAAACTATCAGTATAATTGACTGTATCAATAACAAAACCAATAGAAATTATATGATTATCCCAATAGATTCAGAAAAAAGCCTTTGACAAAATACAGCACACATTCCTCTTAAAAACACTAGAGAGCATAGGAATAAAATGATAAATAATATTTATCTAAAATCATCAGCCAGCATTATCTACAATGTGGAGAAGCTAGAACAATCAGAGGTTAAGCAAGTATGTTCATTATTACCTCTATTATTTAATATTGTACTAGAAATATTAGCTGCAGTAATTAGAAAAGAAAAAAAATTAGAGGAATTAGATGAGGAAACAAAACTATTACTCTTTGCAGATGATATGTTTTACTTAGAAAATTCTAGACAATCAAGTGAAAAACTTCTTGAAATTATTAACACTTTAGCAAAGTTACAGGATACAAAATAAATTCACATAAATCATTAGTATTTCTATTTATTACCAACAACAGCCAGTAGCAAATGATAGAGAAATTCCATCTAAAATAATTGTAGACAATATAAAATACTTGGGAATCAACCTGCCAAGACAAAACTAGGAACTATATGTACACAAGTATAAACCACTTTTCACACAAATGAAATCAGATCTAAACAATTGGAAAAATATTAATTGCTCAGGATCAAGTCAATATATAAAAATGATAATTCTACCTAAATTAATCCCTTTAGCATCATACCAATCAAACTAGCAAAAAATTAATTGATAGAGTAGAAAAATAATAACAATATTCATCTGGAAGAATAAAAAAGCTCAAGGATATCAGGGAAATCAATTTTTAAAAAATGAAAGAAGGTAGTCCTGCCTTACCAGAGATTAAATTTTATATCAAAACAATCTGGTATTGACTAAGAAATAGAGTAGTAGATCAGTGAAATAGATTGGGTACAAATTACATTATATTAAATGACCACAGTAATCTAGCATATGATAAACCCAAAGATTGAAACAAAAATCATTATTTGATCAAGGGAAAACTGGAAAACAGTGTGGTAGAAACTAAGTATAGACCAACATCTACCATCTACCAAGAAAAGGTCAAAATTGGTACATGATTTACATATAGGATGATATCATAAGCAAATTAAGAGATCATGGAACAATTTATTGTCAAATTTATAGATAAGGGAAGAATTTAGGACTAAAGAAGCTATAAGAATATCACAAAATGTAAAATAGACAATTTTGAGTAAAAAAGTTTTTGCACAAACAAAATTAATGAAGCCAAAATTATAAGGAAAGAAAAGGAGAAAACTGGGGGGAAATTGCAACAACTATTTCTGATAAAGGCCTCATTTCTCAAATATATAGATAAGTAAGTAAAATTTATAAAAAATACACATCATTCCCCAATTGACAAATTGTCAAAGGATACAAACAGGCAGTTTTCAGACAAAGAAATCAAAACTATCTATAGTCATATGAAAAAAAAATGCTCTTAATTACTATTGATCAGAGAATGCAAATTAAAGCAACTCTGAGAATCACCTCATAACTATAAAAGTGGCTAATATGACAACAAAAAAATTGTTGAATGTTGGAGGAAATGTGGGAAAACTGGGAAACTAATACATTGTCGGTGGAGTTGTGAACTGATCCAGACGTTCTGGAGAGTAATTTAGCACTATGCCCAAAAGGCTATAAAACTACATACTCTGATCCAGCAATATCACTGGATATTCTATATCCCTAATATCAAAGAAGGAGAAAAGAACCTATTTGTACAAAAATATTTATAGCAGCTCTTTTTGTGGTGACTAAGAATTGGAAATTAAAGGGATGCCTATCAGTTGGGGAATGGCTAAGCAAACTGGCATATGATTGTAATGGAATATTATTGTGCTATAAGAAATTACAAGCAGGATAATTTTGAAAAAATCTGGAAAGACTTACATGAATTGATGCAAAATGAAGTGAATAAAACCAGGAGAACATTGTATATAGTAATAGCAACATAGTTCAATGAATTGTGAATGACTTAGCTATTCTCAGCAAAATAATGATCAAAACAATCCCAAAGGACTAATTATGAAGCATTTGATCTACCTTCAGAGAAAGAACTGATATCGATTTAATGCAGCCTGAAGCATACTACTTTTTACTTCCTTTCTTTCATTTTTTTCCTTTGAGTCTTGTACAAAATGATTAATATGAAAATGTTTTACATAGTTGCACATGTATATCCTGTATGTGATTGTTTACCATCTCAA
Source organism: Myrmecobius fasciatus (assembly GCA_023553655.1). Classification (NCBI taxonomy): domain Eukaryota; kingdom Metazoa; phylum Chordata; class Mammalia; order Dasyuromorphia; family Myrmecobiidae; genus Myrmecobius; species Myrmecobius fasciatus. Next base: position 640,981 of record JAJPUD010000078.1, on the reverse strand, counting down.
GGAGGGGAGAGAGAAGGGAATAAAGGAAGGATGGATGAAATTTGGAATTCAAAACTTGAAATTTTTTTTTTTAAAAGAAGGTACTAAAAATTCCTGCTTATAACTCTATAGAAAAAATATAAATCTATCTTTCTTTTCTCATAAGTGAAGCTTAATCCTTTCTGCCACGTTAAGTATATGGCTAAGAAAACCTTTTCAGTCTTGTTCTATAGTAACCAAGATTAATGCTGTCAAAATAACATATATGCTGGTCTTGTAGAAATACTTTATGAACTAAGTTTCCAGAAAGAAGCATAGACTAAAACCCTGGATTGACAATTATTCTCCAGTCTTTCTTTGTGTGTTATAGGGTGGGAAACAGTTTTAAAATCTCTTTTCTTTGAGTTGTTTAATACCTATAAAGCCAGCAATGATTTTTATCTGACATGGAAAAATATCAATGTAAAAGCTACTAAACCTTGACACAAAATTGCTGTTTTCCTTCCCTTTTCTCGTTTCACATTAAGAGACTTTGGAGGATATGCGATGTTAAGTAATTGCTAAATCATGGCTTCTATCCAAACACTAATTTTGGCCTTTCCCAATAAGCGAATTATCTTTGTTTTTCTGAATAAGGCCACCTCAAGAACAAGTAGGGCTCTGGATCCTGAAAACCTAGATCCCACCAAAGTGAAACCTTCTGCTATCATAGATGAGTATGATGTATATTTGCATAGTTGAAGGATCTATATGCTAAATGCACCTTTACTTATAGCAACAGCAGGTTTTTCTGTATTGACAATTAACATGGGCTAGACTTCTTACTGTATCCTGGGATCAAAAATAAATCCAGATCTTGCCAAATGAAATCCTGAGAGATAGGAATCAGGTAGCTGATCATTTGACCTATAACAACTTTATGGAGATTATATTTCAGAGCATTTGCTTTTTAAGTGTTTAGTCTATGGTAATGGAGCCCTTTGAAAACTGCAAGTTGTATAAATGTTTAACATTTTTAATGACCATCAGGTCCTTCTTATTGATTGTGGCAGGAGAAAGGGGAGGGGTAGAAGAGACATGGAAAAGAGGTCTATGTGTTGGCTTATGAATAGGAAATGTGAGGCTATTACTTATTTCTCCTGCTTCCTAAATTACCTCAAGTAAGTCACTCTTTCTTCCTTTGGAATTTCCCCTTATAGACTATGGATACTAGTAGCAGGAATTTAAAAACATGTATATATATACACACACACATATATTAATAATAGTTTTTTCCCTACATGTAAAAACAATTTTTAACATTCACTTCAAAAATTTTTTTAGTTTCAAATTTCCTCCTTCCTTCCTTCACCTCCCCCTTCACAGGGATATCTTTTTAATATAACCTTTATTTTATTTAATTGTTTTCAATGAATAAGCATTTATTTTCTCTATCTCTTTCAGTTTTGTTCATTGGGGAAAAAAAGAAAACACAAAACCCTTGTAACAAAAATGTGTATTCAAGCAAAATAAATCCTCTCACTGACCATATCTGTCTCATTTTGCACCTTGAGTCCATCATTTTCTGTCAGGAGGTTTGAAGTATGCATCAACATTGTATTTGATCATTGTTCTTAAATCTTTCAGAGTTGTTTGTGTTTTTGGAGTTGTTATTGTATAAATCATTCTCTTTTTTTTTGCCAAGTATATCTCAAAGATTAATGAAATAATTTTATAAGAAAGTGGCTATCTTTGCTTTTGCTATGTTTAAAGCATAACATGTTGATGCTCGCAAGTGCTTAAAGTGTAAAGTTGTGGTTCTCAGTTTGTGTGTGTGTGTCTGTATATGTATGTGTGTGTGTGTTCTGCCAACCCTTTCAACAACTACAAAAATGTTGTGAATACCCAGAGTAATTTAATTTGTTGCTCATAACATTCTTTTAGATTTATTCATTAAGTGCTTATAATAACTATGATGATAACTTTCTGCCCCCAAACCCACTAAATTAAAATTTATATTTTATAAGCATAAATTATAAAATTTTATTTTGCTTATAATCATGAAAGTTCTAAGCATAAAATTATAAAACTTGATTATTTATTACTTAACATTACCATTAGAAAATTTTTATTGAGAATCTCTTGGAGCTTTGTTGGGGAGCCAAATTTGTATAATGTAATGATTATAATGATCTTTGAATTTCCATATAGAAAAGAGTAAAATAAAGAATACTTTGACTTTTGTGGAAAAAAAGAAATCAAAGACTACCTTGGGTAGTTGTGTCAGTGTGTCACACATTATAATATATAAGGAAATGGGTTTGGCTGAAAGAGAATTATAAATCTTACCTAAACAAGAAGCACGTCTGCCTAAAGTACAAATTCCATGTTTTCTCTGAGCTACATTCCCCCATAATTCTTTGGGGACAGTGTTACATTCATTAGGAGATGGTCCTGAACACTAAGGCCCAGAGGCCTACATGGAACCCATTACAAGGATTCTTGAGTGTAGGAGGTTTTGGAAGAGACTAAAGGAAGTCAGAAGAAAAGGGCAAAAGGGAAAGGGACAAGAAAAACTTGGCAACACTGAGACAGTTGCATACTATTTTCTACCATATGGTGTCATGCTAGGAAACACTACATTTCCAGAGCCTACAAAGTTGTAAAAAGCTGACCCTGATGTGAGGGGTAGAGATGCTGGTTAGAACATCAGGTGGCTTTGGCAACATCAAGATATGATGTGAATGTGCAAGAATGTTTGTGGCAGCCCTTTTTGTAGTGGCAAGAAACTGGAAATTGAATGGATGCCCATCAAATGGAGAATGGCTGAATAAATTATGGTATATGAATGTTATGGAATATTATTATTCTATAAGAAACGACCAGCAGGATGATTTCAGAGAGGCCTGGAGAGACTTGCATGGACTGATGCTGAGTGAAATGAGCAGAACCAGGTGATCATTATACACGGCAACAACAATATTACATGATGATCAATTCTGAAGGACATGGTTCTCTTCAACAATGAAATGTTTCAAACCAGTTCCAATTGTTCAGTGAAGAAAGCCATATACACCCAGAGAGAGGGATATGAAATGTGGACCACAACATAACATTTCCATGCTCTCTATTGATGTTTGCTTGCATTGTGTTTCCTTTCTCTGATTTTTTTTCTTGTAGATACGATTTTTCTTGCACAACAATAATAAGTGTGGAAATATGTATACATATATTCGATTTGTCAAGTATTTTAACATAATTAACAGCTAGTGGATTTCCTGCCATCTAGGGGAGGGGTGGGGAATAGGGAGGAAAAATTTGTAACAGAAAGCTTTGTAAGGGTTAATGTTGAAGAATTACCCATACATATGTTTTGCAAATAAAAAGTTTTAATAAAAAAATAAAAAAAAGATATGATGTGAAAATGGCTTGAATCTTGGCTGATGAAAATCAGAACTCTATCTCTCTACTGAATGAAGATTAGATTAGGCAGAACAATCCAGATTCCAAGATACTGTTGTTAATTCATGAATTGATCATTGGTGTCCCTACTCTTATAACTGTGGATAAGCAAGAGCAAAAGCACAGAAGGAATAATACAGATACTAAGAAAATGCAAATTCTATTATTATGGAAATTTATCTAACATCTTGTTATGAGTTCTTTGTGTCATGTTCCTGCTGTGATGTAGAAGTAGTCTCCAAGACCAGAAATTTGCCTTCTAGGAGATATATGGAGAGAAGTAAACTGATTTAGGGATAGGTGTTGAGAATTCTCCAGGTTGGTTTAACTTTTTTTATGGTTTACTTTGTCTTGTATTTCAGATAAATGACTTTTACTTTGAAGTGATATATTCTCTGGCTAGTTGGCTTAGTAAAAGAAATCTCAATGGGAGCTTATGAAAAGTGATTTTTAAGCAAAATGGATGCTAAAACTAGGGTTACTTTCAGGGGAGACTAGACTGCATCCATAATCTACAGTATAATTATAGATGAATTGAGCTAACCTGCCTGATATCTCAGGCTAGAAATGGGAAGTTAGAGAATTTCAACTTTACATGAATTATAAATATTCAATGGGCCTACTGGTAGGAAAGTACAGGAATAAACCATGATTCTGGATGGTTTTACAATCTCATTATTGTTAGCACTTCTAATTAACAAATATAAAATAATTTGAGCTTTTGCCCAAGTCATGGCAATGATTTCCAGCTAAATTAACCTCTCACTTTTTATAGCTTTAATAACTACTCACCAACTACAAATTCAAAAGTAACACTAATAGCTAATTAACCCAAATTCCATTCCATTAGAAAGCAATAAACAAGAAACACAAGGGTTGGCTTATTTATTTCTTGCAATAAAAGCCATGGCTGAGTAAGGATACAACTGGCTTACTGGGCAACAGGAGAAAGACTTTGGGGCCTATTAACTCAAAGAAAAACAAACAAAAACTATTGTCCTCATAACCTTGGGGACAAAAAACCAAAACAAACTCAAATGAAGCTACATCTTTGTTTCTTCCAGTGTGCACATACAGTATTACTAGTAGCTTCATTCTTATTTTTCCTGTTTCAAAACTCTTTTAAATATTCCCCAAAGAGTTGAACAGTGGCAAAGTTTTCTGCTAGTAGCACAAACCTTAGCCACCTTCTTGTTCATCTCCAACTAGAAAAACATGCTTCTTTTAGTTGTCTTTCTCAGAATCTGAGATTCTAAGAGATCAGTCATACCTTCAACAATCCTCTTTCAGGAACAAAGGACATACAATGGATGTATTTCATATCCCTAATGACTACTAGCTCTTCTATTGAATAGGATGAGATCTGTTGTAGATTTGGAGTTAAAAATCCTGAACTCAAAGCCCAGATCTCTCACCTATTTGTTGTGATTTTAGGAAGTTGCTTAACCCCTCAGGTTCTCAGTTTCCTCATCTGTAAAAGAGGTTTTTAGATGACCTCAAAGCCTATTATATCTATAACTATATGATCATGAGGACTGTAGGAGAAGTTGCATAATCTCATAGATTTAATACTGAAAGAGATCTTAGTGTTCATCTGGTGCAAATCTTAATTTTATAGATGAGAAAATTGAGGCCTTGAGGGGTTAAGCACTGACCCAAAGTCACATAAGTAGTAAGTGCCAAGTAAAGATTTAAACTCACTTCCTTTGACTACAAATCCCAAATTCTTTCCATTGTATCACACTGCAGCAGCAATGAAAAATGGCTATTGTGGGGGTGAATTATCAGAGTAAAAGTGATGGTTAAGTGGTAGATAGTGATGTAACAACCCTTTGGCATACAGCTCATTCACTCATTTAGCTTTTACTTAAAAATGGGAGAGAAAGGGAAGCTATCAAGAGAATAAGAATGTTTCCTCTTCATATTGATACCCTGAGGGAAGAAGAATGCTTGCTCCTTTCCAATGTTGGCTCCCATTCTAATTTAAGATATCATTTGCCAGGACAGAATCTGATATTCTGTATTTAAGTATAATAACTAATTTTTATACAACTCAAGATAATTAGTTATCTCAATGTATTGAAGAAAGAGACATACAATACTTTATTTTTTTCAAATTTATTTCATTTTTAATTTATGGAATAAAACAAGCATTTCCATAACATAATAAAAAAGATGATTGCACATGAAACTGCAAATCTATTATGTACAATTTTCTATTCTTTTTAGATATATATTTAAATATATGATAAATTTCTTTTCCCCCTTTTTTCTTTGTCCTCTCCCGTCTTCCATCCTAGAGATGGTTACCATTATATATATACATATATTTATATCTTTATATATATGTGTGTGTGTATTATATATATGCATGTATGTAAAATTATTCTGTACATATTTCTATTTGTCAGTTTTTTCCCTGAATACACATAGCATCTTTCTTCATAAGTCCTTCATAGTTAATTTGGATAATTACAATAGTGAAAATGACTTATTTGCTCAAAGTCAAAATTATCCTTAATATAATATTTTCTTACTATAAGTATAATTTAGTGAATGTTTCGTGAGACTGTGCATTCTCTAAAGATTCAGTCCTGTATCTGGATTCCTTAATGGCATACCCAGACAAATATTTCAAAAATTCTATCATTTTTAAAGGTGCCTTACTGTCCACTGGAGAAATATAAAAACTGGCTACATAATAAAGCATATGAAAAGCAACTATGCTTTTCACCACTTTTACCACCACTGTTGGTAAAATACAGAAGAAAAGCACCTGATGGAATTAGTTATGAATGGTAGGAGTCTCTATTGACTCTCTACATTGATTATTATTATTTTTTAATTTTATTTTATTTGCAAAACATATGTATGGGTAATTCTTCAACATTAACCCTTAGATAGCTTTCTGTTACAGATTTTTCCCCCCAGGTCCCCACCCTTCCCCTAGATGGCAGGATATCCACTACGTGTTAATTATGTTAAAATATTTGGCAAATCGAATATATGTATACATATTTCCAAACTTATCATTGTTGTGCAAGAAAAATTGTATCTACACAGAAGACATATCAGATAAAGAAAACACAATGTAAGCAAACATCAATCAAGAGTATGAGAATGTTATGTTGTGGTCCACATTTCACATCCCTCTCTCTGGGTGTATATGGCTTTCTTCACTGAACAATTGGAAGTGGTTTGAAACATTTCATTGTTGAAGAGAGCCATGTCCATCAGAATTGATTATCATATAGTCTTCTTGTTGCCTGGTTCTGTTCATTTCACTCAGCATCAGTTCATGCAAGTCTCTCCAGGCCTCTCTGAAATCGTCCTACTGGTCGTTTTTTACAGAGCAGTAATATTCCATAACATTCATATACCACAATTTATTCAGCCATTCTCCAATTGGTGGGCATCCATTCAGTTTCCAGTTTCTAGCCACTACAAAAAGGGCTGCCACAAACATTCTTGCACATGTGGGACCCTTTCCTTCCTTTATAATTTCTTTGGGATATAAGCCCAATAGAAATGCTTCTGGGTCAAAGGGTATGCACAGTTTGATAACTTTTTGAGCATAGCTCCAAATTGCTCTCCAGAATGGCTGTATCCGTTCACAGCTCCACCAACAATGGATCAGTGTCCCAGTTTTCCCACATCCCCTCCAACATTCATCATTAACTTTTGCTGTCATGTTAGCCAATCTGACAGGTGTTCTACATTGATTATTAACAAATTGGAACATCAGGTCTTACCTATTCTGAGTTAAAATGGCATACAATAACCAGATGTTGGATCAAGTATTAAGGGTGGGATTAGGTCAGTTGTGCTCTGGGTTTCTCAAATATGTCTATCTATTTTCCCCATATTTAGGGTGATTAAAATTCAAAATACATTCTGACAACTCTACTGTTCTTTAACTTTGAAGCTCAAGTTTATATTTTATAACAAAGATAATTTGATATGTCTTGAATCATTTTCATTAGCTTCCCCCAGATGCTTGGCAAACAGGATATACAAGATCTTATTTCCAAATCACTCAGGTCTTTAGCAAAAGAACAAATAGTAAAAGGAATTTTGTCAATTAACCTCAAAGTACTGTTTTTGCTGTGTTTCTGTAATCATTACATGGGACCACAAGTAAGATCTGTGAGACATCACTTTTTTTGGGGTTACTCTTTAAAAAATGCAGTTCAGTTCAATTCAACAAACATTAAGTGGAAATTATATACAAAACACTGTGTTAGAGCTTTGAGGGTGGGGTGGGGGAAGTAGACCAGAGTAAAAATTTCCATTTATCTACCCCAAAATGTTTAATACCATCAATGACCTTGGGCACTAAATTAAGCAAGTTTTCAAGGTTGACCTAAATAGTAAAACTGATAAGGTCAAGGTGAAAGGTGCCCATCCTAACTCATTTCCATTATCCATGGAATGAAGCAGGTGGTTATATGAGTGATTTGGTCCTATTTACTTATTTAGTTTATGCAATCAGTGGCCTGGAAGGTCAAGTCTCTGAGAAACTAGACTAACTCCACAGATGTGTATATCACTAAATGTCCTTTAAGTTATCTTTTGTTTCTTGACACCAGCATGGACAGAATCTACATTCAGAAATCCATGAAAATTATTATCAGCTACTTCACAGATTCAGGACAACTCTCTGGGGCTAATTACAGCTGAAAGGGCCACATCAAGAAAACTATTAACATAATTGATTATGTCAATAATAAGAGCAAGAAAATAATACGATTATCTCAATAGATGCAGAAAAAGCTTTTTGACAAAATACAACACTAATTCCTATTTAAAAAAAAGATTTGAAAGCATAGATATGAATAGATCTATTTAAAACCACAAGCAAGCATTATTTGTAACAGAGATAAGATGAGGAATGAAAAGAATGCCAATTAATGCCAATATTATTCAATATTGTTTTGGAAATGCTCCAATAGCAATAAGAAGAAAAAGAAATTGAAGAAATCCAAATGGGAAGTGAGGTAATACAAATCCTCCTGCGGATAACATAACATGCTTGGCAAATCTTAGAGATTCAGCTAAAAAGATAGTTAAAACAATAATTTTAGCAAAGTAGCAGGATATAAAGTAAACTCACACAAACCACCAGCATTTTTGTGAGATAGTAAGAGATACTCCATTTAAAATAAATATAGACAGCATGAAATACCTGAGAATATACTTGCCTGGACAAACCCAAGAACTACATAAACATAATTATAAAACATGTTTTATACAAATAAAATCAGATTTAAATGATTGAAGAAATATTAATTGTTCTTGGGTGGGGAGAGCCAATATAAAATGACAATTCTATCTAAACTAATCTATTTATTCAATGCCATCCCAATTAAATTACCAATGTTTTATTGAGGTAGAAGAATAATAACAACATTCATTTAAAAGAACAAACAAAATGTCAAGAATACAAAAGATAATTTTTTAAAAATGTAAAGGAAGGAGGTTTAGCAGTACCAGATTTTAAATTGCATTATAAGGCAGCAATATTCAAAACTATCTGGGTCTGGCTAAGAAATAAAAAGGTGGATCAATGGAACCAAGTAGATATACAATATATAGTAGTAAATAATTATAGCAACATTGTATTTGACAAAGATAAATATTTAAGCTTTTGGGATAAGAAATCAATACTTGGTAAAAATTGTTGGGAAAACTGGAAAGCATTTTGGCAGAAAATAGAGATGGATAAGTATCTGATACTATTTACCAAGATAAGTATAAAATGGATATCTATGTAAATACAAAGGGAGATATAATAAATAAATTAGAAGATCATGAAATATATTATTTATCAGACTTATGGACAGGAGAAGAATTTATGAATAGAAAAGAAATAACATTGTGAGATGTAAAATGGATAATTTTTATTTTATATTAAAAAAGGCTTTGTAAAAATAAAACCAATATAGCCAAAATTAGAAGGAAAATGGAAAACTGGGGGGAAATGTATAGGCAGTTTCTGGGATAAAAATTTCATTTCTCAACTATATAGTGAACTTTGCCAAATTTATAAGAATGTGAGTAATTTTTCAGTTGGTAAATGATCGAAGGATATGAACAGGCAGTTTTTGGATGAAGAAATCAAAGTTACATATAGTCATATGAAAAAAATGCTCTAAATCATTACTGATTAGAGAAATGCAAATTGAAACAACTTTGAGATATCGTCTTACACTTATCAGATTAGCTAAAATGATAGAAGGGGAAATGACATGTTAGAGGGGATGTTAAAAAAAAACTGGGACACTAAAATACTGCTGGTAGAACTCTGAATTAATTCAACCATTTTGGAGACGAGTTTGAAATTATGCTTAAATCTCTATATACCCTTTGACCCAGCACTACCACTATTAGATCTGTTTCACAAGGTGATCAGAAAAAAGATAAAAAAACCCTATCTTTGTTTTTGTGGTGACAAAGAACTAGAAAATGTCACCTGGGGAATGGATAAACAAGCTGTAGTATGTAATTGTGATGGAATGCCACTGTGCCATAAGAAATGATGAGCAGAATAATTTTTTAGAAAAACATGGAAGGACTTGCATGAAGTAATGAAAAGTGAATATGCAGAGCCAAAAATAGTGTATCTCACAAGAGATACAAGGACACTCTCAAAATTTCTCTTAAGAACTTGAGAATTGATTGTATGACATGGGAGATGTTGGCATAGAACCTCTCAGCATGGCATGTCCTCATCAGTGAAAGTGCTGTGCTCTATCAAGATGCACAAAATTAGAGAAGCTATCCTAAATGTTCATATGGACTATTTGTGTCCAACCTGTGGCAGAGCATTCTGAGCTTGTATTGGTCTGATCAGCCACAGTTGGACACACTGTAACTCATCTCTAACATAGTGATATCATTTTGGTCCTCTTCAAGAATGAAGGACAAGAACCAACCAATTAAGAAAAAATACATTCTATGCAGGTTATCCTAATAAGTTACTCTACCTTAAAACCACACCAAGACTTTTGGGACATTGTTTTATCATGGTGATCTCTGGAAGAAAAACAGTCAGAGAAGGGAGAAAGAAGTGAGGAGAGAGGAAGCTGAGGAGAAACAGAAAAAGAAAGGAAAAAGATAATGAAAAATGCAAATGGAAGCACAAAGAAAAGGGAAAGACAACCAGGAGAGAGAAACTGAGATGTACATATGGAGGTAGCCACACAGGCACTCACATTAGAACACAATTATATCTCCTATTATTTTTAGTGTGCCAGGATGAAAATGGGCTAGAGAAGGGAAGAGATGTATCTATAGTTTGTCCCTAAATATAGGTTAATGAAGCTTTCTAGGTAAATGGGGTAAATGGGGCATTAATAGGAAAATGGGTATGTATATGTCATGGTACCACTGTCACAATAGCTCTTGGAAGCTATTCCAGAACATCTGAGAGCTACTCTGATGGAACTCTCTTAACCTACCTCCTTTTTCATCTTTTAAAAATCTTTCCCTTGCACCTCCCTTCTCCTGGGATTATAGTGATGAGGATTAAGTGAGATGGGCAATGGATTTATGATCACCCCACCTGAGTTCAGAAACAGTTTTAAAGGTTTACTAGCTCTGTGACTCTTTTGCTTTGATTTTCTCATCTTTGCAGTGAGCTGGAAAAAGAAATGGCAAACCATTATCTAGTCTCTTTGCCAGGAAAACTCTGAATGGGCTCATGAGGAGTTGGAGATGACTGAACTGGCTGAAGTGGCTGTCTTTTACACAAGCAGAAAGGCAGCTGCGTGTGTTTGCCTAGATGATCTGAGGTGAGTTCATGGACCTGAAATTCCTGGCCTCCTTTTACCTTCCTGAGCACAGACCACAGACAACAGATCAAAAAACTGAGAATGGATTTTTGCAGCTGAAGGGAAGAATTTGGGAAGTGAAGAAGAACCAAGAGTTTCTGGAGAAACACAGGGAAGAAGCAGAAATATGTTTGTCCACATGGCTTGTGAGAGGATTTTCCAGATAATACTTTTGAATATCAACCCTCTATGTAGAGAAAAAGGGGATTTAACTTTCCTAGGTAACATAATCCCACAATTTAGCCTTTTAGCAGAGAAGGGACCATTCTTAGGCAATGCCAGTCTTGGGAACTGTTTTGAGAATAAACCTAAGTCGGGGGTGGAACCAAGATGGGGGAGAGCAAACACAACTCTCTGTAACCTCCTCTAACCTTCTCTCAAACCAACAGCAGATGAAGCCTCTAAACTGGTTTTGAAGTCAAAGAATTCATAAATATCTGGAGTACAACACATTTCTAGAAGAAGATACCCTGGAAGAACTTCAGAACAGGTGTTTCAATTGGGGGGAGGAGTGGTCTGCCAAACCCAGACAGCAGCACATGGAGACCAGGGCAGGGAGCTGGAATGGAGAGTTGGAGTATTGTGGCTTCCACACACCTGGGGGTCTACTGTGGGCCTCTTGTGACAATCTGTACTGATTGTAAGCAGGTGATTTGGTAGATCTGCCTTTTGTGGGGGGTAGATTATGAACCACTAAGCCCCTGAAGAGCACTGGACCTAGCTGCCCTTACACAGCACCCTAAAGCAATCAATCAGTCAGCAGAACTGCTTAGCACTGGAAATCAATAAATCAGCAGAACTGCCCAGCACCAGGAAATCAATAAATCAATCAGTAGAACTGCCCCAAGGCAAATTAAAGCAGCTGTTTCTCCTTTGCCTTGAAGAGACCTTAAACCTTAAAAAAATGAATTAAAAAAAACAAAAAGAACTCTCACCATAGACAGCTTTTATGGAGAGAGAGAACAGACCTCAAATCCTGAGGTCCCTAAAGGTAAAGCAAGTCCAGAAAAAGCCCCAAAGGGAGACATGAGCTGGTCACCATCTCTCAAGGCTTTCTTTGAAGATTGCATAAAGGATCTTAAAAGAGAGTTAGAGGAAATATGGGGAAATGCAATGAGATCATCGCAAAAAGAATGGGAAAAGAATGCAATGAACAAGAAAATTTAATTAGTCAATTGCAAAAGGAGCTAAAAAAGGTAACTGAAGAAAATAATACAAAAAAAGAAAAAATAGAAGAAAATATGAAATATCTCCTAGGAAAAACAACTGACCTGGAAAATAGATCTAGGAGAGACAATCTAAGGATTATAGGCTTCCTGAAAGCCACGATGAAAAAAAAAACTAGACATCTTCTTACAGGAAATCATAAAAGAAAATTGCCCTGATATTTTAGAGTCAGAGGGTAAAATAACTATCAAAAGAATCTACCGATCACTTTTTGAAAGAAACCCCAAAATTAAATCCCCAAGGAATATAGTAGTTAAATTTCAGAACTATCATACCAAGGAAAAGATTTTGCAAGCAGCCAGAAAAAAACAATTTAAATACCGGGGAGCCACAATTAGGATCACCCAGGACCTAGCAGCTTCCACCTTAAAGGATCAAAGGGCCTGGAATCTGATATTCCGAAAAGCAAAGGAACTGGGATTACAGCTGAGAACAAGCTATGAGCATTATCTTTTAGGAAAGATGGACATTCAATGATATAGGTGAATTTCATCTATTTCTAATGAAAAGACCAGAACTGAATAAAAAATTTGATCTCCAAACACAGAACTCAAGAGAAGCATAAAAAGGTAAAAAGGAAAAAAAAACTCTTGAAAACTATATTTCTGTTATGGGTATACTTAGTGAATGCAGGTATAATTTATTTTATTATGATAATATGAAAAAAAGATGAGAGGTAGAAAAGGGATCATACTGGAAGAAGAGGGAAAAGGAAATAAGGGAAATTACATCTCATGAAGAGGCAATGAAAACCTGTTATAATTGAGGGAAAGAAGGGAGGGAGATGAGCATTGTGTGAATTTTACTCTCCTCAGATTTGGCTCTAAGAAAAAATATCAGACATATTTGGTATCACAAAGAAACTTGTCTCACATTATAGGGGAGTAGGAGGGAAAGGAGGAAAAGAAAGGGAAAGACTAATAGGGAAAACATAAGAATTAGGGGAAAGGTGCAAAAAAAGGGGGGAGGGGCTCTAAAGGGAGAGGAGTGTTTGAGGGAGGTAGTCATCAAAAGCAAAATACTGGGGAGGAGGGAAGGAGGATAGGAAAGAGAAAAGCATAATCTAGGATAAATAAGATGGCAGGAAATACAGAATTAGTTATTTTAACTGTGAATGTGAATGGGATGAACTCTCCCATAAAGTGGAAGCAGATAGCAGACTGGATTAAAAGCCAGAATCCAACAATAAGTTGTTTATAAAAAACACATTTAAAGCATAATGATACATACAGAATGAAGGTGAAGAGCTGGAGCAGAATATATTATGTTTCAGGTGTACAAAAAAAGCAGGGGTAACAATCCTGATCTCAGATCAAGCAAAAGCAAAGATAGATCTAATTAAAAGAGACAAGAAAGGAAACTATATCTTACTAAAGGGTACCGTAGATAATGAAGCAACATCAATACTAAACATATATGCACCAAGTGGTATAGCATGGAAATTCCTAGAGGAAAAGTTAAGAGAGATGCAACAAGAAATAGACAGCAAAACTATACTAATGGGGGATCTCAACCTTGCTCTCTCAGAATTAGATAAATCAAACCACAAAATAAATAAGAAAGAAATGAAGGAGGTAAACAAAATGTTAGAAAAGTTAGGTATGATAGATCTTTGGAGGATATTAAAAGTGAAGGCAGAAAGGAGTTTACTTTTTTCTCAATGGTTCATGGAACTTATACAAAATTGATCATGTGTTAGGGCATAAAAACCTCAAAATCAAATGCAGAAAGGCAGAAATAGTAAATACATTTTTTTCAGATAATGATGCAATAAAAATAACATGCAATATAAGGGCAAGAGAAAATAGACCAAAAAGCAATTGGAAACTAAATAATCTCATCCTAAAGAATGAATGGGTGAAACAGCAAATCATAGACACAATTGCTAATTTCATCCAAGAAAATGACAATAATGAGACAACATACCAAAATTTGTGGGATGCAGCCAAAGCGGTAATAAGGGGAAATTTTATATCTCTAGATGCTTACTTGCATAAAATAGAGAAAGAGAAAATCAATGAATTGGGCTTGCAACTAAAAAAGCTAGAAAAAGAACAAATTAAAACCCCCCAATCAAATACCAAACTTGAAATTCTAAAAATAAAAGGAAAGATTAATAAAATTGAAAGTAAAAAAAATTTGAATTAACAAAACTAAAAGTTGGTTTTATAAAAAACTAACGAAATAGTTACATCTCTAGTTAATTTGATTAGAAAAAGGAAAGAGGAAAATCAAATTATTAGTCTCAAAAATGATAAGGGAGAACTTTCCACCAATGAAGAGGAAATTAGAGCACTAATTAGGAGTTACTTTGCCCAACTTTATGCCAACAAATTTGATAACCTAAGTAAAATGGAGAAATACCTACAAAAATATAGATTGCCCAGATTAACAGAAGAGGAAATAAATTATTTAAATAGTACCATTTTAGAAAAAGAAATAGAGCAAGCTATTAATCAACTCCCTAAGAAAAAATCCCCAGGACCAGATGGATTTACATGTTAATGCTACCAAACATTTAAAAAACAATTAACTCTAATACTATATAAACTATTTGAAAAAAATAAGAAACAAAGGATTCCTACCTATTTTTTTTTATGATACAGACATGGTACTGATACTTAAACCAGGTAGGACAAAAACAGAGAAAGAAAATTATAGACCAATCTCCCTAATGAATATTGATGCAAAAATCTTAAATAAAATATTAGCAAAGAGATTACAGAAAATCATCCCCAGGATAATACACCATGATCAAGTAGGATTTATGCTAGGAATGCAGGGATGGTTCAATATTAGGAAAACTACCAGCATAACCAATTATATCAATAACCAAACAAACAAAAAATCATATGATTATCTCAATAGATGCAGAAAAAGCATTTGATAAAATCCAACATCCATTCCTATTAAAAACACTAGAGAATATAGGAATAAATGGACTTTTCTTTTAAATAGTCAGTAGTATCTATTTAAAACCACCAGCTAGCATCATATGTAATCATGGAACTTATACAAAAATTGACCATGTGTTACAGCATAAAAACCTCAAAATAAAATGCAGAAAGGCAAAAATAGTAATAGATAAACTGGATACCATTCCAAATAAGATCAGGGGTGAAACAAGGTTGCCCACTATCACCTTACTATTCAATATTGTATTAGACATGCTAGCTTTGGCAATAAGAGAAGAAAAAAGAGATTAAAAGAATTAGAGTAGGTCATGAGGAAACCAAATTATCACTCTTTGCAAATGATATGATGGTCTGCTTAGAGAACCTTAGAGAATCAATTACAAAAACTATTAGAAATAATCCACTTTAGCAAAGTTGCAGTATAAAAAATAAATCCACATAAATCATCAGCATTTTTATATATCACTAGAAAAATCCAAAAGTAAGAGATACAAAGAGAAATTCCATTTTAACTGTTGATAGTATAAAATATTTGGGAATCTATATGCCAAGGGAAAGTCAGGAACTATATGAGCAAAACTACAAAACACTTTCCACACAAATAAAGTCAGATCTAAACAATTGGAAAAATATCAAGTGCTCTTGGATAGGTCGAGTAAATATAATAAAGATGACAATACTATCTAAACTTATCTATTTATCAATCAAACTCCCAAGAAATTATTTTACTGACTTAGAAAAAACGACAAAATTCATCTGGAAGAACAAAAGGTCAAGAATTTCAAGGGAATTAATGAAAAAAAAGCAAATGAAGGTGGCCTAGCTGTACCAGACCTAAAACTATATTATAAAGCAGCAGTCATCAAAACCATTTTGTACTGGCTAAGAAACAGAGTAGTTGATCAGTGGAATAGGTTAGGATCACAGGACAAAATAATCAATGACTATAGTAATCTAGTGTCTGACAAACCTAAAGACCCCAGCTTTTGGGATAAGAACTCACTATTTGACAAAAACTGCTGGGAAAATTGGAAACTAGTATGGAAGAAACTAGGCATTGACCCACACCTAATACCATATACCAAGATAAGGTCTAAATGGATTCATGATCTAGACATAAAGAATGATACTGTAAACAAATTAGACATAAACATAAGATAGTTTTCCTCTCAGATCTGTGGAGGATAAAGGAATTTGTGACCAAAGAAGAACTAGAGATCATTATTAATCACAAAATAGATAATTTTAATTATATCAAGTTAAAAAGTTTTTGTACAAACAAAACTAATGCAGATGATATTAGAAGGGAAGCAATGAACTGGGAAAATATTTTTACATTCAAAGGTTCTGATAAAGGCCTCATTTCTAAAATATGTAGAGAATTAACTCAAATTTATAAGAATTCAAACCATTCTCCGATTGATAAATGGTCAAAGGATATGAGCAGACAATTTTCAGATGAAGAAATTGAAACTATTTCTATGTAATATGAAAAAGTGCTCCAAATCACTATTGATCAGAGAAATGCAAATTAGGACAACTCTGAAATACAACTACACACCTGTCAGATTGGCTAAGATGACAGGAAAAGATAATGACAAATGTTGGAGGAGATGTGGGAAAACTGGGACACTGATACATCGTTGGTGGAACTGTGAATGGATCTAACCATTCTGGAGAGCAATTTGGAACTATGCTCAAAAAATTATCAAACTGTACATACCCTTGAACTCAGCAGTATTTCTACTGTGCCTATAACCCAAAGAGATCTTAAAGGAGGGAAAGGGACCCACATGTGCAAAAATGTCTGTGGCAGCCCTTTTTGTAGTGGCAAGAAACTAGAAACTGAATGGATGCCCATTAATTGGAGAATGGTTGAATAAATTATGGTATATGAATGTTATGGAATTATTGTTCTGTAAGAAATGACTACCAAGATGATTTCAGAAAGGCCTGGAGTGACCCATATGAACTGATGCTAAGTGAAATGAGCAGAACCAGGAGATCATTATACACAGCAACAACAAGACTATACAATGATCAATTCTGATGGACATGGTTCTCTTCAACAATGAAATGATTCAAACCAGTTCCTATTGTTAAGTGATGAAGAAAGCTATATATATTCAGGGAAAGGCCTATGGGATCTGAGTGTGGACCACAACATAGCATTTTCGTGCTTTCTGTTGATGTTTGCTTGCATTTTGTTTTTCTTCTTAGGTTTTTTTTCTTTCTCTTTCTAGATCTGATTTTTCTTGTGCTGCTACATAATTGTATAGATATAGATATAGATATATATACATATATTGGATTTATCTATCTATATGTTTATTTATTTTAACATATTTAACATGTATTAGATTACCTGCCATCTAGGGGAGAGGATAGGGGAAAGGAGGGGAAAATTTGGAACAGAAAGTTTTGCAAAGGACAATGTAGAAAAATTACTCATATGTTCTGTAAATGAAAAAGCTTTAATAAAAAAAGAGAATAAACCTAAGTCCAAAAATTTATAGAGTTCACCTTCTAGATCAAGAATTCCTACCTTTTTTGTGTCATAGACTTTTTTGGCAGTCTGGTGAAGCATATGTTCCCTTTCTCAGAATAATGTTGTTAAATAGTTGAAGGAAATGTAACATTTAAGTTAGAGTTATATGAAAATAAAAATGTAATTGTTTCCCATTTAAGCTCATGGATTCCCTGAAATCTCTTCACAGGCCCATTGGGGTCCATGGATTTCAAATCAAGACACTATTCTAGAGAGAGAAAGTGAATTTTGGAGCACTATGACTTTGAAGAAAAAGGAATTTGCCCACACGGTCCCATTAATTGTAGCAATAATAAAGAACTAGAGTCATTTTATGGAGGCCCATACATTGCCTATTATGATAATAGTGAGTTACTTGGACAGTATAAGGATGATGGAAAAAAAAGGATTTGATTGTTCAGCAGCCTCAAAATGTGTTTGCCTTCTAAGGGAAATCCAAAGCACTTTGACTTTAGGAAGGACTATATAGGGATCAGTGAGGAAGCTAGAGAGTCACAGAAATGTTAGAGTGGCTTGTTAGTAACTCTACTAATTCTTTATCTAAAGGAAGTTTATGGGTCAATATGAGGACTGAATATGTTTTCTGTATCTGTTTATAGACTCCTGTGAATCCTCTTTACCTTCTTCATTTTCTGGAGGGAGTTAAAAACAAAGCAATCCTGTATATTTTATGCATTTGTTATCTTGAATGTTTTATGCAAGCTGGGAGTTTTATCATATATCTTTGTGGAAATATATTCACACTATGCATAAATTATATTCAGAAATTGCCCATAGTAAACTCCGGGTAGAGGCATCATCAGCCAAAAGAGGAAATGGCCCTTTTCAGGGGTCAGGACTTGAGATCAAACCTGTGAGGTCAGCTCATCTAAGCCCATAGGTTATAGGCACATTCAAACTATATATTTTTGGCAACATAAAGTTGAAAGCTGGCATTTAATTCTCTTACATAAGCAGTAGACTCATTAGGGATGGTATAGTTAACACAAATACGAAAATCAAACCAAGAAAATAAGCACTGTGTTTCTTTAGCTATCAGATAAAATGCTATGGTAGTGTGACATCAAACCCCAGATCAAACCAACCGATTATATTATTTATTCTTCTGTAGAGCTATGAAACCTAGAAATGATACAGGTATAACACCTAGTTTCTAAAGTAGTTTAATCAACATTACTAAATGAATAAGATGGACTCATCAATAATGTAAAGATTTTGATTACTATCCAGATGAACTCTGCCTAAAATCAGAGAACCATTTTGAACAATTTAGAATCAACTGAAATACCAATGCATTTTAGAAAAGAACTCATGTCATTGCAAATGTCAAATTACCTCTGATCAAAGATAAGCAGCATAAATATAGTAATATCCTTTGGAAGGTACTAGTAAGACATTAGTTTTAAGTACCTCCAAACAAAGGAAGGCAAATAATGCAAATCTAGCTAATTTCTACTCAGTGAAGAGTTCATTTATTTTTCTTAACTTAAGCTAGGAATGGTGATTTTAATGGGTTTGAATAGCATGTAGGGTCATAGCAGATAAAGAACTACCCTTCATGTCAGGACCACCTTTGAATTCTTTTTCCTGATACTACTAACAGCATGACCTTGGGCAAAGGACTTAACCTACTAGTTTTTAACCTGCCAACTCTCCAATACTTTAAGATGCACAGAGGTGGTTGCAACCTGTATTGGCAGAAAGAGAAAGTACTTACACAAATGAAATCACAAATTCAGGTCTCAGCCTATCTGTAAACGAGCAGGTTTCAGTTTTTAACAAATTGCTCCAAAAGGTGTTGATTAATCTTTTCCCAAGTATCATGTGCCTGAGGCTAAGTGGATCCAGTGATTCAGAGAAGAACAGTGGTTCTTTCCCAAGATGCTATTAGTCCCAAGAAGAATTTACTAGAGAGAGAGGAAGATGGAACTTCCAGGTAAAGTATCTATAAAGGATGAGAGGTAGCATTGACATTGACTGATTAGCAGAAGTTGAAAAATTTGTGGATAAAGCCAGAAGCTGCAGGGGCTGGGGTGATTGGGGCACCATGCTGAGTGATGATGCTTGTGCAGAAATGCCAGTAGCAGTTTGAAGCTGGGACAGATGGTAGATGCCAGAGAATGATATCACAATCTTAAAGAGAAGGAAGAGGGCAGTTAGCACTGCATGAATAACAGCAGTGCTTATAAGGAAGGGTCTTGATTAGTTGTGTCCAGAATTTTATGGGACTGTTGCTGTGAGCATTGATGGGAGGGGAAGAAGGAAAATGGTATTCAGGTAGGCTGTACTGTTCTATTTCTTACTGGGCTCAGATGTGAATCACTTCTCTGTTCATTACATGACTTTTAATATTTTTACCCTGTATTTAAAGGTTTATTGTTTAGCCTAATGCTCACTGGAAAAATAAACTTAGGAAAATCTACAAATAAGCCAAGTTAACATATTCCCAAAGCTTGAGCCTTGGGTCAGGGCTGAGCCATAATCAAGTTATTTTTTTTAGAAACTATCAAGATTAATATAAATTCTTCTGAAACTTTTTTGATTCTTTTTTGAATGTTAAACATATGCAATTCTTCTATACATATTTCTACAATTATCATGCTGTACAAGAAAAATCAAACCAAAAAAGGAAAAAAAGAGAAATAAAACAAAATGCAAATAAACAATAAAAAAGTGAAAATATTATGTTGTGATTACACTCAGTCCCCATAGTCCTCTCTGTAGGTGCAGATTGCTCTCTCCATCACAAGACCATTGGAACTACCCTGAATCACTTTATTGCTGAAAAGTCCTTCAGAATTGATCATCATATAAACTTGTTGCCATATACAATATTCTCTTTGTTCTGCTCACTTCACTTAGCATCAGTTCATGTAAGTCTCTCCAGGCCTCTTTGAAATCATCCTGCTGATCATTTCTTACAGAACAATAATATTCTTTAATATTCATATACCATAACTTACTCAATCATTCTCCAACTGATGGACATCCAATTTCCACTTTCTTGTTACGAGAAAAAGGGCTGTCACAAATATTTTTGCACATATGTATCCTTTTCCTTTTTTTATGATCTCTTTGGGATACCGACCCAGTAAAGACAAAGGGTATGCACATTTTGATAGCCCTTTGGGCATAAGTCCACCTTGCTCTCTGAATGGTTGGATTAGTTCACAACTCCGTCACCAATGTATTAATGTCTCAGTTTTCCCACATTCCCTTCATCATTATCTTTTCCTGTCATTTTAGCTAATCTGAGAGGTGTGTAGTGGTACTTCAGAGTTGTCTTAATTTGCATTTCTCTGATCAACAGTGATTTAGAACATTTTTTCATATGACTAGAAATAGTTTTAATTTCTTCATTTGAAAATTATCTGTTCATGTCCTTTGACCATTTATCAATTGGAGAATGGCTTGTATTCTTATAAATGAGTCAATTCTCTATATATTTTAAAAATGAGGTCTTTATCAGAGTGCTTGAAAATAATTTTTTTTCTCCATTTTACTGCTTCCCTTCTAATCTTGACTACATTGGTTTTGTTTGCACAAAACCTTTTTAACTTAATATTATGAAAATTATCCACTTTTTGCATTCCATAATTTACTCTAGTTATTCTTTGGACACAAATTCCTTCTTTCTCAACCAACCTGAGAGATAGATTATCCTTTATTCTTCTCATTTGCCTATAGCATCACTCTTTATGTCTAAATCATGAATCCATTTTGACCTTATCTTGGAATAGGTTGTTATATATGGGTCAATGCCTAGTTTCTGTTATGCTAATTTCCAATTTCCTTAGCAATTTTTGATCAAATAGTGAGTCCCAGAAGCTGGGATCTTTGGGATTGTCAAACACTAGATTACTATGGTCATTGACTATTGTGCCTTGTGAACTTAATCTATTCCATTGATCGACTACTCTATTTTTTAGTTGGTTCCAAATGGTTTTAATTTACAATATTAAGTCTGGTACAGCTAAGCCACTTTCATTTGCATTTTTCATAATTCCCTTGAAATTCTTGACCTTTTGCTCTTCCAGATGAACTTTGTTATTATTTTTTTTCTAGCTCTATAAAATAATTTCTTGGCAGTTTGATTGGCATAGCACTGAATAAGTAGATTAATTTAGGTAGAATTGTCATTTTTATTATATTAGCTCGGCATACCCATGAACACTTGATATTCTTCCAAGTGATTAGATCTGACTTTATCCGTCAGAGGTGTAAAATATTTTGTAGTTGTGTTCATATAGTTTCTGACTTTGATAGATAGATTCCCAAATATTTTATATCATCTACAATTATTTTAAATGAAATTTCTCTTTATATTTCTTGATGTTGGACTTTGTTGGTAACATAGAGAAATATTGGTGATTTATGTAGATTTATTTTGTATCCTGTAACTCTGCTGCAGTTGTGAATTATTTCTAGCAGTTTTTAAATTGATTCCTTTAGGATTCTCCTTCATTCTCTCTCTCTCTCTCTCTCTCTCTCTCTCTCTCTCTCTTTCTCTCTCTCTCTTTCTCTCTCTTTCTGAGGCAATTGGGGTTAAGTGACTTGCCCAGAGTCACATAGCTAGGAAGTGTTAAGTGTCTAAGGCCAAATTTGAACTCAGGTCCTCCTAACTTCACAGCTGGTGCTCCATCCTTTGTGCCACCTAGCTGCCCCGCCTCTAGGATTCTCTAAGTATACCATCTTATCATCTGCAAAGAGTGATAATTTGGTTTCCTCCTTACCTACTCTGATTCCTTTAATTTCTTTTTCTTCTCTTATTGCTAAAACTAACATGTCTAAAACAATATTAAATAGTAATGGTGATGGGGCAACTTTGTTTCACTCCAATCTTATTGGGAATGGTTCTAGTTTATACTCATTACATATGATGTTTGCTGATGGTTTTATTTTTTATTAAAAGCTTTTTATTTACAAAACATATGACTGATTTTTCTACATTGACCTTTGCAAAACTTTTTTTTTGTTCCAAGCTTTTCCCCTCCTTCCCCCCACCCCCCACCCCTAGATGACAGGTAATCTAATACATGCTAAATATGTTAAATTATATGACAAATCCAATATATGTATACATATCTATACAGTTATCTTACTGCACTAGAAACATCAGATCTAGAAAGAGAGAAAAAAAAAACAACCTAAGAAGGAAAACAAAATGCATGGAAATATTCACAGAAAGCATTAAAATGCTGTGTTGTGGTTCACACTCAATCCCCTCAGGCCTCTCTCTGGATGTATATGACTATCTTCATTGCTGAACAATAGGAACTGGTTTGAATTACATTATTGCTGAAGAGAACCATGTCCATCAGAATTGATCATCGTATAGTCTTGTTGCTGTGAATAATGATCTCCTGGTTCTGCTCACTTCCCTCAGCATCAGTTCATGCAAGTCTCTCCAGGCCTCTCTGAAATCGTCCTGCTGGTGGTTTCTTACAGAACAATAATATTCCATAGCATTCATATACCATAATTTATTCAGCCACTCTCCAATTGATGGGCATCCTTTCAATTTCCAGTTTCTTGCCACTACAAAAAGGGCTGCCACAAACATTCTTGCACATGTGGGGCCCTTTCCTTCCTTTATGATTTCTTTGGGATATAAGCCCAATAGAAATGCTGCTGGGTCAAAGGGTATGCACAGTTTGATAACTTTTTGAGCATAGTTCCAGATTGCTCTCCAGAATGGTTGGATCCGTTCACAGTTCCACCAACAATGGATCAGTGTCCCAGTTTTCCCACATCCCCTCCAACATTTATCATTATCTTTTCCTGTCATCTTAGCCAATCTGACAGGTGTGTAGTGGTATCTCAGAATTGTCTTAATTTGCATTTCTCTGATCAATAGTGATTTGGAGCACCTTTTCATGTGACTAGAAATAGTTTCAATTTCTTCATCTGAAAATTGTCTGTTCATACCTTTGACCATTTATCAATTGGAGAATAGCTTGAATTCTTATATATTTGTACTTATATGTGTATGTTATCCATTCCTAAAAATCTATTTCTCTTCAGAAGGTAACTTGCCTAATATATATATATTATATATACATAATATATATACACATATATACATACATACACATATACATGTATACACACATACATACATACATATTTGTTTAGTCTTAAACTTTAATGGATTAGAAGAGCATTAATATTTCTGGGACACTATAAGTGTGTGTTTGTGTGTGTGTGTGTGTGTGTGTGTGTGTGTGAACTCACACAGATTTATGATTGGGTTTTGTTTGGTGATGAAGCAGCTGAAATTGATTAGCTGCTATGGCACAGCCCATATTGGTATTATCTGCTTTCTTTTAAAAATTTTTTTTTATATTTCTTTTTCTTGATACTTTCCACATACACTATACATGTAAATGCATAACAATAAATTGTAATTTATATGTACAAATCTCTTTTCTGCTCCAAAGCTCAGTCTTCAGTGAAAGAAAACCCAGAGAGCTCTGCATCCCCATGGACTTCACAAACCTCTGCTTATATATCTCAGATCTTTTATCCGGAATAAGACAGGCTCCCTGGACTATCACCAGTGCCTTCAACACTTTGGCATGCTGTTTTTTACCCAGCTCATGCCTTTATTTCTCTCTGATCATGTGCACATACAAGGAGCAAAGAAGAAAACATATAAGGAGAAGGGGAAAAACCAAAAAGTACAGAGACAAAAGGAACCTGAAGAAAGAAAATAAATATTTCCTTCCTCCCAGTGGCTCTCATCCTTTCCATTTACTTATAGACCCTTTACTATTGAGGTTCAGTAGCAACTAGACCCCCAAAACTCTCTAGTCCCTATTGATGATCATCCCATATTAAGTAGGCCAGCTCTCTTGGCATGGATTCCTTTGTATCACCAAGATAGTGAGAAACAATATAGCCTTTCTATTCTGGAAAAAAAAAGAGAGTTCTTAAAAAACTAAACAGAAACAAATCCAAAAGAAATCAAATTATTATATATTAGGATACCATGCAGTGATGTATGACCTTGGAGGAAAAGAAGACAGAAAGGGATAATTGTAGAAGTGATGGTAAAATTATATAACAATATGATTTATTGCTATTTGTTTTCCATGGCTTTTTTTTCAAACTAAAGCTATTTGCTCTAAAACAGAAAGGTGAAAAGCATGACCTCAGTATTTGTGAATGGAGCCAGCAATCTCTTTAATAATAAAAACAATTTTAATATAAAATGCTTTTAAATAATTTTAATATAAGGTAAGAACTTTAAATTCAATAAAATAATAATTTTAGAAAATAATTGTGAATAGCATTTTATACTTAATTCTATTGAGTTGATATTATGACACTCCCATTTTCCAGATAAGCAAATTAGGATCAAGGGAAATTATGACTTGCATTTATTATATAGTGGCAGAACTGGGATTTGAATTCAAATCTGTAATTATTCAAAGCTAAATACTATGTTTTATTTTTGAGTGTTACCAGTAAGACTGGCAGATCTAAAGAACAGACAGTTTTGAAAGAAAGGAAAGGAAAGGAAAGAAGAGGAGAGAAGATGAGAAGGGAAGAGGGGAAAAGGAGAGAGAAAGAAAGAGGAGGAGGGAGAGGGGGAAGGAGAGAAAGAGGGAGGGAGGATGAGGGGGAAGAAGAAGAGGAGAAGAAGGGTAAAGGTAAAGGGGATGAGAAGAAGGACAAGGAAGAGAAGGAGAAGGAGAAGATGAAAAAGAAGAACGAAAAAAGAAAAAATTAACTAAAAGAAAATAAAAGGTAGAGGGAGCGGTGATAAAAAGTGTTTAAAAGAAATTATCTTAGGTGTTAACCAGTGATATTGATGCCACTAATTCTACCCTTTGTTTGAGATATATTTTGTTTGATTATAACTCTTAACAGGATAATGAAAGATAATCTCCTCTTTCCTTTATTAATGAGGTCAGTCCTAGTACTTGTATATTATGAGGACTGATCTCTCTCTCTTTCTTTCTTATATTCTTATAGAATATAAAGAATATAGAAGATCTATATCTATAGAATATACAGAAGTCCAGAGAATCAGGATCAAAGTGCAAAAAAGAAAAAAAAATGTTTCACATGTACATATGCATTGCATATGTTCAACAACAATAACAACAATAATAATATTTGTAACACTTTAAGGTTCACAAAGCAGTTTCTTCAAAACAAGCCTCAGAGGTAAGTGATGAACATACTACTTACCCCCATTTCATAGAAGAGAAAACTGAGCATGTATAAACTACATCACATTGCTTGCCGTCCTGGGGAGGGGAAAGGAGGGAGAAAAAAATGAAGCTCAAAATCTTATAAAAGTAAATGTTGAAAACTATCTTTACATGTGATTGAAAAAAATTAAAATGCTATTAAGTGGGGAAAAATAAAAAGAAGAGAAAACTGACTGTTGGAAAGGGAGAATAACTTGTCTGCCAGAAGGTGTGAGAGCCAGGGATCAACCTCAAATTTCCCAAGTCCAAATTCATTATTTCCCCTTCTGTGTTGCATTATATAATCAGTATTCAAGAACAGCTGATATTTTGTATTACAGTGATTCACTCCCAGAGACACATTATGTTTAACAGTAGGGATTGTCTATGTCTCAGGCTCAGTGACTTTGAGTTACCAAGACAATTTTTATGTGAAAAGATAAAGTAGAAGGGCATGTAGTCCAGAGTAAGTATGGGTGTCAGTGTATGTGTTTGTATGTATTTTATTTTCAAACCCAGATATTCCTGGCTCTGAGACAAGTTGTCTACCTCTTATTCACCCTTCTTTGACCAGCCTGCATTGTTCATACATTATCAAGCCCTCTATGTTATACTTTGGGACTCAACATGGTGGATAGACTTTTGGACTTGGAACTGAGGGAACTGGGTTCAAATCCTGCTTCAGTATTTACTAGCTCTGTGACTATGAGAAAATTACTTATTTTCTCTGAATGTGTTTCCTTCTCTGTAATATGAGGACAATACCTTGTGTGCTCACCTTGCAGTGTAGTTGTTAGGTTAACATGAAATAGGACATGTAAAAAGGGTTTTGCAATCACAGAATGTCAGCTGTCAGCTACACTTTACATGAACTCCATCATTCACTTACTCTCTTTGCCATAATATGCTATTCAATGCCAGCAGGCACTTATATGTTATGTGGGTGATATCTCACTTCTTACCCTAGGGGCATTTCTAGTCCCTAGTTTAATAAGGTAGTCACTTCTGCAAATTGTCAACTCTACTTTATCCCTCTATTATCTGTGTGGGAGAAGCTGCTTTAGGTTTTAAGTGACAGGTGTGGTGGTAGAAATTAAAAATTGGAAAACTTTTATTATCCTTTAGTGATAATACCCTCGAGGCTGAGTGTTATAGGATGGCAGCTTGACTTGAAAGAATAGGCAGGTAAATATGTAAGAGGTTGATCCACTCCCCAATAGGCCTGATGAGATTTTATAGGCCATGAATATTTCTCTGAAAGGCATCTCCCATGGAAGTAGACCAACCACTTTCTCCTTATTGAGGGGTCCCCCAGAGTTCTCTGATTGGTTCTTGGTGAGTACAGTTGTCATCAAGATGTTTGGAACCTAGAGAGGAGGGAGTGAAATCTTGTTCAAGGATCTACCTCTTCCCCTTAGACTGTAACAGCAAGTTGTTACTTGAGATGCCATGATTCTTCTTCATGTACTTTCTTTCCACTGGACTTTCTGACCAGACTGTAGCAGGATGTGGAGGTAGAGGATTTCCTTTTTTTTTTTTTTTGCTTTCCTAGAAGCAGAAAAATGGCAACATAAAGGAGAAATACCTTGCAAAAAAGTATGAGCTAATCCAAGTTATTTGCAGTATGAAACTGAAAGTTCTTCATCACTTTCTGACTTTCTTTTCTTTTTCTGAGAACAAATCAGATATTATATTAGAATTCCTGAGAATGGAGTTACTATGCCCAAGGTATGACAGCAGGCAGCTTTGATGGAGTTCCTGTAGAAGCATATGGTTTGGGAAGAGAGATGTTAAAAGCAAACTTTTCTAGCTTTGGGGATTGTCCTATTATTGATCCCAAGTCTGAGTTTCTAAGTTCAAGAATTCATAAATTATCAAGAGTTCCTAAGCTTGATCACATGGCAACTGTCCTCCCAGTGGTAGAGTATTTCGTCAATGTTATCATTTTTTTGGAGAAGGAGGAAGAGAATCATCCTGCAGTTGAAGAACCAAAGTCAAGTCATGAGAGCTGAGGGCAAGGATCTGGACTTTGCTAACTTTTATTACCATTACAACCATGAGTTGCTCAAATAGCCAAGCTCTGTTGTGAAAAGAAATTAATTGTTAAGAAAATTCTCAAAGTTTGCTAACCTTCTGGGATCATCAGATGAGTTTAATGAATTATTCAAGGCCTACTTGAGTTCCTTATGAAGATGTGGAAGTGATCCTCAGTTCTTGAAGGCTATGCCAGCAGAGTATCATTTCTCACAGA
This sequence comes from Myrmecobius fasciatus, assembly GCA_023553655.1. Classification (NCBI taxonomy): domain Eukaryota; kingdom Metazoa; phylum Chordata; class Mammalia; order Dasyuromorphia; family Myrmecobiidae; genus Myrmecobius; species Myrmecobius fasciatus. The sequence goes on along the minus strand of JAJPUD010000078.1, from coordinate 612,587 downwards.
TTCTATTATTTTGGAAAAGCCTCAATTACAGCTCCTCAAACAAATAAAATATGGTGCAGAAAATGAAGAAATAAATTCTACAAATGCTCTAAAACCCTCTAAATGAAATCAATGTAAATGAAATCATTCACTTTCAGTGAAAAGATAAGGGGGAAAGGTGAGGCTGATGAGAAATATATAGGAAAATGATTCAGTAAGAATTAATGAAAAAGGCCAAGGACTTGGAGATAACAGAGAAGCTTCAAACATTTATATTATGAAAATGTCCTTTAGGAGAAAATGGGTAGATGGTTAGACATAGTGGGCACTGAATAATATCAGAAAAAATGAAATTGATGATAATTTAACAGAAAGGAAAAGACTCATGATGACAGATAAACAAGGATGTGGCATGTGCCATATTGGTCAAACCACCCTGATACCATTTTCCTTCAGATCCTTATGGAAACAATCTAGGACCCTTGAGCTCTGAGCCTAACACATCTCATCTTCAACACCACTAGTCTTTACTTTAGCTTGTCCCTTGAGATGAAGAACTCTTATGAAGAATATTCTCATTGGTCACAGTCAATAAGTCAAGAGTCCTAGAACAGTAGCTCTCTGTCTTTCCACAGCCCTTCCCACTTTCCTGATTTCAACTTCTAGAGAAGGAACACTTGTGGAGATGAAACCTAGCAAATGTCTCTGAGAGTGCTGTAGCCCCTACCTCTTGAACAGTCACTAAAGTGCTTGATGCTGTCAAATGATTGAACATCTGAAACCATTAATGTTTTTTTTTTTTGGTTTTCAACATTAATTTTTGTAAGATTTTGAGTTCCAAATTTTTTTCTTCCTCCCTCTCTTATTACCCCCTCTCCAAAATAACAAGCAAGCTAATGTAGGTTATATATGTACAATCAATTAATAACATATTTCCATATCAATCACATTGGGAAAGAAAAATCAGAACAAAAGGGGAAAGCCACGAGAAAACAAAACATAGGTGAAAATAGTGTGCTTTGATACACATTTAGTCTTCATAATTCTCTCTTTGGATGCAGATGGCATTTTCCATCCCAAGTCTATTGGAATTGTCTTGAATCAGTGCATTTTGAGAAGAGCCAAGTCCATCACAGTTGATCATCACATAATCTTGCTGTTAGCATGTACAACGTTTTCCTGATTCTGCTCTCTTCACTCAGCATCCATTCATGCAAGTTTTTGCAAACATTTCTGAAATCCTTTCTTATATAACAATAGTATTCCATTAGATTCATATATTATATCCTATTCAGGCATGTTGATGGGCATCCACTCAATTTCCAATTCCTTACCACCACAAAAAGAGCTATTACAAAAATTATTTTTTGCAATTCTGGATCTTTTCACCTCTTTTATGTTCTCTTTTGGAGACAGACCCAGTAATGACACTGCTGAATCAAGTATGAAAAGTTATTTCCCTTTTGGCATAGTTCTAAATTATTCTCCAGAATGATTGGATCAGTTCACAACTTTACCACCAATGCATTAAGGGTCCAATTTTCCTATATCATCTCCAACATCTATCATCATTTTTTCTTGTCATTTTAGTCAGTCTGATAGGTGTAAAGTGATACCTCAAAATGGCTTTAGTTTGCATGTTTCTAATCAATAATGGTTTAGAGTATTTTTTAGATGACTATAGATAGCTTTAATTTCTTCATTTCTTGTTTGGCCATAAATTCTTCCCTTCTCCAGAGATCCGACAAGTAAACTATTGCTCTCCTAATTTGCTTATAGTATTACCCTTTATGATTAAATCATAAATCCATTTTGGTCTTCTCTTGGTATAGGGTATGAGATGTTGGTCTATGCCTAGTTTCTGCCATACTACTTTCTAGTTTTCTGGGAAGTTTTTGTCATATAAAGAGCTCTTATCCTAGAAGCTGGAGTCATTGGGTTTATCAAACAGTAGACTGGCTATTGTGTCTTGTGTAACCTGTTCCACTGACTCTATTTCTTAGCCAATACCATATGGTTTGATGACTGCCATTTTACAATATCGTTTTATGTCTGGTAGTAAGATCACCACCCTTTGCATTTTTTTTTCATTATTTCCTTTGATATTTTTGACCTTTTGTTTTTCTGGATGACTTTTGTTATTATTTTTTCTAGCTCTTTAATTTTTTTTGGCAATTTGGTATGGAACTAAATAAGTAGATTAATTTAGGCAGAATTGTTATTTTTGTTATATTAGTTTGGCCTCTCATGAGCAATTGATATCTTTCTAGTTGTTTAGATTATTTATGTGAAAAAGTGTTTTGTAAATGTGTTCATATAGTACTTGGGTTTGTCTTGGCAGGTAGACTCCCAGATATTTTATATTATTTACATTTATTTTAAGTGGGATTTATCTTTGAATCTCTTGGTGTTGGGCTTTATTGGTAATATAAATGCTGATGATTTATGTGTGTTGAATTTATATCCTGCAAGTTTGCTAAAGTTATCAATTATTTCAAGTAGTTTTTAGTGGATTCTCAAGGATTCTTTAAATATATTAGCACATCATCTGCAAAGAATGATGATTTTATTTCCTCTTTGTCTACTTGAATTTCTTCAATTTCTTTTTCTCCTCTTATTGCTAAAGCTAACTACTTTCTAGTACAATATTAAATAACAGTGGTGATAATGTACATCCTGTTTCATCCCTGATCTTATTGGGAATGCTTCTAGCTTATCCCCATTACATATGCTTGCTGGTGAATTTAGATAGATGCTGCTAATCATTTTAAGGAAAACTTCATTTATTTTTATGTTCTCAAGTGTTTTTAACAGAAATGGGTGCTGTATTTTGTTAAAAGTTTTTTTCTGGGTCTCTAGAGATAATCACAGGTCAATTATGCTGATACTTTTCTTGATATTGAACCATTCCTGCAATCCTGGTATAAATCCCATTTAATCATAGTGTATTATCCTGGTGATTAATTGCTGTAATGTCTTTGCTAATATTTTATTTAAAATTTTGCATCAGTATTCATTAGGGAGATTGGTCTATAATTTTCTTTCTCTGTTTTTACTCTTCCAGGTTTAGGTATGAGCATCAAATTTGTGACATGGAAGGGATTGGCAGGATTCCTTCCAAATAATTTATATGGTATTGGAATTAATTGTTCTTTACATATTTGATAGAATTCACTTGCAAATCCATCTTAAATTTCCTGTTTAGTTATGATCTTTTCATCAGAAATGGATGGGTAGCAGTTGTTGGAGGGGAACATCCAAATCCTTGTAATTATAAATACCTTTGGCTATCTGAGCCTTTGTTTCTGCATGTTACATTTATCTTCATGGGTTCTTCTCTGTGTTTCATACATTTTCTGTGGTAGGTGAAATAAAAACTATCTCATGTCCAATTCTTAATCATTAGGTTTCCACAAGGGAATTGGAGACTCTTACTCACATTTGGGAAAACATAAATGTGAACTTATATATCTAGCTTTATTTTGAAGATTTCCTCAGTATAAAGGTCCAGAATGAAGCCTGGTCCTTGTAAGTATAGAATTCTTAAGTTATTGTGATCTACGAGTGACAATAAATGAATAAATACATAATCCATAGTCAGGAATAATTAGTGATTTGGTATTCTAGTATTATATTTGCCATTTTAACTTGCCCTTTGAAGTTGGATATCTCATTGAGCTTCTTTTTGTTTTTAGTTTTCTCATCAGTAAAATGGAATTAATTACATTGACCTCCCCAACCAGAACATTAGAAGACATAGCTAATTAGTGAGTTCCAATCACTTTGAAAACCCAAGTGCTAAATAATGACATTGCATACCAGTATTGGATTGATTCCTGTGATTACATTTCCAAGATTTGCCCCTTACCTCTTTTATAATTCACCAAGGATGCACATGTATTTCATTGACATCTTGGGAAGATAGTTATATGATCTTTTAAACCTTTAAATCAATTTTTTTTGTTTCTTGAAAGTTTGCCTTTATTTTCCTATTTAATGGGCACTCTCATTCTTGGTTTTATTCTTGTGGAACAGTAAGTTCTTTTCTATGCTTCTGACAGAATTAAGGATAATGGTTTTTTTGCTATGTATAGCTTTTAGATAGCTTCTATACATTCAAATTTCTTTCTTTTTTTTACTCATAAATAAGATTTTCCTTCCCTCCCTTTTTTTTTTACCTGTGTTCAACCAGTGAATCTATCTTTCTAATTATGAGTCCTAGAACTGAGAACATTTATTCTCCCATGAGCTTTTTCACATGATCAGAGTGGTACATAGCAAGCACTATATATATCTTAGCTATTTATAATAAAAATCATGATAAATAATATTACTTAGAGGGATGGCTACCAGGTGACAAATTTTTCCTTCTATAAGTTATGAAGAATCTACTAAGGGATACTGATCTGTATCAGGGTAGTGAGTATCTACATTAATATGTCACAAATCTTTGAAGTATGAAGCTTTCAATTTTATAATTTGACTCAAAAAACAATTTAAGTGTCTATAATTTTCTTTTCTTTTTTATAATTGCTACATATAGTTTTTTTTAACTAAAGCTTTTTATTTGCATAACATATGTATAGGTAGTTCTTCAACATTGACCATTACAAAGCTTTCCGTTACAAATTCCCCCCCCCCATTCCCCTTCCCTCCCCTAGGTTGCAGGAAGTCTACTGCATGTTAATTATATTAAAATATTTGACGAGTCAAATATATGTATACATGTTTCCATGCTTATCTTGCTGTGCTAGAACAATCTTAGCTACATGAACAAAAAAGATCTGATAAAGGAAACCCAATGCAAGCAATCATCAATATAGAGCATGAAAATATGTTGTAGTCCATATCTCATGTCCCTCTCTCTGAGTGTATATGACCTTCTTTACTGAACAATTGGAACTGGTTTGAAGCATTTCATTGTTGAAGAGAGCCATGTCCATCAGAATTGATCATCATATAGTATTGTTGTTGCCATGTATAATGATCTCCTGGTTCTGCTCGTTTTGCTCAGCATCAGTTCATGCAAGTCTCTCCAGGCCTCTCTGAAATTGTCCCGCTGGTTGTTTCTTACAGAACAATAATATTCCATAACATTCATATACCATAATTTATTCAGCCACTCTCCAATTGATGGGCATTCATTCAGTTTTCAGTTTCTAGCCACTACAAAAAGGGCTGCCACAAACATTCTTGCACATGTGGGTCCCTTTCCGTCCTTTAAGATCTCTTTGGGATATAAGCCCAGTAGAAACACTGCACAGTTTGATAACTTTTTGAGCATAGTTCCAAATTGCTCTCCAAATGGTTGGATCTGTTCACAGTTCCACCAACAATGGATCAATATCCCAGTTTTCCCACATCCCCTCCAACATTTGTCATTATCTTTTCCTGTCATCTTAGCCAATCTGAAGTGTCTATAATTTTCTTTTCTTTTTTTTTGCTTTTTGCTGAGGCAATTGGGGTTAAGTGACTTGCCCAGGGTCACACAGCTGTTACGTGTCTGAGACCAGATTTGAACTCAGGTCCTCCTGACTTCAGGGCTGGTGCTCTATCCACTGCGCCACCTAGCTGCCCCGTGTCTATAATTTTCAAAGCACTGTTTTGAGTCACAAGGGCAAATATAAGTACTACATTGATCTTGCTCTCAAGAAGCTTATAATCAAATGGGGGCAGTATAGAGAAACAAATAACTTTGTTGTTCAGTAAGCTTATTACTTCTCAAAAACCATAAATCTAGAAAAAAATTCACTAAGAGCAAATCTAATATTGTTTCCTTGAGTCTTCTCCACCTTCTTCCCCAACTGTACAGCTGGTTGGCTGTTCTTAGGGGTTTGTTATTTAAATTCTCTTGTTTTGCTTTCAATCTATGAGATATTAATCTCTAACTCAAAATAAATTAATTCTGTGACTTTTCATAAGATGTTAAAAATAAAAACTTAAACCAAACTTAAGACATGAGTCTTTAATGGGTCCCCTTTATCTATTAATTATTTGACTGTTGCAAAGATACTCTAAAGTGATTCAGCAAGACTTCTCTTTTAAAGAACAAACTCACTTCCCTGGCTTCCTTCAAGTCCCAACTAAAATCTGACCTGCAAGAAAACTTTCCCAACCCCTCTTAATTTTCAAATCTTCTGTCTGTTAATTACTTCCTATTTACACTGCATATACTTCGTTTGTAAATATTTGTTTGATTATTTCCCCCTATAGACTGTGAATTCTTTGAGGGCAGAGACTGCCTTTTGCCTTATTTTGTATCTCCATTGTTTAACATAGTACCTGGCACCTAGTGAGTCTTAATGAATACTTATTGACTGTGAGACCAGGCTGCTTCTTGCTCCTATTTTATTATTATTTGATTTAGGTGATTTATTTTCCTCATTTTAATGTTTGTTCCCTAATTTTGTCAGGGAGTTGCTGTCAGATTTTGGTCCTTGGAAAAGGAATTTTTAGGTTCATAAATTTCATATGTTCCATCCTAGTCCAACTCAACCCTTCTGTTTTGAAAATCAATTGCATTTTTAAAAAAATAGTTTCTCCAATTTCCCATGATTATGTCTTAATTGGCAATGGAAAACTTGCCCCCCCTTTCCCAGTAGTGATCAGGATTAAAAATCCACCCTGCTGAGAAAAGTAGTTCAGAGGGTAGCAACTCGAGCAAAGTACCTGTAAATTTAGGGTTTATGTGGATACTATCCACATAGATATGACCTTGTGTCATCTTTATGGACTTGGTTTCCTTTGGTAATCTGGGGATGATGGGAATGACAAACTAATAAAAGGATCTTAGAGCACATGGATAAATGTCAAGAGCAATAGCAACACTTAATTTCATTTATTTAAAAGTAGTGGGATGACCATGTGAATGTTGCTATAGAAACCATAACTTGAATTCCCTGACAGTTATGTATATTGTTTTGAAATGAGGCTTTAGATTTACTTTCTGAGATTTAAAAAGAAAGGGAGAAAAAGGAACAAAAAGCAGTGCCTGATACCTCTCCTAGATTAAGATTTTCTCTCATAAATAAATCTCTGATCCTTTCACCATACCATTCTTCCCCTGCTTCATCCCTACAGACCCCCCAGGGCCCTTCGGACAATCTTATACACCATGCACCAGTACATCTTCACATATATTAATTTCAGTTCGATTTCCAGCCCAAGTATTAGAATCCTCAAATGTCCACAGATCAGAGAGCTTGACCCCAAGAGGAGGAGATTAGAACTGATAGGATTTCCACAGCTGATGGAGATTTGTGATGGCAGGTCAGGAGTAGCCGGTAGGATCAAGGGAGAGTTGGGAAAAGCTTCATTTATGGAGACACAGAGGAAGGTTTGGTAGCTCAGAAGGGAAAAAAAGCATTCCTTTTCAGTGGGGAAAAAGACAAATGAGTTTCTCTAGTTTTGCTCTGAGATTTTTAAGATTGGTTGCAAGAGGCCCTTTTCAAGGACACTATGCAATTTTTTTCTTTCTCTTTTTCTTGTTTATGTCAAGCTTTGGTCAAGTGTGTGTGTTTGTGTAGATAGACTCATTTTAAATCTGGAAAAATTCAGCATCATGTTGTGTTTTTGATAAAGTGTGGAAGGTGCTGTGGAAATTTCTTTAAACCAATGGCAACACAATATTGGATTTCAAAGTTTAGTTCCACTACATTCTTCTGGCTAACACTAGCCTGTGACCTACAGAACTGTAATTTAACATGCTTATCATGAGCTTCCCAGACTGGAGTGTCTAAAATATAGGCCTTTAGCCCCAGTAGATGTTGCATTGAACCTGTGTTCTTCTGACATTGTTTTCAGAAATGAGAATAACTATCAATCTCTATCCCAACTTCCACCAAATTATTTTGTAAAAAGTCTTTCTCTTTCCTTACCTTTCCTATCCTCTGAATAGCCAACTTTGGACCAACCTGAAGAATTCTTTATGAAAAGACTCTGTGGAGAGAAAGGAATTAATGACTGAAATAACAGTTGGGGATCAGGAAACCCTCCTCAGCCTGAATTATAGCAAACCTACTCTGATGCTACAATAGGGGCTGAGTGTACAACATTAAACAGTTATCAGTTTGCTAATAACTCCCTGGCAGGCCACCAGATGATCATATGGTCTGGAGAACACCACTAGATCATATGCAAATATTGCCTGCATATTCATCAAGACACCACATGGACAGTGTAAGCTGCTTTAATTATCTTTCAAGGAGAAGCAGCCGCCTCTGGCACATACACACGCCTGGCTCTGTTGGCATGCTGTTGCTTGAACTAATATGGAAATTACTTGAAAGGAAAAAATATTAAAGAGAAGTGATATCTGTCCTTGCATTCTGCATTCTCTTTAGCAAGTAGGAGTTGAATTTTGATTTTCATTTTGCATGTTCAAAAACAGTTCCCATCCCCAAATCCAAAACACTCAGGATGCTAACATCTCCTAGATGGAGATTCAGAACTATTTAACCCTGTAGTTTGCACTGGGAAACAAAGTCCTTTTAAAAAAAAGTTCAAATGTTGTCATAATAATAATAATATAATAACAGGCATTTACATAGTATTTTAAAGTTTATAAAGGACTTTTTACATGTATTATCTCATTGGAGTATGATAAGAACCCTGTGAGATAGGTATCATAAGCACTGTACATTCCATTTTACAGATGAGGAAACAGAGGTGAAATTCCCTGCCTGTATTCCTACAACAAATAAGTGAAATGAGTAGTGGACGAGGAATGCTTCAGCAATAGGTGGGGGTGGGATCAGGGTAATATATATGATGAGTTATTCTTGGATCATAGGCAGTCTGTGGTGCTGGCAAGAGCAGTGAATTTAGTGTTAGAAGACTTTAGGTTTTTTGACTTACTAGCTGTGAGACCCTGGACAAGTCATTAATCTGCTATCTTCCTCAGTTTCCCCAACTATAAAATGGGAATCATAGTAGAACCTATCTTTTAAAAAAATTTTTTTTATTAATACTTTTTATTTGCAAAACATATGCATGGCTAATTCCTCAACATTAACCCTCACAAAGCTTTCTGTTACAATTTTCCCCCCTACTCCCCACCCCTCCCCTAGATGACAGGATATCTACTACATGTTAATTATGTTAGAATACTTAAGAAATCGAATATATGTATAGTTATTTCCACATATCATTTTTTTGTTCAGAAGAAATTGTACCTACAAGAAAGAATAATCCGATAAAGGAAATACAATGTAAGCAAACATCAATAAAGAACATGAAAATGTTATGTTGTGGTCCACATTTCATATCCCTCTCTCTGGGTGTATATGGCTTTCTTCACTGAACAATTGGAACTGGTTTGAAGCATTTCATTGTTGAAGAGAGTCATGTCCATCAGAACTGATCATCATATAGTATTGTTGCTGTGAATAATGATCTCCTGGTTCTGCTCACTTCCCTCAGCATCAGTTCATGCAAGTCTCTCCAGGCCTCTCTGAAATCATCCTGCTGGTCGTTTCTTACAGAGCAATAATATTCCATAACATTCATATACCATAATTTATTCAGCCACTCTCCAATTGATGGGCATCCATTCAGTTTCCAGTTTCTAGCCACTACAAAAAGAGTTGCCACAAACATTCTTGCACATGTGGGGCCCTTTCCTTCTTTTATGATTTCTTTGGGATATAAGCCCAATAGAAACACTGCTGGGTCAAAGGGTGTGCACAGTTTGATAACTTTTTGAGCATAGCTCCAAATTGCTCTCTAGAATGGTTGGATCCGTTCACAGTTCCACCAACAATGCGTCAGTGTCCCGGTCTAATAGAACCTATCTTAAAGGATTGTTGTGAGAATAAAATGTATATGATATTTGTAATGCTTTGCAAAGAGCTTTAAATATGTTAGTTTATTTGATACAATAGCCTTGTAGGAAGGTGCTCTTATTATCCCCCCCCCCATTTTATGGATGAGGAAACTGAGTCTTATAAGGGTTAAGTGACTCTCTCAAAGTCACACAGCTAGTATCTTATACGAGATATCCTTGACAAATTAACACTCAATTCTAGATCTAATCATTCTGGAGGACAATTTGGAACCATGCCCAAAGGGTGCATACCCTTTGATCCAAGCAGTGTCACTACTGGATCTGTATTCCAAAGAGATCATGCAAAAGAGAAAAGGACCCACATGTGCAAAAATGTTTGTAGCAGTCCTTTTGGTAGTAGCAAGTAAGTGAAAACTGAGTGGAAGCCTATCAGTTGGGGAATGGCTGAATAAGTATATGAAGGTAATGGAATATTATTGTTTTATAAGAGATGATCAGCAAGATGATTTCAGAAAGGCCTGGAGAGATTTACATGAACTGATGCTAAGTGAAATGAGTAGAACCAAGAGAACATTGTACACAGCAACAACAAGAATATTCGATGATCCACTCTGATGGATGTGACTCTTTTCAACAATGAGGTGACTCAGGTCAATTCTAATAGACTTGTGATGGAGAGAACCATCTGCATCCAGAAAGAGAACTGTGAGGACTGCATGTGGATCACAACATAGTATTTTCACCTTCTTTGTTGTTGTTTGCTTATTTTTTGTTTTGTTTTTCATTTTTTCCTTTTTGATCTGATTTTTCTTGTGCAATATAATTGTGGAAATATGTATAGAAAAATTACACATGATTAACATATATTATTTGCTCTCTGTCTATGGGAGGAGTTAGGGGAGAAGAGTAAAAATTTAGAATATAAGATTTTGCAAAGGTAAATGTTGAAAACTATTTTTGTATATAAGTGGAAAAATAAAAAGCTATTAATTTTTTAAAAAGTTAATAGTCAATTATGTTTAATCCAGTGAGCTTTCAGAAGTGTTTATTTTATGAAAGGCATTGTGATAAATTTAAAAAAATACTATGAGTCCCAAAATAATAACATCTAATATTTATATGATGCCTACTATGTGCCAGGCACTGCACTAAGTACTTTATAAAAGTTATTTCACTTGATCTTTACAACACCCTGGGAGGTAGGTGCCATTATGAAACTCTTTTTACACTTGAGGAAATTGAGACTGGGAGAGGTTAGGAGACCTCAGCTAGTAACTGAGATGAAATTTCAACTCAGATCTTTCAGACTTGTAGATCAGTTTTGGATCCACTGCTGCCCAAAGAACTTTTGGCAGTATTGTTATTCTGTATAAGAGATCATAGGCTCACACAGAGCTGAAAGGGACTCCAGATGCCATCTGATCCAAGCTCCTCATTTTAATAAATGAGGAACAGAGAGAATCTTGCCCAAGTTCACATGGCTAGTTCAACTTCAGGTATAGTGGTAGAAGCCAGTTCTGTCTGACTGGAATTGTCCATTTGAGAAATCATCTCTTTGTTATTCTAGTATAAAAAGAAACATGATTTGTAGTGGTGGTTTTGCAAGTCAATAGGGATTAAGTGACTAGCCCAGGGTCACACAGCCAGTAAATGTTAGGTGTCTGATTCCACATTTGAACTCAGGCCGATATTCTATCCACCTCACAGTCCAGCTGCCCCAAGACATTCAATACATCTCTATTCAAGAATTTGCAGTCCCATCTGTCTAAGAAAAAGAAAATGAGTTCGGAAAGATTTTTATCTGGCTCAGCAAACACTCCCTACTCCATCCTTCAACTACCTTAATTATAAAAGCAAAAGATGGAGTGAAAAAACAAACATCTCCAAAATCCCAAACTAATTTCAGTTTAAGGGCTTCCGTTACAGGTTTTAAGCAATAGAGGGAGCTCACATCCCATCAAACACTCCAGCTGGAGCTACTTGTGGATGCGACTCAGACGCTATTCGGCTTGACAAATCTGCAAGGTGGTTACTACCCCCTCCCTAACCATCCTTTATCAACTAGTCCATTTCGTCTTGTGAGTACAGATGCGCTGCATTTAGGTTGATAAGCAACGCGTCACTAATGGCGATGATCTTTCTTGCAGCTCCTTTGGCGGAATACAAATGCAGTTGAAGGTGTGTATTATATAGTTTCAATGAGAGGATAGAAAACCTGAGCATGTCCCTGACTCCCTAAACTCTTTTGATCTGATTTGTGGAAACATCCATTCAGTCGTCGCAAGCTTCATTTTGATTCCATTGGACCGTGAGCTCCTTGAGAACGAGGACTATATCTATCTATCTATCTATCTATCTATCTATCTATCTATCTAT
>JAJPUD010000078.1:550068-600438 GCA_023553655.1 Myrmecobius fasciatus | reverse complement strand
GAGGCCCCAGCTCTGCTTGACCCTTTTGCTCCCCCGCCCCATCCCTCAGCCCTAATCTCTAGGCGCAGGGATGCCATTACACAACACGTGATTCGGGCACACAGCAGATCCAGTGAGAGGCGTCTAACGGTGTGTTAATTAAAGGTCACAACAAAACAGACCTGCCAGCTCACCAGAAGAAATGTCGCCCCCAGAAAATTAAAATTGACACCCCAGAGCAGCCACGTGTGGAGCCCTGTCATATGCCAGCATCCTGCCCTCAAGGGGCACCTGCGCCAGGAGAGAAGCAAAAGGGAAGGGGAGGGGAAAGGGAGGAACTGTAAGTGTCTCGGGGCCAAGGCTTCCTGAGTTTCTTTAAGACCGTTTGTCTCGGCGACCCAGCAGGTCCCAGGTGTCACCTGCCCACACCTTGGCTGGTTTAGCACGAGGTGAGGGGCGAGGGAGGCGGGGAAGTGCATTCCCGATGTTGATCCTCGGGATTGGGGTGCCGAGTAGGGTAAACGTGGTGGGCCGGGGGCAAAGGAAAGGAGCTATAGAAACCACCATCCAAAGCATAAGCTGAACAATTATAAGGGAAATCAATTTTTTTTTTTTTAACAGGTTTATAGGGAAGCTCCGAGAGAACAAAGGGCGGGCGGGGAGAGCCCGGCAGATCCGTGGCCCAATCCCTTTTTGCAAGCCCTAGTTTCAAAGGTACAATCGAAAACCGGTTAAGGGGAAGGGGCGGCAGAGAAGTGAGGGACACGGCGGTGATTGCTGCCACGAGGATTGAACCTCCCAGTCCTTCTCCTCTGCAGCTTCATGCTGTAGACTTGGTGTTTCCTTAGCCCTCCCGGATCGTCCCCAGTATAACTTCCCGGGAAGGGACGCCTTATACTTCCCTTCCTTCCCTCCTCCCCCTTCTCTCCTCTGCCTCCTTCTTTAAGGAACAAACAAACCAAACGGCTCCAGCACGACTCGAGTCACTCAGGAGTGTTGCAAAATAAAATGGATCCAGGCCGCTGCTTCAGTAACAGCAGCAGCAGCAGCAGCGGCGGCGGCGGCGGCGGCGGCTGCTGCTGCAGCACAAGCCTTTCCCGGGACTGCAATGAAGTGTTCTCTGAGGCTCTCTAGGCTTTGCTTACACATGCTCCGCAGCTCCTCCGCTGACCGGGGAAGGTTCCTATAGCGAGAACCTCCTCGCTAAACTGTCAGGCACAAATGGGGAGAAGGATATTGGCTCCAGGAGTCTCCGAAGCTCCTCCCCAACGCTGGATCCTTATATTTTTGGAGGATTTCTTTTAACTCACTTGCAAACCTTGCTGAAGGAAACAAGTTACCACAACACTACTCAGCCGAGGGAGGGAGAAGTCTCTGCTTCCAGGCGAGGCAGAACCTCTCTGCGTTTTACCTTTTCTGCAGCTACTCAGTGTGCGCGTTCGTGTGTGTTGTGCATGTGTGCATTGATTTTTTTTTTTTTTCTAAATTTCAAGGAAAACTGTATTTGCGGGGCTGGGACAAATGCCAATTATCTGGATGTTACCGGTTCTGGGAAAATAAGGAGTATAAGTGAAGGAAACCGAAGAGAACGAGGGGGGAAGTGATTTGAAGAGAAAGGGAGAAAGAATATAAACCACCTATCGAAGCTTTGGCTGAAAATTGGTGGTATCACTTCTGAAGCCAGTTACCTTTCATTTCATTTTGTTATTATTTTTTTTCAATGAAGAAACATTGCATTTAGGGCAGAGCATGCATACCTCTCCATACAATCGGTGAAGCTTTCTGGTTTTGAAGATTTTTCTCACTGGATGTAACATTGGTGGAACATTTTAGACAGTGTATTTTTTGGGGGGCAAAGTCACCATGAATTCTGTGGCTGGGAATAAAGAGAGGATCGCAGTCCCAACCAGGAGCAGAAAATACGGGGTAAGTTGTCAGCAATAACGTGCAGAGATGCTTTAGAATCATTTGTACCGAGGGTTTTAAAATATCCCCCTGCTCTGTCGCTGTCTCTCTGTAAAGCTGACATGTAACAAATGATACAAACGGGTTAACCTTAATAAGCTGCATGTTAACATCCTAAGCGTCCTTGCTTTCCCTTTTTTTTTTTTTTCTGATACTGGAGCTAAGGGATCTCTGTGTGCAGTTCAGCTTAGGGCAGTTCAGTATGGGTGAGTGGGCAAGCAAGCAAGACTGCATGTCTAGAAGGAAATGAGAAGCCCTCTCTTTCTTGCATGATTTTGAAAGCGTCCCTCCCCCTATAACTTTTGCAGCATTGCTGCCTGTTTCAGTGGAGTTAAGCTGAATTTTATCATTTTGGGATTTCTCTGATGTTCCCTCTAATCATTTCCCTCCCGCGGTGTTAACCTTTGACTTAAACCTAGGACTGGCCGGGAATCTTGACGCGTTCTCTTGAATGAATAAATCGAGTAGGGTTAAGTCCAAAGTTTCCTTATTCAGGGTTTCTTCAAGACAGGGACCCCCGGGATTTCACGTGTGGATCCTTGTCCCTGGGTGGGGGAGGTGCACAGAGGGGACCCGGCTGAGCGAGATACTCTGGACTGCTTAAAATGGGCGCGGGCGCGGGGATTTCTTCATTACCTAAATCATTTCATGCCCCTATTCACGGCTTTCCACGCCCCATCCAAGGTGTTTACAGACGCCCGGTGTAACCTGGTACACGAGTGCGGCTCTCTCAGGTAGGCTGCACACAGTCGGCATTTACTTAAGGACAGTTAAAGAGACAGATGGAGGGAGCATTTGGTCGCGAGCTACTGCGGTGCCTGAACTTGAAACGATCCTGAGAGGCATTCATCCACGCACACGCGTGCACACACATCCACAGCCACGGACGCGGGAGCAAATTTTCCATGCATCCGCTTAAACCTCGCGTGTCTCCCCCTCTCCAGGTGAACGACGTCTGCTCCCCTACCAAGACCGCTGCCCCCTTCTCTCCAGAGAGCTGGTACAGGAAAGCCTATGAAGAGTCCCGGGCTGGGAGCCGGCCCAACCCCGAGGGCGCTGGGTCAGCGCTCGGCTCATCGGGTACTCCGTCCCCCGGCTCGGGCACCTCGTCCCCGAGTTCCTTCACGGGCTCCCCGGGACCTGCCTCCCCTGGCATCGGCACCAGTTCGCCTGGCTCTCTGGGCGGCTCGCCAGGCTTTGGCACGGGCTCCCCGGGTTCGGGCAGCGGGGGCGGCTCCTCTCCAGGCTCGGACCGCGGCGTCTGGTGCGAGAACTGCAGCGCCCGCCTGGTGGAGCTGAAGAGACAGATTCTGAAGCTGCTTCTCCCGGGCCCCTTCTCCAGCAAGGTAAGCCCGGCCCCTGCCTAGGAGAACTGGAGCTGGGGGGAGGGGAAAGAGGAGCCAATGCTTGCACAAGTCTGAGGAGTATGCAGAGGGGAGGGGCTCAGCGGGCGAGAGGGGGCTGAGTCCCCTGGGGATCCCGAGACATTTCCTCTGGGTGCAGTGGTTGGTTGTAGCTTCTTAGGGGGCGGCCCCTGAATTGCTGGATCTCCAGGCGCCGGACTGTTTCTAACCCATTTCATATGCGCTGGTAAGGAGCAACTCCACAGCCATTCAGCGACATTTTCACCTAAGCGCTGTCATGTTCTCTCCTGGAGAGATGAACTTATCTGTCCCAGAGGGATGCGCCTACTCTGGGCTTCTCAGCCTGGGGATGCTCGTGGTGCTGCATCCTCCTCCCCCGACGTGATTTTAAAAAATTCCTCCCTTCCGACCTTTATGCCCTAGTCTGTTCTATCTTTCTCTCTTACTATACCTTCCTCTTCTTTGCCCGTAGGCAGGCTTTGCTGGCAGACACAACACCGATATCTATTCTGTCAGGATGTTTGACAGACATTGGAATATGCTGATGACACTTTCTCTCATCCTTTCTTTTTCCCATCCCCACGTTGTCGCACGTGCCTAAGCTTTATTCCCCCCCCCCTTTTTTTTTTTTTCAAAATTCGGAAACAGGTTTCTTTCCTCCATCTGCGTCTTCTGAAGATTTAAAACAAACAAACAAATAAACCTTCTAAGGCTGTGAAAGCAAATATCAGTTAAGCTTCGGTGTTTCCCTTTGCCAGTTAATATGCTCCTCCCAGAATCCTATATCCTGAAGTTAGTTGTTTGTTTTTAATAGCGTTGTATTGTGCAGGAAGATTAAGGGGAACAGCCCAGAAGAGGCATCCTGGGGCTCCAGAACTGATTGAGTGTTAATACACATTGGTTTCTGCCATAGCAACCCTGACTGTGGTGGTGTGTTGTGAATGGCCAACAGGGCTCTTAGAATGTAACACAATGCAATCGCGTTTGCCCTGTTGGGTCCAAGTACTATCAAATGATAATATTTACCCACCTACTTCAAAGGGTTTTCTTGGGTGTATAGGGCAAAGAGATGTCAAGAAAAAGAAGGAATTGCTCTCGAGGATTTTCTGATGCTGTTTATTCAGAGACGTTTCCCGGTTTTTATTTATGTGACTTTTGGAATGGAGTATTTGTGATCCTGCAAAGGAGAGCCAGGCTGAGACTATCTGAATGGTTAGCTTGTTTGTATACAAACACCAACAAAGGTGTTAAAATTTTGAATGTTGGAAATCATCAGCTGGAGAATTGTTTTCAGGATCTGTAGAATTTAGCTGAGGAATAATAATTAACTCCTGAATTGTTGTTAGAACGTTGTTTTAATGGAGGACAATGGAAGAGGATTTTAACTCCATTTATAATGATGTAATAAAATTAATCAACAAACTAAAAATAGATTCCAATTTATTTAAAAGGCTGTTTTGCCGATTAATTGTAGGTTTGCCAGAATTGTGTTATCTGATAAGAGGTTGTGTAGTACTTCGAGATATTAAATGTTTTATCTGGAAGCCATAATTAGTCTCAACATCACCAGATCCCTTTAAGTCATTTTTTTTAATCGAAAGGGCCCTGTATAACCTTTTTTGATGCTTATAATTAGTGTGATAGTAAATTAGAATAAATATGTACTGTTTTCAGAGTGGAAAAATGCAGGGGAATAAAGCCAATAGAGGAAACTAGGTTCAAATTTCATCTCCATACTTACTAGACTTGTGACCTTGGAAAAGTCTTTTAAGCTTCCTCATATCCAAAGTGAGAGTATTGGATCATGGGTTAGATCAGGGACCACTGAGGTTTGTGGTTCCTACAATTAGAAAGAACAAAGGATGGAAATAAAATACTTCTGTTGAGTTTTGTGGGTGGACTTTATTTTTATTGAAGAGTGGTTGACATTTAAATTGCTTTAGGTACTTTTCCATTTGATCCTTATAGCAAGGAGCTATTATTGTAAGTTAGGAGCTATTATTATTCCCATTTTCCACATAAAGAAACTGAGACCAAGAGAAGTTAAATGAGTGGTAATTGCTTAATACAGCTAGGAAGTATCTAAAGTAGAGTTTGAACTTGGATCTTCCTGATTCCCAGTCCAGAGTTCTAATCATCATACCATAGTGCCAATCCAAGCCATTAAAACAGACTGGAAATTTCATCTGCATTCTAATAAGAGCCAAAAATATTTGTCTGTCAGTTTTTATTTACATTATGAAATACAAGTACTTAGCAAAACTGATTACTTTGCCAGAGAGATGAATGTTCCCCAAACAGCATTACAGCAGGCATGCAGCAACTTTCCATACAATCTTACGGTGATCCATGCAGGTCAAGAAATGCTTTCATTCATAGGCAGTAGTCAGAAGTTATCACTTTAAATGTACACATGAATATTACATAATGCTACACTTGACTGCTATGTAAGTAGCCTGAGTTTTATATGTGGAACTATGCAGTGAAGCATGACTTTTAGTGCAGGAAAATGTACAATACTTAACCAGGAACAAGGATGCTTTTGATTAGCTCATTGTTAGCAATGAGGTGTATGTGTGAATCCTGATTTTTAACTGCATGTATTTTTTTTTCCAAATATAACAACTGAAAGAATGATTCAAGATTTTTGTGTTTTAGGAAAGAAAAATTTTGGTGGTTGCACTCTTGGATTAACTATAATTACTGTTCTGCCTTTTAAAATTTACAGTCATTTTAACCAATTAAATGCCATGTTCTCTGCTGGAATGAGGGCCATATGGCTTTAAAATCAATTCCTTTCTTCTTTTAGTTGTACTTATAAGTAAACTGTGTACCTCTGTGGCCCTTGCGCACAGAAGGAGCTAAGTTTCATAAGAACAAGAGGCTTCATTGTGACTCAAAAGTGTAGAGTTTGAACACTGAAGACAGGTAAATGGTTTTGGATGTAATTAGCAAAAAGTGACCATTTTGATTCATTTGAGATACCAGAATGCAGTTGGGAATTTTCAGCACTACTAGGTGACATGGTGGACAGGTCAAAATCCTTAATGGGAAAGGCAGGCTTAGAAATCATGTTATCTAAAGACAGGTTGGATTCTTTTTAGTCTTTTCTCCTCATCCTCCCATAGAGGGAAGCTGCCTGAGTTTTTTTTGTTCAAAAAACAAGAAAAACCTTGCAAACAGCAGCATATTGTGGAAATTTTTTTCAGATGACAATTTGCTAAGTGCTTTAGTTTTTTGTATAGAAAAGTGCAGTGTGAGGCCCAGTTGTTGTTGAGTAGGCAAGAGGATGATGGCTTTTGGACCTTACTGGGTTTCTGATTTCTATACAAAGTAATGTGTGGTTTCTATAGCTCCCCTTTTGTCCCCTAAACACTTTCTAGATATAGTACTGCTTCATGAATCCTCACATAATTCCTTTGCAATAGGTAGCAAATGTTATTGAATTACATTTATTTGATTGATAGGCAAGTTGGTCAAAGAGATATGAAGTCACTTGCAGAAGAATGAGTACATAGATCTCTAATCTCAGTATTCTCTAATAGGAAGTCTGACCAAAAGACATAGAAGTACTTTAAAAGCCTGAAGGGTTCAAAGTATTTTGAAGGCCAGACTCATGAAAGAACTGGGCTCCTTAGAAAATAGTGGCACTAATAACAGTACCAATAACTAATATTTAGATAACACATGATATGCCAGGCTAAGTGCTTTGCAATGATTATATCTCATCTGAATCTTATAATAACCCTGCTATCATCACTCCCATTTTACAAATGAGGAAATTGAAGAAAACAGAGATTAAGTGACTTGGGTGCTATTATTATGCCTGTTTTACAGAGGAAGCTGAGGCTGAAAGCAATGGGCCTGCAGTATTACCTAATCTTACATTCAAAATTCATTTCTTCATGTGCGTTCCCCACTTGCTCTCAAATGCCAAGTCTCAGGTCATTGTCAAAGGTGAACTACAGTGTTAAAAGAACTTATAAATCTTAAGTATTACCATAATAACTGATAACCATACAGCACTTTGAGGAAGCTAGCTGCCAAATTGGGTAGAATATTGAGTCTGGAGTATGGGAAACTTATCATCCAAGGTTCAAATCTGGCCTTAGACACTTACTAGATGTGTGACTCTGGACAAGTCACTTAACCATGTTTGCCTCAGTTTCCTCATCTGTAAAATGAGCTGGAGAAGGAAATGTCAAAACCACTCAAGTAACTTTGCTAGGAAAACCCCAAATGGGTCTGTGAAAAGTCAGATATGATCGAATTAACAATAATGTCAAAGACAAAATTCCTGACTCATCCAATACCTCTTCCCTTCTGTGGTTCCAGTAAGAGAATATGAAGGCCATATTTATGATACAAATAAGCATGTGTTACTCTGTTACTGGACCTCTTCTGGTATAAAAGACAAAACAGCCAGACTTGGGTGGTGTGACCTAGTGGACTTTTAGAGCACGAGGGTTGGAGTGAGTAAAAATTTGTTTTGAATCTTGCCTTGACACTTCTTACCTTTTGTTGTTTGGGGCAAATCATTCAACTTTTCTCAGTCTCACTTTCCTTCTTTGTAAAGTGGAGACAAAGTGTTACATCTATGTGCTTCAGAGTTTATCATTTGGTTCAAAAGAGATAGTAATGAATGTTTAAAAAGCAAACAAACCAACAAATCAAATCTGTCAAAGATCCTAGCTCTGCTCCTGCATGAGCAATCAATGGGCATTTTATAAATAGTCTATTATGTGCCAACTGTTGTGTTAAGCACTAGGGATACAATTATAAAGGTGAGAGATACTTTGCTTTCAAGAAGTTTAGCATTCTACTCTGGGGAGATGTTTATAAATATGATACATATATACATGTGTGGATAGTATATATATATATATATGTATCCCTCCAAAAGCTCTCTACATATGTATATAAATTAATTTTTTCACTTTTTATTTTGGAGGAAGCATTAACAAATTAGGAAGGTTTTTTTGAAGGTGGCCCCTGAGCTGAGTTTTTAAGAGAGGTAAGAAAGGAAAGGAAGGAAGGAGAGCCTTCCAAATAAAGGGGAAAGCCTGGGTAAAGGCACAGGAGTGGGAGACATAAGGTGATATGGAAGGAACAGCCAATAGGCCAGTCTGTCTAGAGCACAGAGTACAGGAAAGGAATAATGTGTAAACCTGGAAAGATAGTCTGGAGCCAGATTTTTCCAGGTCTTTAGATGTCAAAATAAGAAGCTTGCATTTTATCCTAGAGACAATGGGGAACCACTAAAGCTTCTTGAGGGAGAGTGACATGTTTAGATCAGCACTTTAGAAATATCAGTTTACAAACTATGTCATTAATCTTTCTTTAAGAATTTTATTTAAAAAATTTTTAAAAGGGGGGGTGGGAGAGGAAAATAAAAATTTTATTTTTTTCAACTAACAAGCATTTATCTTCTCCCTTTTCACCTCTCCCCCCAAAAAAACCAAAAACAAAAAAAATCTTTGTAACAAATATGAATAATTAAATGAAACAAATTTCCAAATTGGCCAAGTTTAAAAATGTATCTTATTCTGCATCTTGAGTCTTCTTACTTACTTACTTCTCTGTTAGGAGGAAGATACCATGTTTCAGCATTGGTCCTCTGGAATTCTGGTTGAATATTGGCTTGATACAAGTTTTTTAAGTGTTTCTATGTTGTTTGTCTTTATAATGTTATTATTGAATAAATTGTTTTCATCTCATTCTATATCTCATTCTGTATCAGTTCATGGAGGTCTTCCTTGGTTTCTCTGAGTCCATCTCTCATGATTTTTCTTGCTGCACAAAAGTGTCCCATTATATTTATATAACTTTCTTTTTCAGTCATAGAACTCATCAATTTCCTGTTCTCATTGTTTATTACAGATATAATTTCTATTTGATAATTTTGCCCCATAAGCTGAATCAGCAGCATATACTTATACTTCTGATCTATAATTTATCACAATTTCTATGTAAACATTATTAGATAGCCTTTGAGAGTTTATTGTGGCTGAAAAATTCCTTACACTATGACCAATTTGATGAACTTTTCCAGTCAATAAATATTTATTAAATGCCTGCTATATACCAGGTTCTATGTTAAGTACTGTGTATACAAAGAAGGGCAAAAAAGTCCTTCCCTTCAAGAAGTTTACAATCTAATGGGGGAAGATACAAAAAAGGAAGTTGAACTCTTCCCCTGACCCTCCAACAGATTTCAGGAGAGGGGAAGGAGGGAGGTCGTAGGCATAGAGACATGATTGAGAACTCCAAAGGAGTAAAGCTAGCTAGGAAATTGTAGATAGGCTGTTTGTGGTCATATAGGACATCCACATACTTGTCTTGAAATCTTTCCAGCTAAGAGTCAAATTTCTAAAGGCAGTCAGACCTCCAGGCAGATTCTTCATTGACATTGTTGGCAAAGTCTTCAAGGATATTTCACTTCTCCAAACCATGTTGAGGCATTGGAGTAGGATTTTAGTGGTACCCTTCTATGTTAGGAATTTAAGGTTTCTACATGTATATGTGTTCACAGGTAACTTTTTTCAGAGTTCTCTGTTGCTTACTAAATGAAGAAATTGCCCTTTTAAGGGGCACTAGTGACCTCCTAATTTCCAAATACATCTACCTTAGTTCTTATAATAATGAACTTTTTTGATTTTGCTTTTACCAATCTGACCATTTCTTTCATGGTTCCTGTTCTTCCTCTTCCTTTCTAAATATGGATAATATCAAAGACAAATATTACCCCTCTTCTCTTTTTAGATCTTCTCTCTTCATGATGTCATATCTCCTGTTGCTATTAATATCACCTTTATGTGGATAAACTCAGATCTATATCTATAACCCATTCATTTGAGCTCTAGCTTTGTTTCCAAGTGCCTATTAGACATGTTCCCTTTGGGCATATTTGTAGCACTCCAATCTCAACTTGCCCAAAGTTGAAATCATCTTCTTCCCATAAGGCTGCTATTCTTTCTTATTCTGACCTTTATATGTACATACAGAATACCCTCCTCCATTCTACCTGTTGAAATTCTACCTATTCAAGGCCCAACTGAAATGCTACCTTCTCTATGAAGATTTCCCAGATTGCTTCCCTCCTCTACCTCCCAAAGGCAAAAATGATTAGCTTTTCTTTGCTCCCAGAACTTGTCTTTAATTTCTTATCCTCTATGTGGTATTTATCTACACTTTTTAGATTAATGACCAAATGTGCCTAGTCAATGCCTAGGTCATTCATTTAGAGCTAAACAGGATTTTCGATCTGGTCCAACTACTTCATTTTACGGCTAAGAAAACTGGGGCTAAGAAGATTGTGACTTGCCCAAGATCACATGAGTGGCAAACAATAGGAAAGAAGGAAGTAATCATTTATGAAGCACATAAAGGAATCCTTTATGAAGTATGCCAGGCACTGTGTGCTCAGCATTTCACAAATATTATCTCATTTGACTCTTGAAACAGCCTTGTGAAGTAGGCTCTATTATGATCACCATTTGACAATTGTGAAGAAACTGAGGCAGACAGAAGTTAAGTGACTTGCTAAAAATCTCATACATAGCTGGGAAATATCTGGGTTTGGATTTGAAATCAGGTCTTCCTGACTCCAAGGTTGGATGTTCTAACCATTTGGCTATCTGGCTGCCTCCTTAGAGCAGAAATTGATATTCAGTGCCCATTATAAGACATTTTACAACCTCTACTGGCAAGCCCCATTCCTCTGTATAACTCTCATTGTTGTTTTGCATTTCCTGTTTGTTCAATAAATGAATAAGCTCTGCAATGATGATTTTCTTTAATGTTTTAAATTTATCCTTGAAAATTACTATTGACTCCAGGAGAGTCAATCAAAAAGATTCTTTTTTTCCCTTAGATAATTGGGGCCAAGTGATTTGCCCAGGGTCACACAGCTGGGAAGTGTTAGGTGTCAGATTTGAACTCTGGTCCTCCTGACTTCAGGGCTGGCATGCTATCCACAGTACCACCTAGATGCCCATAATAATTATTCTTAATGCCATATCGTAAATAATCCTATCTCCTTTATCTGTTAAAATCATTTATTGAGAAACTTTAGGACTTATAGCATCATATGGACTTGATATTCATTTTTCTAGTATAGGCATATGCTTAGGAAGAGGAGAGTTAAATTACAGGAAATAAATGTACTCTGGTAAACCTTTTGGTCTTTAAATGATGATAATTATACAAACACAACTCCTTTTCACCTTGTAAATATGTTATAATCAGTGGCCATTCTCTCTTATCTTATAGATATGAAATTAGGCCACAAGGTTAACATATATATATATATTTAAAGATATCAGACCTTCATGACAGAGTAAAATAATTATACAATCATAGATTTGGAGTACAGATGGGTACCTCAGAAGTCATAATCTAATGCTTACCCAAACTCAAAATATCATAACTTTACATCAAGCCTCTGTTTAAAGACTTGCAATGATGATAGCTTATCCCTCACTGGTATCATTTTCTTTTGGACAGCTCATTTTATTATGATTTTTTTAATGATGATGAACTCTGGTTTCCACAATCTCTCATTTATGGACAACCTAGACTGTGTTGCCTTGCTGAAGGTACTTGTGGCAAGCAAAGCTTCCACCAGATTTTTCTCTATCTTCAGTCTGTTGGAAGGAACTCTTTCCATAGTAAACAGTAATCTCTGAATTATGATCCTTCAGCTTTTCCCCTGGAAATTATGGAAAGCAGAAGTGATAGAAATTGTGAGTAATAAATCAAATATATAATGGGGAAAATAGGGAAAATCAGGATCATAAGGAAAAGATTAGGCTAGCATTAGGCTAAACTTTGGCCCATTTGTGTTCCTTTTGTGATTTCATACCTCCAGCTAAAAAGCGAGGGTATGAAAATACTGATTTTTTTTTCTGAAGTCACTTTATTAAACACCTAAAATAGAAAGTACATCCTGAGTGTTTATTAATATTGGAAATGTCACATCTGACAAATTCTCCTTAATCAATTCAAGAACAGATTTTTTTTGTTTTGTTTTTAAAACCTGTTTTCACTTGTATGTTTTACAATTACACTTGTTTTTGTCTGAGATAATTGCAATTTAGTCTTTCCAATTTCAGAGCTATTCAGTAGTCAGAGGATTTGCTAATACATAATATTAATAATGAAAAATCCCTGCAGCATTTAGTACAAAAATATTGCGGTTACCTTGTAGGAATTTTAGAAAACACCTTCTTCCAGTAGAGACAGCACAGTGATGAGTCTTTCCTCCAATCCTGAGCAAATGGCAGAATAACAGCGTGTCTATCTGGACCTTTAATTTTCAAATTATCAGCCCCAGTTTGTATAGAGACTTAATTTACTGCATAAAAATCCCAGGTCCTTAATAATTTCTTTTTTCACTCATTTTCATTCCAATAGGATTATTGCATTAGATCTGGGATTTTTTTTCCCTAAATGACTGTGGGTTAATAATTTGTTGGTATTTGGAAGGATCAACTCCATTAAAGTTTAGATAACAATTACTGTCCTTGGTTATTGCAGCCCAGTAGCAAATTTTTCAACACAGGTCCTCAGCATCTTTCCACATTTCTCTTTCTCATTCCTACCCTTTGCTCCCATCCCTTTGAAATATTGCAGTATTTTTCATTGTGGAATCCCAGGTTCTGTTAGCATCATTCCTGTCACTTTGTGAAGACAAGAATTGGCATAGGATTACTATGTGAGAAATTCAAGTACATTTTTTTTTCTGGGAAAAACAGCTGAAGGTCACTATCAGTCTAGCTGGCTCAATAGGAGACCCCTGATTGGGAGATAATATTATGATTATTCTCTCACTCTCACCCCCTCTCCTCTCAGATCACATGATACTTTTCCTTTGGGGCTGGGGGGTGGGGAGAGGAAGATGGGAGGAAAGTATGTGAGGTTGTCATGATTCTGAGCTGGGCAGATTTCTCCGTTGGAGTATAATGGGGTGGGGGTTGGAGGGAAGGGAAGGAAAGAAGCCTTCTCATATTTATATTCACTCAATTGAGACTCTACTGTCAGCCCTTTCAGAACAGAAGACTGCCTTAGGGCCTTTGCCTGCCCTTTTGGAAAGGAGGGTACTTAAGCTGAAAATTTCAGTGCAAAGTCAGCAAGAGCTGCCACCTTCCTCAGCATCTTGTCTTCTCTCAGACTGAGAATTGGCCAGGGCAGACTGGCCAATTTTTATTTATTTCTTTTTTAGAAATACGATGCTAATTTTCTTTTAGCAACTATCCTTAGGAACTGAGCTGGTCCTTAGTATTTCTGTTAACTCACAGGCCTTCACCAAGACCTTAGTACCTTTTGGAATCAAGTAGAATCAAGAGAATCAGGGTGAATTCTCACCTGAGTTCTCCCAGAGGGAAGGGGTTTCATCTTAAAGCAAATTTGTGATTAACATAGGTGGGTTTAATATAGGTGTGATTAACATGTGTTGTGAACACTGGGACCTCTTCAGAGCAGATGGCTTTTAAAAGATTTAGTGGATTAACAGCCATATATTGACCCACCACACATATTGACCCATCACATCACTAGCCCTTCCTTCAAGACTCCACCAAAGTTCATTTAAGAAGCTCACCCACTTGGTTTGTATTCCCTCAGCACTTAGAGATTGTACTCCATTATCTGGTATGAGTTTATCTTGTATTCTCTAATTATCTCATGTAAGTTTGTCTTGTCTGTCCAATTAGATTGAGCCTTGAGGGCAAGGACTGTGTCTTCTGCTGTGTATTCCCATTGTGCCTCATACAGTAGTATTATTCAGTCAGTAGGTGTTAGTAAATGCTTATTGAGTTAATTCATTAATTAAGTGCTGCTCAGACTTTTAAATAAATAACCAACTGATTTCTGCAATGCTCTAAGGTTTGCAAAGGGCTTTTCTTACTACGATCTGGTGACAATGGTAGTACATCTATTATCATCAGTTTCCAGATGAGGAAATTGAGATTCTGAAAAGTTAAGTCACACAATGACGGAGGAGAGAGTCAAACATCGGGTTTTGGCTCTTCCAAGATTAGCACTTTCCATTGTACTTCACTGCCCTGCCTCTAATTTGCCTTACAGAATGTCTCTGAGTGGCATCTCTATTTTGTAGAGAAAGAAACTGAGGAATGATGTAGTTACATAGCTGGCTGAGTTACA
The DNA here is from genome assembly GCA_023553655.1 of Myrmecobius fasciatus. Lineage (NCBI taxonomy): Eukaryota > Metazoa > Chordata > Mammalia > Dasyuromorphia > Myrmecobiidae > Myrmecobius > Myrmecobius fasciatus. The sequence goes on along the minus strand of JAJPUD010000078.1, from coordinate 585,967 downwards.
AATAGCCAATCAGAGGATACTAGTCTGGAAAGAGGAGTGAGTTTAGAATCTGAGGCTCTGGATTCAAAACTTCCCTCTGCTACTTTCTTCCTCTGAGTCTATTTCCTCACGATAAAATAATGGTATTGGATTCAATCTCAAAGGTCCCTTCCAGTTCTAAAATATATGACCTGTCAATTATATCCTGGACCACATAGAACATAGGTGTATTTAGTTAGTGCTTACTGTTGCATTGTTGGGTTTCTTACACAATGAACACTTGTTTTAAATAAATGTTTGCTAAGAATCTAACATGGACAAGCCCTATTAGGCACTGTGGGGGTACTCAAAGACAACCTAGAGTCATAAATCTAGAGCTGGAAGAGATCTTGGATGACTTCTAGCTAAACTCTCTAATTTTGCAGATAAAACTGTGTATATAACTCACATGAGGCAGGTGCTCACATGGTAGTCAGAAGAAGCAAGATAGGGATATTCTCATGGTCTCTTTGAAGAACTTTGGAATCATTTGTGAGATACAGGAGAGGCTGGTACAGGACTACCCAGCCTCATGGTATGGCTGTATCCAAGAAGGTACTGTGCTCTATGAGTACCTCAAAAGGATTGTGAGATGTACAAATCGAGAGACATTTCCCTCCCAAATGGTCATATGGTCTATTGGTGCCTGACCTGTGGCAGTTCCTAGTTCCTAATGGTCTGATTGGCCATAGTGGGACATGCTGTACCTTAACCTGACATCATGATGTTCATCTTGGTCCTTTTTGAGCATGAAGGACAAATAATAACAGTGTATAATTGAACAATGCAACTGCAAAAGACAGAATTGAGTTTTAGTAAGATACATTTCAGCTAGATGTTAAGAACTCAGTTATGAAATTATGAAATAATGGATCATGATACGAAAAGAAATTGGTGAGCTGAGTCCTTTTTGAAGATAGAAGGATAGTTCCAGTGAGCCTCAGGGGAGGTGCGTACATTTTTTTCTGGGGCTTTTTTTTTTTTTTTTTTTTTGCGGAGTGGGGAGGCTACTGAGCCAATTTCAATCCAGAAGCAAGATTGTATGGAACATGAATATGAATCCTAACAGTACTCTATAAGTGCTCTAGTGGCTCTCATTCTGCTTGGAGTTTTAATTTTAATTATTTTAAAAATTTTAATAATAGCTTTTTTATTTTCAAAATACATGCAAAAGTAGTTTTCAACATTCACCTTTGTAAAACCTTGTGTACCAAGTTTTTTTTCTCTTCCTTCACCCCACTCTTTCCCTCCTAGACAAGTAATCCAATATAGATTAAACATGTGCAATTCTTTAAAACATATTTTCACATTTATCATGCTGCACAAGAAAGATCAGATCAAAAAGGGAAAAAAGTGAGAAAGAAAAAAAGCAAGCAAACAACAACAAAAAAGGTGAAAATACTATGTTATGATCCATATTCAATCCCTACAGTCCTCTTTCTGGATGTAGATGACTTTCACCATCACAGATCTATTGGAATTACCCTAAATCACCTCATTGTTGAAAAGAGCCACATCAATCATGATCATTATATAATTTTCTTGTTGCTGTGTACAATGTCTTCTTGGTTCTATTCACTTCATTTAGCGATAGTTCATCTAAGTCTTTTCAGTCCTTTCTGAAATCATCCTGCTGATCATTTTTTATACAACAATAACATTCCATTTCATTCACATACCATAACTGATTCAGCCATTCCCCAACTGATGGGCATCCACTCAGTTTCCAGTTTTTTTGTTAGTGTTTTAATTTTAAAGCTGCAGTTAGTGACAGAGGAAGTGTCATGAGGGTAGAGCATTTCCCTACCCTACCTCGGTGATGATGCTCAAAAGTGTGACAATGGCAATCTTAATTTATAGCTTCCAGAACACCTTAAAAGTTGGAAGGGAATGTGGACATTTTAGAACATTACAGAATCATTTACTCTAGGGACTTTTAATCCTTTTGGTATCATGAAACCTTTGATAGTCTGGGAGATAGGCGGTGTAGAAAGAGCACTGGGCCTGGAGTTAAGAAGACTTGAGTTTCCACCATTCAATTCTTACTAGTTGTGTGACCCTGGGTAAGTCAATTTATCTGACTCAAATTCCTCAGCTCTAAAATGGTGATAATAATAGTACCTATCTAATAGAATTTAACACAGTATGGCACATAACAGATGCTTAATAAATGCTTGTTTCCCCCTCCCCCATTCTCAGAATCAAGCTTTTAGAAGCATAAAACAAAATATTTTGAATTATGAAGAAAACCAATTATATGGGAATAATTATTAAACTGAAAAAAATCAAGTTCAGAATCCCTGTCCTAATCCAAATCACTCAGTATATACAGGAGAGCATTAAAGCCCCTAAAAGGTTGTAATTGACCTAAAGTCACATAGCAGAGCCAAGACAACCTCTGATTTCTAGAACAGTGCTCTTTCCATGGGCCCCAGTGTGCTTTGCCAAAGTTGTCATTGCAACTGCACAGGAAATTTCAACTTTTCTCCTTCTCTGGATTTTTGTAAAAGCTACTTCTATTTTTCTGCCAATGAGTTGACATCACCCAAGACTTGCATTCAGAGAAACTGGGACTAGTCTGCCTTTCTACACTTAAATTTTCCTCCATCAGCTGAATGAAGAATTCCATACCTTAATGCCGTATGTATCTTTTTTGAGGAAATTTAGGTGAGCCAATTTTGTGAAAATAGCCTCCTTTTCCCCTGAAACAACTTGAATATAGGTTGAAATTCTTTCTCACAGATGACGATGCCTTACAGTTCACTCAGAGACTACTCATGTGATATGTGATCTTAGCACAAAGAATTTGAACTTGCCCCTTTTCCTGGACCTTTTGATCTTTGTCAGATAGTTGAGCTTAGAATTATATTTTTGTCATTTAATCCATCCTGATTCACACCTCATCCTCAGGTGCTTTCTGGGCACAAAGAGTCCTGAAATGATATTAAACACATGTCTATTTCTACTGCATGTCATAGCTCTGGGAGTTGACTAGGATAGAGAGGTTCTTTTTAAACTTATATTTAAACTCATGAAATTTATAATGCTAATCTTAGAGGCAGTAAACTGATACAATTCATGGAGTGTTACAATGAAGAAGACCTAAATTCAGATCCTGCCTTAAATCATCCTCTGTGATCCTGGGTAAATCACACTCTTAGTTTCAGTTTCCTCATCTGTAAAATGGGGATAATTTTCATATTTACTGTTCCAAGGTTGTTATGATGATAAAATAAGATAAACATAAGTAATAGTTTGCAAATCTTAAAAGTGCTACAAAAATACTAGTGACTACAGTACTATATAGTACTGAGATCCTTTCCAAATCTGGGATAGTTTTTAAGAATTTCTCTATATAAGCTTAGTAAGATCTTTTTTGTTGTTGTTGTTGTTGTGTGATCATGGAATTTTAACAGTTTTAAGCTAAAATTTGGTTTACCAAATGTTTCATGAATCCAAATGGCTACTGAGGTTTCTTATTGCTGAGAGGAGGACAACAAAAGGTTATGTATCCTGAGATTATTCCCAGCTGAATTATTCAGTATTATAATTTGTGAAGGTAACAGCAGTTATGCTTCCTCCATAAAACATGATCATATCCTTTGTAACTGCCTGTTTCTTGGATTAATAATCCTTTTCTGCTCCATTGCCTATTTTGCTTTGCTTTGGAACTGGTGGTGTATGATAGAGTAGGAGACTAATGCAGATGAACCTGAGAGACAGCAAAAACAAAAGAAATGGTATAAATTGGCAAAACAACTGGTTATCTGGATAGTCATCTATTAAATATGGTAAAAATAATTAAAAACTGTTCAGCTACAGTTATTTTTTAAACTACCATGTTGATTAACTGATTTCAAACTCTTTTGTCGGGGTAGGGTGGGAAGGGCAGTAAACTGGTTGGTATAGACTAGTAATTCTTAGTGTTTTTTGTTTCACGAATTTCTTTCAACAAAACATGTTTTGTGAACTCCATGGTAATTTAATCTACTACTCATAATATCCTTTTGGAGGTATTCAGTAAATATTTAAAATCATTACAATATTATCTTCTGTGCCCAAAAGTGCCAGATTAAAATTTATATCAGGTGATTATAATTATAAAATATAAAATTTAACCCTACCTATGGATATGAAAATTTCAAATATAAAATTATAAACCTCTGATTACATGGGATATCCTGTAAGAATTAAGAGCAGTAATCCAGGAAAACATGTGTTTTCTATTATCTACAAGACTTTACATTAAATTATTTTATAGCTTTTGTTGAATTTAAATAACATTTTTAATAAAATAAATTATAACTTAGATGTTTGATATTATCACATATCAACTTAATCTCAATGTTCCCCTTTTCTATTTGAACAAAAGCTAGCTATATTTTTTCAACCCCAGAAGAGTCTTAAAATCTATTGTTGCATCTAGTTTGGGTCTGTGTTTTGATTTAAAACAAGAATATAGTGAATATGCTTGTAGACACAAACGTGATAGAAAATGGCAGGAGAATTTTGCCAGCTCTCTTGCTAAGAGATGGAAATTCAATTTCATTTTTTGCCATTTAACCAATTGACACAAATGAGTAGTGAATTATGACATAAAATATTTATTTTCTATTGACTGATGACAAGAATTGTGACAAATGATAACTGTACTAAAAGTTCAGTTGCAAATGTTACTTCATTTTTTTAAAAAACAATGTTTATATATAAACTAATCAGGAAAGAAATTCTTAAGATGTTATTTTTTTCCTTCTACTTCTGGCCCATACAAACTGTACTATCATAGTAATTCTATTCAGTGACTGATCAGAATTAGTAGTCAATTCATTTGAAAATAGATATTATAGTAACATAATCTTAAATTTAGACATAAATTTGTCAGAAAATCATTCGACTAGAGACGATAAAAAGTTTATTTTTGCAGAAATCTTGGGATGTTCTATGATGGTTTCAAGATGTCTTGTAATTCGTGTGCCCAGTTCTCATGGTTTTCCAACAGCCTGGCATTTGCCCTCCAAGAATGCAAACTTTCATAATATCTTGATCACGTGATTACACAGTTAGTGAGGAATAATTATAGGATAACAGAGGGGAATGAGGGAGCTACTGTGGTGCAGTAAAAGAATGCAAATAAGGGTGTGTGTATATGTCTGACCATTGGGAATCACTTTGTGCTTGAATGTCAAACTCTTGTGGCAGTTTGTAAACAATTTGATGACAGGTTGAGAAACTGCAAGAATACAATTCACTTAGTCAGATGTGGTAAGAACTTGATGTAATCACTTCAGGGACAAAAATAATTGTGTGCATGATCATGATAGTTTCAGATTACTGCAGAAACAAACCTATAATGCTTCAAAAATGTACATGCTTGTCACAGAAAAAAATATTTTTGTAGCATACTTGTACAATTATATACTGCTTAAATGGCTATTGAAGCATTTTAGTAGGAACTCACTAGACTCCCATTGTTGTGAACTCCACTAAGTGGGAATCAGTGATACATAATTCCATATAGTAATGGTATACTAGAGATAGCAAATAGATTGTCTTTCCTCTTTGTGTTTGTGTTAAGCAAAGTTTTGTCTTTAAATAGTTAAGAATGATCTAGGAAGTTATATTCTTAGACCTCAAAAATTAAAAAAATCTTGTAGACCTAATGACTTGTGGCAGGTAAAATATTATACTTTCCTAGTAGCAGGTCTGCAGAATAGATAGGAGAATAAATGTTAATTGAATGAATGAGTAAAAAGAAGAAAAGGGGGAAGGAATTAGATAGATTAGGGATTCTTAAACTTTTTTTGTGTCATGGACCTCTTTGGAAGTCTGGTGAAACCTAAGATTCCTTACAATGTTTTTAAAATGAATAAAAATAAAGCACATGTGACTCTAAAGGAAACCAATTATATTGAAATTCCATTATCAACATAAAATTTTTTTTTGCACACTCCAAGTTAAGAACTCTTGCCATAAATAAAGCATTTATTAAATACTATGTGTCAGGCACTGTGAAAAACACTGGAAATATAACTATGAGTGAATGAGACAGTTCTTGCCTTTGATGAATGTACATCCATTCTAATGGGAACAAAAACACATAAATGGAAACTTTAAGGGAGAGGGTTTCTCTATGTGGGGCAAAGAAGCAAGTAAGGAAGTAAGCTTGGTAAGAATCAAATGAGCATGCCTGAGGCGTTTCATGAATTACTTTGCTGAGACTAGGAAGCCACCAATCAGAACAGCCTTTAAGGCATGGGTTTTTCCTGGAGTGGAATTCTAACATTGAAGTAGAGAAGTCTGGAAAATGAGTGGAACTGGAAGTGAAGTAAAGTATGGAGGAATAAATAGACTTGGAGGAAGAAAAAAGAGGAAACTGATGAAGAAAGAAAAATTAAATCTGGTAGTGTGGTATAAAAATAGCCTCTGGAGTTAGATAGAGGTTCAAGACCCATCTTTGACAGTTAATGGCCATATGACTGTAGGCAAGTCTCTTCAGTATTTTGGACTTCAGTTGTTTTATCTGAGATATAAGGAGGTTAGAATAGATTGCCTCTGCAGTCCTTTCTAGCTGTGCATCTTTGATTCTGCTTATGATGCTCAGACCAATTAGTAGAGTATTCCTTTCCAGTAATGGTTTCTTGTCCAAACCTGCCTTTCTGGTGAATTACTAGCTTGGAATAATTATGTTATGTCCAGGAAAACAGTGAGTGTTGCTATGGGTCTTATACTTTCCCTCCTGGGCTATTTTGTTCTATTGTAAACATATTTTATTTTTATTTTAATGAAAAAAATGTTCAAAGTTAGAATCCTACTGGACTAGGTTACATTTGCTAATGTAATAAGTAAGACAATGATTACAAATTTGCAATTCAATTTTTTGGAGGTACATTTTAAATGGAGAAGAGGAAGGGGAAGTTTGGTATAGTATCTACAGAACTAATCAGGGATCCAGGAAGACCTAGGGTCCTATGTTACCTCTGTCCATTGGCCACATTGCTCTACTTCTCAAGGCTCCTGGAAATGCTGTAAACTTTTGAGTTGCAGAGTAGTTGCTTATCTGTAGTGATAGAATTTACTCACAGGGATTTTCCTATAGAGATAAAATAATAGATCATAGTATGCATTTAATTTGGGTCCAGTAACAAATATAATTTTTGATGATATGAATACAGAAGAATGGTTGATGAATGGGAGCACGATAAAACCTTTCTGGTACTAAATCTTCCCAGCCAATGAGGCTGACTGTTATTTCAGTCATAAAGGTGACTTTTTTATGTACTTAGGTAAACTGAGTCTTCTAGAAACAGACATCAAATACAGAGCTTTTCTGTGTCCTTTCCAGCCAGTTGAAAGCATCACAGGAAGCGCACAGGGATATCATTGCCCACAGTCTGGGCAAGCCACAGGGTTATGGGACAATTTTAGTTGACAACAAGTCCAGAACAGCAAGAATAAAATCCATTATGCTTTATTCCTCTGTTGGGATCTCTATTCATTTATCATTGCCTGTAAATACAGAACACCATTAATTGAGCATTTTGGTAGGTGAACATAAACTAAATGGAAAGTTTTGACTTGAGTGTTTCCTATTCCTAATAGGCATTATTAAAAGTGCATGAGTTATCTCATTTTAGCCACCAGTTACTGATGGTATTCCCACTGGAGGGTTAGTACAAACCCATGTTGGTAGAATTGCAGTAGATATCTTGGAAGGTAACCATGCTTATATCAATGGTGGCACTATCACTAAGTTCCCCATGGAAGTTATCACCATTTGTTTCCCCTCAGTTCAACTCAGCAAATATTTATTACACATCCATTTTGCTTAGCATATTCTGTTTTTTTTCTTTCCTTTTTCCTCTTGTTCCTTGACCCCAGATTTGTCCACACGGTAATTCCTTAGATTTTTCAAGGGGAGGCTTTACAGCAGGTGTGCACTTTATTATGTGACAACCCCGAAGGAACCCAGTCAGATTGCTAACATTCTAGTCACTTTCTGTCTCAGGTTTCAGGTATTGTTAACCAGAAGCTTTTATTAGAGGTCAAGGCAGCTAATAAAATGGGCCGGCCAATTAAGAGGGCATTCAGTAGAAAAGGATAGCTGACTGTCTCTACAGGCTAAGAGGGGAGGGAGGGCTGGCAGCTGGAAGTCTGGCTAATGATGGCTTTACAAGCATTTTTGCTGCCATGGTGGTAAATGTCATACAAAGGCGTGCTTTTAATATGCCTAATAAGTTCCCCCATTCATTTCCTGTGTTAGGCATCCATTTGTGAGGAAGGAAGTTACTGGTTATGGGGGCTCTAAAGGGTAGGGATGCTATTCAACATTTTTATAGAGTGCCCATTGCCTTATAGTTATATTTATTAGTAAGTCCCTACAATGCTCTTTTGAGGTAGGATGGTGCTTTTATTCACATCTTCTAGATGAGATGGCAGAGATGCAGAGGATTCAGCGACTCCCAGCACAAACTACTGACAGAGGGGTTTGAAGCCCTCTTCAGATTTTTACAGTCTCTGGGGAATGTCAATATTTTCTAGAAGATTTTGAAAGAAAAATAAGATTGGGGTGGGGAGAAAAAAAGAGTAGTAAGGATGCATGATATTAAAGCAGGAGAACTGGGGGGGAGGGAGAGGGCAAGGTAGTGGAGAAAAAAGGAGCAGTTAAGGGTGTGATGCTGACAGTGACAAGCCAAGAGAACAGGAGACCAAGGTAGTATAAGATGTCCATTTAGCCCAAGAGAGAAAGTGTGCTACAAGTTCCCAGGTCTTCGATCCATCTAGTTAGAGATGAAGTTGAACTGTGTTCATTTGTGACTGATGAGGGACATCTTGGCAGTTTAGTTGGATTTGGGATCATTGAGAAAACAGAATCCCAGGTGTTTGTGCCTTTGTTCACCTCTCTGATTTTACCCCCACTTCTCTTCTTGGCAGAAGGAAGAATCTCTTACCTTTGGTTCTCCATTTGATTATGCTGCTGAAACTATGCTATAAACATGTGAAAAGTTAAATACCAATAGAAAATTTAAATAGAAATTCCAAGCACGGGATCTCTTATGGGAGATGCTATAAGATCATAGATCTAGGGCTAGAAGAGAAGGCCAACTTGTCTAGTTGTCTTGTTTTACAGATGAGAAAGCTGTCATAAGCTAGTACAAGATTAAATGCCAAATGAGTGGTACAAATCAGATGTGTACTTGAGGGGTTTAGAGATCTCTTTGGATTAGGCTGGCCAGGAGGTAGAATTTGAGCCACATCTTGAAAGATGGGTATGAGGTAGATATAGAATAGGAGGAGGAGGGAGGACATTTCATTTCAGGGAGAAGAACATGTATAGATAGATGTGTGTAATTTTGATCATCCCTTCCTGCTCATTTATCTTTTCCTTCCTTTTGCCTTCTAAAAAATCCCTCAGAGTCCATCAGCTTCTTTCTCAGCATCAACCAAGGGCAGGGTCATGGGACCAAGGGGCCAGATATTACTCTCTTTCCCAGGCAACAGTGCAAAGTGAGTGTTTTATTTCTTCTTGTAATAGTTTGAAAAGTTTTACATGAGCAGTTATCACCATTGAGTAAATATATTAAGCTGGCAAATAAATCTGTATGATAATAGCACATTTAATGGTCTCATACATAACAGTTATTAATACATTATTATAATTATGCTCTATACTCATAATGAAAACTAAAAAAAAAAGATTTATTGGCCCTGGGGGAGTTGACAGCACAATGTTCAATGATAGGCTATCTTTCTTAATTTTCTAATTTTTGTGTGTGTTTTTGTTTTGTAGTTAGCCAAATTAATCCTCACACAGAAAGATGTCTATGAGTTAATTTTGGGAAGATGTGATTTCCTTAGTGTAAAGCTCCCTGTGTTAATGCAGATCAGCAACAAGTATGTCATTTACAATCTTGGATACCCAGGGCAAAAAGAGTTAAATTGCTCATGGTGTCACAACTAATATGAAAGAGGCCATGGAACAAACTTGGAGACAGAAAGACATGGGTTCAAATTCTAAGTTGATTACATATCAGTTGTGTGATTCTAAGCAAGTTCCTTGACCTTTTTTACCCTGTAAAATGGGGCTAATAATAGCACATACCTCATGGGAGGCTCAAATGAAATAATGTCCATACATTACTTGGTAAATCTTACCAGGCTCTTTACATGTCAACTTTTATAGTGTGTCAGAAGCAAATCTTGAATCTCCTTCTTCTTGACTTGAAGACACCCACCTCTATCCACTATGCCAGGCAGTCATGTGAATTAATAGTGTTATATATTGCTGATCTACATTGGCAAAGGAAACTTTCTACAGAACAAAGGAGGATTCATTTGACTGACTACAAAACAATCATATACACACATGTGTATTATAAATTTGGGAAATGTAGGCTTGATGAGCAGTGTCTATGCTGCCACCATCCCTTCTTAGAAATTGTCCCTCTGATGTATGTTATGGATAAGGGAATAAAGGCTATTTTCATTTGATGTATCAGGAAACACATAGAGGTGAGGTGAATTGGTTAGAGTCTGTCAGTGAGCTGAATGCAGAGCATGAATATTTTCTTTCTGGTTAGTTCTTTCAGCTGATTGACTACCTTGTTCTCTTCCTTACTTCTGAACTATAGTTGAAGAACCTGTGGTTCTCTTATAAAGTTTATGACATTTCTTGTGACATCTCATGGGATTCATCATTTGAAAAGAAATTCACTGTGTCATACCTGAGGGCTCCATTTATCTATGGAATAGGTAATCAAGTGACTGCTGAGAAGAAGATTCTTGTTTTCTTCTCATGCATGGGTAACCCCTCCTCCCCCATTATTCTGGATGGGCATTCTGGTTATCCACCGTATTGCTTATTCATTTCTGGACTTCCTCTGGTGGTGAAAAGCTAAGACAGAGGCTTTTGTCTTTAGAAACGCCATTAGATGGTACAGTAACTGCTTTCAGATGCTATTGATGTGACCCAAATTCAGCATAGTGACCCAGAGTTGAAAGGCTACATATTCCATTACCAACCACTTCAGCCAATTAGTCTCCAACTATAATGCATTTCACTGGAGAATGGTGTAATGGGACAGAGAAGAATCAGGAATAGGGGTGGGAAACACCAAGACTTAGGTTTAGATTTCCATGTGTTCTTCTAGGAAATACATAGACATGAATCAGCATCTATGACATGAGAACCAGTGACACTATCTTGCCTTTGCCTTGAGTAGACTAAGACTTTGCTAGTATGATTAAGGCTAATTCAAAAGTACATGTTCACAAAGATCACAAAGTGATCACCTTAAATATAAATGATTTCTCTTTGTTTTCCTTGTTATGGTTTTGAGAGTAAATAAGAGATTAATTTCTTGATTTAGTCCTTCAAAATGATTTAATGTTTTTGAAATAAACACTCCTACAATAAAACTAGATTTCTTTTCTAGTCATGTGATGACAGATAATACCTTTATCTACATTCACTTTGGGTGACTATTAGGCACTATGTGTATCGAGAGAGTATTAGTGTTGGATTGAGCTGTCCCAGTGGGCTGTCATAATATTGACATAAAAGAATATAGGATGTCCAGAGCAGAGAATGGGAGAAGGGGAAGTATATGGAAGGCTGAGGTATCTGAAGCATGTCAGAGGAGATTTAGAGGATTGAAAATCATGCCATATGACAATGATTGAAAGAACCTGGATTTATAGGTTGGAAAAAAAAAGGCATAAGGGTGGAAGAAGGGAGGGAAGGACATAATAGTTAGGTATTTGAAGGATTATCTCATAGAAACCAATTAGACTTATCCTGCATGGTTCTAGAAGGTGGATTGAGGGGCAATGCATGAAAGTTTCAGAGGAAAATAGTTTTGACTAATGAATGGGAAAGCAAACTTCTTAAGAATTGGAACTGTCTAAAGACAGAATTGGCTCTTTGGAAGGTAATCAATTTTCCATTACTGAAAGTCTTGAAGCAGAAGATGGTGATCACCTGGCCAAGATATTGTAGAGGAGATTTTTGCTCAATTGTGGGTTAGACCAGAGAATAAATTATTTGCCAAGGGCCCATAAACTTTTTTTCTTGTTGAATATTTCAATTATGATATTTCAATGTAATTGGTTTTCCCTGTAATTATACTTGTAAAATTTTAAACATTTATTTAAAAACATGATTATGAGAAGAGGTTTCTAGATTTCACTAGACTGTCAAAAGGGTCCATGATACCAAAAGGATTCAGAACCTCTAGACTAGATGTCTGAAGCCTTTTTGCAAAGCTGAACTTCTAGGAATATTTTCCTTTCTTTCAAATTACCAGAGCTAGCTAAGGGTGAATTTTTTTTTTTTTTTTTGCTGAGGCAATTGGGATTAAGTGACTTGCCCAGGGTCACACAGCTAAGGAATGTTAAGTGTCTGAGATCAGATTTGAACTCAGGTCCTCCTGACTTCAGGGCTGGTGCTCTATCCACTGCGCCACCTAGCTGCCCCTAAGGGTGAATTTTTGTAGGTCCTTTGAGATTTCATTCAATTTAAACCCCAGTAGAAATCTTGTAAGAAAGGAGGTGGCAAATGGTGGAAAGTTAGTGAGAGAAATGACAATTTATATGGCAATATCGGAATCTAAATGTAATAGCATAATCAAAGGTATAGGCTCTCATTTTCTTATTTTGCTTCTCATAAATCTCCATTTCTTCTGGTTCAGTAAGTCACTAACTGCTTTTGATCAGCCAGTAAACATTTATTAAATATCTACTATATGTTAGGCCCTGTGTCAAAGGCAAAAAACAAGTTCCTGTCCTCAGACATTTTACACTCTAGTGGAAGAGACAACATGTAAACTCTTATGTACAAGCAACCTGTACATAGAATAAATGACAAATAATCAATAAAGGGAAGATACTGGAATTAAGAAGGGATGGAAAAAGTTGGAACTTGAGGGAGACAGAGGCAGATTAGGGGAAAGAGCATTCTATGCATGGATGGTAGCCATTCAAAATGATGTGAATTCCAAGATAGTGTCTTGTTTAAGGAAAAAGGATTGGCATGTACCATTTCATTGCAATTTCCCCCTTTTTTTTGGAGCTGAAGTGTGGTTGGATAGGAAGGGAGGTTCATTAATCTAACTAGAATTTTTCTTTCAGAAATATTATCCTCCAGGTTTTGCTTTTGCTAATAGACTTCATTTCTCCCTCTAGGAAAAAAAAAAGGCTGGGAGAAATCAAGATATTCAGATCAACTGAGATACTGATCAGAATTTAGCATTGACCAGAGAGAGTGGATCATATTCAAATGAAGGGAACTGAAGACAAAAAAAAAAGTTTTTTTCAATTTTAAATTTCTCATTGAAGCTTATTTTCTCCCTGGATTTTCTCTGATTTTCTAGATTCTTCATGATCTCATTTACTTCTACATTCCTTAGAGCAGGCTTGGCATTTAAAAGAAAACAAGCTGCTGGAGGTGCCGACCAGTCTTATGCAATGTGCATCCTGTTAACAGCTCTCCCCAGAAGTGAAATTTGCCTGTGAATCATGTTCAGTTCCTTCTTGCCAAGTATGGTGGCCTTGAGAGCAAATAGAGCTGTTCCTTTTGCCATACTTACTATATCACTTTTGTATATGTTGAGCTTCTGGCTGATTTTCTGAGGCTTTTATTGTCAATGTTAACTCTTGCAATTCAAAGATTCTTTGGGAGGAGAGTTTGAATTGAGGATATTATCTCTTGCTGTTGTGTGTCTACCAGGTGTGGGATGCAGCTGACTTGTATAGGAGGTCTTTCTTGCCTCTTTCTCCCAAGCCATTTGAACATTCCCTGATAAAGTTAGCTTCCTTCTACTTTTTTTGTATGTATTTAAATTTTTTTTCAATTTCAAAAAACATTTTTGTTTAAAATTTTGAGTTCCAAATACTATTTCTCCTCCCCCTCCCCCTTCCTGAGACATTAAGCAATTGGACATAGCTTTTATATGTGTACTTATGTTAAACATTTCCATATTAGTCATTTTGTTTGCTGAGGCAATTGAGGTTAAGAGACTTGCCCAAGGTCACACAGCTAGGGAATGTTAAGTGTCTGAGACCAGATTTGAACTCAGGTCCTCCTGACATCAGGGCTGGTGCTCTATCCACTGGGCCACCTAGCTGCCCCTTATGTTAGTCATTTTGTATAAGAAGAATCAAAAGAGAAAGGAAGAAAGTGAAAAATATGCTTCAACCTGTTTTCAGTCGATATCAGTTCTTTCTCTGGAAGCAGATAGTAAATTTCATTCATAGTTCTTCATCAAGCAATATTGTTCTTACTATGTACAACATTCTTCTGGTTCTGACCACTTTACTATGCTTCAGTTCATGTAAGTCTTTCCAGGTTTTTTTTTCTCCAGGATGAGAAGTCATCCTGCTTATTTCTTATAGCACATTAATATTCCATTATAATCATATGCCACAGCTTGTTTAGCCATTCTCCAATTGATGGGCATTCCTTTGATTTTCAATTTGAATTTTTAATTCTTAGTTTCCCCAAAAAGAGCTGCTATAAATATTTTTGTACAAATAGGTCCTTTTCCCTTTTTTATTCAGCTCTGGTCTTTTAACTGGAAATGCTTGAAAGTTTTCTATTTTTTAAATATCCAGTCTTTACCCTGAAAGATTACATTTAATTTTGCTGGATAGGTGCTTCTTAGTTGTAATCCTAACTCCTTTTGCCTTCTATTTGCCATATTCCAAGCTCTCCAGTTCTTAAATGTGAAAACTGCCAAATCTTGTGCAGTCCTGACTATAAGCCCTCTGATATTTTAATTGTTCCTTTTTGGCCTCTTTCAATACATTCTCCTTAATCTGTGAGCTCTGGAATTCGATTATGATGTTCTTGGAAATTTTCATTTTGGAATCTCTTATAGGTAGTGATTGCCTTCTGGTTCTAATATATTAGGATAGTTTTCTTAGATAATTTCTTGAAATATGTTGTCCAGGCTTTTAAAAAAATATACATTTTAAAATTTTTATTCTGGTTTTCAGGTAGTTCGATAATTCTTATATTATCTAGTTTTTAGGTCAGTTGTTTTTCCAATGAGATATTTTACATTTTATTCTTTTTAAAAAAATTATATTTAAATGTCTCATAGAGTCACTTCTTTCCACTTGTTCAGTTCTAATTTTTAAGAAATTATTTTCTTCAGTGAGCTTTTATATTCCCTTTCCCATTTAACCAATTCTATTTTTTAGGCAGTTGTTTTCCTAGGTAAAATTTTGAACATCTCTTCCCATACTATTGACTCCTTTTTCATGATTATCTTTCATTATTCTCATTTATTTTTTCATTTTCTCTTCTACTTCTTTAAATTGTTTTAAAAATCCTTTTTAAATGGAAATATATTTAAAATTATTGGACATGTATGAAATATGTGTGAGATTGCTAGTTGGGGAAGGAGAAAAAAATTTGGAACTCAAAATCTTCCAAAAACGAATGTTGAAAATTATCTTTACATGTAATTGAAAAAAAAAACACTTGAGAAAAACAAAAAAAGAAAACAAAGTAAAGTGGCTATCTAGCCATGATTCTGAAAAAAAAAATCCTTTTTAAGCTTTTCTAGGAATTCTTTTTGTTGAGATCATTACATTTTTTTCAGGCTTCATATGTAGCCATTTTGACAATATTGTCTTCCAATTTTATGCTTTGATTGTTTTTTATCACTGTAATAATTTTCTATGGCCAACATCTTTTTTCTCTCTCTCTCTCTCTTTTTTTTTTTTTGTGATTTGGTGTTTTCATGTGAGAGTTAGGCTCTGGTTCTGCCCTGACTGTCCCAAGCTTTTAGTGCTGGGACTCTGGGTCTTTCTGCTGCTTTTTCTCTGAAGGGTAGGTTTCCCTTTTGACTTGTATTGGGGAGTGGAGCCTCCTCTGTTAAGCCTCTCCTGAATGTGAGGTTTAGCTGCTGGCCTGATCCAGGGGTGGGGTCTTGCTGTTGAATTGCTATGGTAACAGAGTCTTTCTGCTGATAGGCTGCAGGGGTGCCATCTTGCAACCCCAGGACTTGGCTTCATTGCAGAAAAGCAATGGATCAATAGTGGTTTTTGCTGGGGGTGGGGCTTCTGGGGTGGGGCCTTGTTGAGCTGTATAGGGGTCTGCCAGCTTTGCAGAAGGGTAGGGTCTTTGGTGAATTGTCCCAGGTTTGGAGTCTTGCTCCAGATCCTCTGCTATGAGGCTGGTTGTTGCTTCTGCTCTTGGACCTCACTCTTCTCTTGCCCCAGTGAGACAGACCTTTCTTTCTGAACTGGCAAGTTGCTTCCCTGCTCTTAGAGCAGTTCTTTTTTTTTTTTTAATTTTAAGCTTTTTATTTGTATAACATATGTATGGGCAGTTCCCCAACCTTGATCTTTACAAAGCTTTCCAATACAAATTTTACCCCCAGTCTCCTCCCCTCCCCTAGATGGCAGGACGTCCACTACATGTTAATAATGTTGAAATGCTTGAGAAGTTATGCAAGAAAAATCCTATCTACAAGAAAAAAAAAAGAATCAGAGAAAGGCAACACAATGCAAGCAAATGTCAGTAGAGATCATGAAAATGTTACGTTGTGGTCCATATTTCATGTCCCTCTTTCTGGGTGTATATGGTTTTCTTCAGTGAACAACTGGAACTGGTTTGAGACAATTCTTTATTGCAGAGAGCCATGTCCATCAGAATTGATCATCATGTAATACTGTTGTTGCTGTGCATGATGATCTCCTGGTTCTGCTCGTTTCACACAGCACCAGTTCATGCAAGTCTCTCCAGGCCTCTCTGAAATCGTCCTGCTGGTCGTTTCTTACAGAGCAATAATATTCCATAACATTCATATACCATAATTTATTCAGCCACTCTCCAATTGATGGGCATCCCTTCAGTTTCCAGTTTCTAGCCACTACAAAAAGGGCTGCCACAAACATTCTTGCACATGTGGGGCCCTTTCCCTCCTCTAAGATCTCTTTGGGATATAGGCCCAGTAGAAACACTGCTGGGTCAAAGGGTATGCACAGTTTGACAACTTTTTGGGCATAGTTCCAAATTGCTCTCCAGAATGGTTGGATCCGTTCACAGTGCCACCAACAATGTATTAGTGTCCCAGTTTTCCCACATCCCCTCCAACATTCATCATTATCTTTTCCTGTCATTTTAGCCAATCTGACAGGTGTGTAGTGGTATCTCAGAGTTGTCTTAATTTGCATTTCTCTGATCAATAGTGATTTGGAGCAACTTTTCATATGACTAGAGATGGTTTTAATTTCATCATCTGAAAATTGTCTGTTCATATCCCTTGACCACTTATCTATTGAAGAGTGGCTTGAATTCTTATATATATGAGACAATTCTCTATATATTTTAGAAATGAGGCCTTTATCAGAACCATTAAATGTAAAGATGATTTCCCAATTTGATGCTTCTCTCCTAATCTTGTCTGCATTTGTTTTGTTTGTACAGAAACTTTTTAACTTAATATAGTCAAAATTATCCATCTGGTGTTCAATTAGGAGTTCCAAGTCTTCTTTGGACATAAATTTGTTCCATCTCCACAGGTCTGAGAGATAAACTATATTACGTTCCTCTAACTTGCTTACAAAGTCCCTCTTTATATCTAGATCATGAACCCATTTAGATCTTATCTTGGTATGTGGTGTTAGGTATGGGTCAAGCCCTAATTTCTTCCACACTAGTTTCCAATTTTCCCAGCAGTTTTTGCCAAATAGAGAGTATTTATCCCAAAAGCTGTGGTCTTTGGGTTTATCGAACACTAGGTTGTTAAGGTTAATGCCTAGGTTGTCCTGATAACCTATCCTGTGCTACTGATCCACTGCTCTATTTCTTATCCAGTACCAAACGGTTTTGATGACTAGTTTTAAATCTGGTACAGCAAGGCCACCTTCATCTGCCTTTTTTTTCATTAATCCCCTTGAAATCCTTGACCTTTTGTTCTTCCAAATGAACTTTGCTACTATTTTTTCTAGATCTGTAAAATAATTTCTTGGGAGTTTGATTGGTATGGCACTAAATAAGTAGATTAGTTTGGGTAGTATTGTCATTTTTATTATGTTCGCTCTGCCTACCCATGAGCACTTAATATTTTTCCAATTGATTAGGTCTGATTTTATTTGTGTGGAAAGTGTTTTGTAGTTTAGTTCGTATAGTTTCTGACTTTTCCTTGGCAGATAGATTCCCAAATATTTTATCCTATCATCTGCTATTTGGAATGGAATTTCTTTTTGTATCTCCTGCTGCTGAACTTTGTTGGTAATATATAAAAATGCTGATGATTTATGTGGATTAATTTTGAATCCTGCCACTTTGCCAAAGTTGTGAATTGTTTCTAGTAGTTTTTTAGTTGAATCTCTCCTAGAGCAGTTCTGAGGCAGTTTTCCAATTGTTGGGAGTCAGAGGGTTTCTTCCTCACTTTGCCTGGCACTAGAAGTCATATTCACATTATTTATACATTCTCTTCCTGATTAGAATATAAACTCCTTGAGGACAGGAATTGGTTGTTGTTGTTTGTTTTTCTTTGTATACAATGCTTAATACAATGCCTTGGATGAACAAGTCTTTAACAATGCTTTTTGATTGAAGAATTAAAAATTGTATCATTCAATCAAGAATTTCACGGTGGGAAAGAATAGATTGCAATCCATAACAGATAAGAAACCCAAAAAGATATAATCAAAGAAATAGTCATATAGTATGTGTATAAGAGAGAAAGGAGTAAGTGATGGATAGCCTACATGTTCCATTGATATCCTTCCAATGCTAAGGGAAATCATGGAAGATACTTCCCTGCTCCCTGTCCTCCAAAGTCAAGTAGACCTTTTGTGGGGAAATGGAAGAACTTTTAAAACAGTCATAGGATGGGCAGATAATAGCCCAGTTTCACTCTTCATCATATAAGAAAGAGTGCAACCTCATCATATAGCTACAACTCCATTTGAACATTTGAATATCTCTGTGGATGCACAAAAGAGGAAGGTAGGTAGTTTGCTTAGTCCCTTTTCCTTCTGGATAAGTCCACATTCTCTCCAAGTGCCTCTACTTAACTCTCAGAATAAAGTCATTTCCAATAACAGGGTAACTGCAAGTAACTGGATCTGTAGGTAAGTATTGTCTCTTGAGCTTTGAGTCTGTGGGCTGTGTGCTGAACTTATAGGCAGTTCCAGCTGTTGAAGAGACAGTGCGCCATAATGCAAATGGACGCTGCTGATAAATGGTCCCTCAGAGCAAGCATCTGTGACTGATTGTGGCTGACTGAGATTTCCCAGCATCCTTTAGTCTTCAGTGTGAATGAAATCTCTGTTGAGCCATTACTTATCAAGACACATTTGAAATAAAGGGATAGTATTCACTGCCTCAAGTAAAGTTTTTATTGAATTTGGCACAAGTATACATATATGTGTGTATATGTGTGTTTTTAATACATACACACATAAATATGATATATAATATATATATTTCATGCATATTCTTCTCTTGCCTTCTGGTGATGTGAAATGGAAATGGCTGTTTGTGCCTGCTTTTGATTAGCAAAACAGCCCTTTGAAATAAGACTTGTGACAATGCAGTGAAATACTTCAACTCCAGAACTCTGCTATTTTCCTAAAAGAAGTTTCATGGCCTTAGCTTGACTCCTAATAGTAGAAGGGAGGAAGAGAAATATTGGTCTTGGTCTCAGGAAATCACTTCTTTGTTGTATGGGTAGAAGGTAAAATGTTAAGCCCATACAAAGAAGGATTAGGAAAATTACTGCCTGAAGAAGAACAAGGAATAACTTGGCAAAGTTGCTGTTGTTATTCAGTTGTTTTTCAGTCATGTATGACTCTTCCAGACCCCATTTGGGGTTTTCTTGGCAAAGATACTGGAATGGTTTGCCATTTCCTTCTCCAGGCCATTTAAGGAAACTGAGGCAAACAAGCTTAAGTGACTTGCCTAGTAAGTTTCTGAGGTCTGATTTGAATACTAGTTTTCTCACAACTCTAGTCCTGGAATTCTATCCACTGAGCTAAATACTTGCAGCAAAGTCACAATTAGACGAGGTAGACACAATTAAAAGTAGGGAGGTAATTAAAATGAGTCCTTTTTAGTATTTCCAGAAAGGAAAACAATTTTGTCACTGGCTTGTGTGATATATAGGTCAGATCACATTATTAAAAAAACACATTTAAAGCAAAAACAAAGAGGCAACTAAGTACCTCAGTAGTTACAGCTTGAAATGGGCAGGATCCTACTTCAGACACTTAGTAGCCATGCCCCTCTGGATAAGTCTCTTATTCATTCTCAGTTAAACGAGGAAGTTGGACTCAAATGTCTTTTCTAAGACTCTTCTAGTTTAAAGTCTGTGTTCTTATGAAAATCTTTACATGAATAAGGAGATGACCAAGCTTATTTAGAGGAATACTGACTGCATCCCAAATACAACTGAGAAATTTGGGGGGCAAACTCTTGGAGAGTGTGTTGTAATAGAATCAGATTATATTTTAAAACAGGAAGGAAGAGGCAGCTGGTTGGTACAGTGCAGGGAGTGCTTGTCCTGGAGTTAGGAAGACCTGAGTTCAAATCTAACCTCAGACAATGGGCAAATCACTTAATCAAGATAGCCTCCAAAAACCAAAATAAAACAAAAATTAGAAAGGAAAATGGCTTTAAAGGTCTCAAATCCCAGTTTCCTCATCTATAAAATGGAGTAACAAGAGCTATACTCCCTCTGTTGTAAGGGAAGCACTTTGCAGCCCTCAAAATACTATATATAAATATGAACTATATTATATTATAATAATATATTAAGGAACTGGACTAGCTTGGTACAGTGCAAGGAGTACAGGTTCTAGAGTCAGATTCAGATCCAAATTCTGTCTATGGCTCTTAATACTTGTATGACCTTGGACAATTTAGTTGATAATCTTTAATCTGGGTTTCTCACTGCAAAATCAGGCTGTTTTATTAGACAGCCATAGATCTATGATCCTATCATGTGTGTTACAAAGTGTCTTGCAAACCTTAAAGTATTATATATAGATTTCATCATTATTATTTTCACTGGTGGTCCAAATTCCCAGTACCTTGGAGAAACCTGGAAAATATATGCTAATGAGGAAGTCTTATCTGCATCCTCTCTCCTCAATGGATTGTCCAACTTCTAAAAGTTAGGTGATCTTATGTTTGGATAGTGCCAGCTTGTCTTACATAGGTCAGAATTTAGGGGGGGGAAGGGTCATATTTCTGCCTCCCCTGTGACTGTGTAAGAGTTCTTTGTGCTTTTGGTGCCTTAAATTATGCATAGCCCTGGTGCTTCAAAAAGCTTGATGATAGTAATAACCTCTTTCCTTAGTAAAATCTGTTTAACTTTTTTTTTTCCTTTGCAAATTTTAGATCTTCATATTCTGCAAGTAAAGCAGCTGGAAGGCACAGTGATACAGTCCTTGGTATGGAGTCAGGAAGACTCATCTATCCTGGGTTCAAATTTAGTTTCAGACATTTACTATCAGTGTGACCCTGTTCAAGTCACTTAACCCTGTTTGACCTAATTTTATCATCTTCAAAATGAGCTGGAGAAAGAAATGGCAAACCCCTCCAATATCTTTGCCAAGAAGACCCTAAAATGGGGTCACGAAGAGCTGGATAAGATCGAACAACTTCAGAACAATTAACGTACATAGATAGATATGAATGGAATATTGTTTATCATGGGAAGTTGGGGGCAAATGTCAACTGGCTGACTTCATCAATTGAACTCATTCACATGTTGCTAATAAGATTGCGTCCTCCAGGTGTGTTAGTCCAGTCTCTGCCTGAAGTCTTTGCTGTGGGATATTTGTATTTTTTTTTTGGGGGGGGGAAGAGGTAGATAGAAGGGAATCCTGGGAAGGTAGTACCTTTCTCCCTTCCTCCCTTTAATTACTGTGTGCTTAGAGACCTAGTCTAGCCTCAGAGACCTGAAAGCCAACTTTTAACAATTACCCAGCAAGGAATTTGCTCAAGCCCTCCATTCTCCTTACATATTGAAATTTCTTTTTATCTTTCTCTGGCACAAATTAAAACCCCTTTTCCTTTAAATGGCTTTTGTGCGGTTTAACCTTTCTTCCCCACCCTCTGTTTATAATCATTTCTAGCTAATGGATCACCTGGATGAGATTGCCCCTGGCTTTGTGAATGTAGCAATTAAGTCTAACCCTAAGAAAGCCCCTTGCTCTGTTGCTTGGCAGCCTGGGTGTGGAGAATGGATTGGGTCTGATTTTCTTTTCACTTGAAAGTAGGCTATCGATTAGCTCGGATGTCGATTTTCTGTGCTGTCCCTGGACAATTCCTCTTGATCTCATTAGGACATAATTTTTTCCAGATTGTATCACTTTTGTTCAAGAGGCTCCAAAAGAGAAAAACACTGTAAAGGGGGGCAAAAAGGTGCTATCTCCTATGTTACAAGCATTTATTATTTATTCCAGGGTAAAGATCAACATTGTTCTAACTGGGGCTTCAGATAATTCAGGAATTATGAAAAGCGCTATGAATAGAAGGCAATCAGAGTTGTAAGAGATCTTCACTATGCTTTTAAAAGATATTTTGCTTCTGTCTTCTATTCTCTTTTTGGTTGAATTTTTTTTTTTTTTTAGGGTAAGAAAAATGAGTAGATGAGTAAAATGGGAAACAAAATCAAGGGAGTGAAGGAAATTAGGGCAGGGGAAAGAGCTCTGGATCTGGACTCAAAGACCTGTAATCAGATACCACCGGGGTATCTTGGGTGATCTTGACAAATCACTTTACATCAGGAAGTCTTATTTTCTCCATCTGTTAAAATAAGGGTTGGACTAGAGGGTCCCTTCCAGTTCTGGATCTATGATCTTATAGACATTTGTAAACTATACAGACTGTATTTCACTTAATCTTCCTAGGTCTCAGTTTCCTCATCTGTGTTATGTGTATATATGAGCTACTTCATAAGATCATGCATATAATATAACCCCTTGTTTGCCTTTATAGGTCTAAGTCCTACAAAAGAAAACCTTTATTAGTTGAAGGGTTGATTCTGGAAAATGTGGTTGGGGCTAATGCAAATTTTGCAGAATGATTAATTAGAGTATCTGTAGGCCTAACCATTTCAAGAACAGTTTAGAACACTGGGTAATTCATTTCCCCTTTAGCAAAAGTCTGCCATCAACATTCTGATTTCCATCAGCTAAATTTAGAGCAGCCTCTATGGATTTCTTTTTCTTTTTCTTCTTTTTTCTTTCTTTTTTTATAACCATATGCAATAGCTAGTGAGTGCTGGAGAAAGTCAAGACTGGGGGAGAGAGAGGGAGAGGGAGAGGGACAGGGACAGGGACAGGGACAGGGACAGGGACAGGGAGAGGGAGAGGAAGCCTATGTAATGGGGATGGGGTTGGGAGGAGAGATCCTATGGAAATCTTTAACAGAATTTGAGAGGTTGAAGGAGAAGGATTGTCAAGTAGAGCAATTTGTGAAAGGAAGATGGACTCCAGAAACTTGGCCAGGATCAAAAGGAAGCTTGACCTCCTTACCAACTTCAGAGGTGACAAAGCAAACAAGCAATCAGAGGCCTGCTCTTAGGGCACAATTAAATCATTATGGTATGGAGGGCAGCCTGCCAAACTGCTCAGCAGAGCCTACAAGTGTTTCTGCCAGAGAACCTTCAGCCGTGTAGTGACTTGATGAAGCATTCTTGTTTTGGGTCATCATTCTTACTCTTGATACTTCCCACTCCCACCTGTTTACCTTACCCTAGAGGGAAAAGGGGGTTACAATTCTTGGTGTTATTCAACCTTATTCTAACTTGAGTTGGACTTTTTAAATGACCAGATCTTCATGATAACTGATATTTTTTTCTTAGGTCTTTCAATCCAATGGGGGGAAGGAGAGAGGGAGAGAGAGAGAGAGAGGTAGGTATAGAGAAAGACAAAGAGGAAATACAGAGGAAGAAAGAAATTCTCTGTTGCTTAGTACTGTGAAAATGAAAGTTGACAATAATTTGGAAGTCACCAGGGAAAACTGGGAGAATCAGACCAACAGGTATATAATAATTAAATGAAATACCAAAGTTTTTCATGGGCAAGTAGATCACTGAGCTTGGATTCATCTTCATGAGTTCAAATTTGGCCTCAAACACTTACCAGCTGTGTGATCCTGGCTAAATCATATAACAAGAGTTCTTCAGAGATTGCAGCATAGATTTAGAGCTTCTTGTACTTGATGCCAAATATGAATATTCCCATTTTTTTTCTTTTTGAAAGAAGTGTTACCAGAAGGTTGAATAAGTTGGGCCCCATTCCACATTAGCTTACAAATGAAGAATGAGCTACAGTGGAAAGCAGACTAGAATTGAAATCTTAAGGACTTGGGTTCAAATTTTAGCCTTGCCATTTACTAACTTAAATGAGCCATTTTGTGAGCCATTTAACTTCTCTGGATTTAAATCTCCCAGTTGTAAACAGGTAATTTCACTGGAATAAGGAACTGCCTATCTTTTGATTTTCATCTTATCTTTGTTTCTGAATATATTCCTCCTTTCATCAACTCCCAGAGCTATCCCTTGTAATAAAGGATATCAAAAAAAAAAGTTTTTTAGTTCATCAAAATTAACAAACATAGCCATCAAGTATGACCATTATAAAAAGTTATGTACTCATTTTCTTTCCCCTCTATTCCTCTCTCCCCCCCCCAAAAAAAGAAGGGAGGGAAATAAATTTTTCACACTTTTTTATTCAGGACTAAGTCTGCAAATAATTGCACAGGATTTGATTTCTATTTTTATTCTTTCGATTTACATTGTTGTAGTTATTGTGTATATTGTTTTTCTGGTTCTGCTTATTTCAATGTGTATTGGTTCATTGAATTTTCCTATGCTTCTCTGAATTCTTATTTATTCTTATAGCACAGTAATAACATTCTATTACATTTGTATGTGCCATAATTTCAAGGGATGAGCATTTACTTTTTTTCTACTTATCTGTCGTAACAAAGCATGCTGCCATGAATATTTTTTAGTACATGGAAACCTTTTATCTCATGGTGGTATATGTTTTTGTTGACATTTGTTAGAGATGTTTAGCACAAACTAAATGTTGGCAAAAATATATGGTGGGACCAAATTAATCTAGATTTTCAGAGTTGTTGCATTACTTCAAAAGTCAGTTTGATTACTTGGCTACAAATATGACAATCTTTCATTTTTTCTTTTCAAACCCTCATAGGAATGTGTCTTAGGACCAAGCAGGTGTCTCAGAATTTAGCCCAGAACTAGATATAGATAAATATTATGGAATCCATATAAAGGATTTATTTTTACAAACTCCAAAAATCCAAGCAACCCTATTTTCATTTTCTCACAGTTGTTAACGTCCCTCCCTTTCAACTGTATTTCCCACAGTCAAATTCCCACAGCCTAAAAACCACAAGTTGAGTTGGGTTTTGGTGATGCTGTGTTGATCTTTAGAGAACCACCTCTTTCAAGAAAAAATTTTATCTTCCTTATCTTGCTGCCAGTTAAACTTTGCCCCAGGGACACCTTATTGAACTTTTCCTTTTTTTTCTGTTTTATCCTGGTAAAATGCTAACTCAACTGCTTGGATCAGTTGTTAGTTTATGAACTTCGGATTCAGGTCTTATAGTCCTCTTGACGTTATTGTTAGGAGGAATTAGTTCCCAGTGGATGGGAGTAAATGTGGGTAAATGAAGGAGAATATACCTGGGTAACCATGGATGTTAAACCAAATCTGGTGCTTTAGAATTTACCGTTATATTACTTTGGCTTTGTTTTTCAAAGGATTTAGAGTTAGAAGGGAGTCTAGGGAATCATGGAGTTCTTGACATTTTTTGTGTTACATACCTCTTGAACAGTCTGATGAAACTAATGGACAGCTGCTCCAAATAGTCTCCTATAATTATATAGGATTACAAAGGAAATCAGTCATGTTGAAAAAGTCATATGTGTGTATATATGGAAACAAACAAAAACATGTGTACATGGTATACACAATACAGATACCTCAAGAAACATGTGTACAACACACACATACACATATTAAGTAATGGGCATGTCACATGGCAAGCAGGTTATTTATAGCATGACAAATACACACACCTGCATACATGCATACATACACACATGTATTTATGCACGTCAACTTCATAGACCCTGGAACTCTTGATCTAGTTCAATAGTTCAGTCCCTTCATTTTATATGTGGGGAAACCAAGTCCTCAAGATTTAAAGAAATTTGTCCAAGATCACATTGATTTGTGATAAAGCCAATATTTGAAACCAATCCTTCTAATTGCAAGCCTACTATGCTTTTTTTCCCCCTCCAAGGCTAACTTCTCTTTCACTAGCTTCAGTGATAGAGCTTAACACTTGGGCTTGATAGAATTCCCATTACACACTCTGTTTCCATGACACTCAAAGAGTAAGAACATTTGTCTTGGTGGAGAGAAGGTTTTTGTACAGTTTTGTACAACTGTAATTAGGCTGAGCAACTAGTCTTAGCTTGGGTAGGCCAGTAAGGCATATAGGGTTTAGCCAGCAGAGGTTTGGTATGAGCCATGATTGTTGGTGGGGCTGAAACACTACCATGTTTATGGGCTTGTTAATGCTATCAGGGGGCCAAACATATTAATTCTCAACTTAGTGCATATACCCAATCAGTGTAGTCTAATGTAGTTTAGAACTCCCAAACTTAAGCGATTCCTCCAATCTCAGCCTCTCTTGGTTGCTACCATCATGTCTGGCTTGCAGTTAATTTTCATAGACTTCTCTTCATGCTGTCTACAACCTTGCTTCCTTAATGCTACCTCTGTGCCCTTGATGCCCAGTAATCATTTCCTTCTACACAACAATCAGAACTTTGTGACTTCTTATGGCAAAGAAGAAAATTACCCTTTTCAGAGTAATTGAGACCTAATAGAAAGCAAAGATAGTAATCAACTCCAGGTCAAATTAAAGGTGCAGTTTGGGGAAATGATAGGGAATTTAACAACCTGATATGCATATTGGGTCAGCACTGACTTTTCAAGAATTCTTTCTTCCATAACCAGGCAGGGTCAGAATTAGCCCATTCTGTTCTTAATGGTTTCAGATGGAAAAGGTAAGAATTGGGTCACTGGCCAGAAATTCCTAAGTTGTTATTATGAAATCTAGAGAGAAAGGCAATATAGCAGTCTTATGCATGCATTTATCACTCTCTGTGATTGCTAAATCATGGTTTTGATTTTTTTTTAAAGTTTTGTTGCCTTTTGCTTTATAGTACACATTAATATATAAATATATAATTTTTTTCCTAATTACCCTTCCTCACCAGCCTTCCCTTGGTTTTATTGCTTAAGAGCAGATTATTTCCTTATTTCCTCTGCCAACTTTGGGGACACCTCCACATAGCTCTTATATCATGCCCTATGAATGAGGGCAGTGAATGAAACTTTTCCCCATACCTTCATCAGGTTGCTTCCTTCTTTCAAAGGCTTCTAAATTTTACTGCTTCCAAAAATCCTTCTTATGGAGATTGATCAGTTTATTGGCAGTTCTCTGGCATGATCAAACCACACTGGAGTAAGGTATTCAGTTTTAGAGTCATATTGTAGGAAGAACATTGGCAGATGAGCAAATCTAGAGAGGAACAGTCAGGAGTAGTGAGGTGACTGGAAACCATTCTATGCAAGGAAGTATTGGGGAAAATGTAGGTTAGGAAAAAAATTCAGAAACTATCTTTTGAGCTGTTTGATGGCTGTCATGTGGATGACAGAAGGGGCTTGTTCTACCTACTTCTAAAAGGTAGAGTTAGAAATCATGGATAGAAGTTGCAGAGATTGATAGCTTGATATAAAGAAAAACTTCCTTGTAACTAATGTTCAGGTTGATCCAAATAAAAGTAAATGATGAGCTCCCCATCACTGGAGATATTCAAACTGAGGGCAAATGGCTTTTTGTTGGTTAGATTGTAGAAAAGTTATTTCTTCAAGGATGAGTTAGATCAGAGGCCTTTTAAAGTCTTTTGCAATTATGAGAGTCCTTGAGGTCCATTTTACATTGAGAAATAGTGTATCAGGATGGTCTTACAGCCAGGAAGAACTATCTGCTATGGACTCTCATTGGGATCCTGGAGGCAAGTCACACAGCTTCTTAGCTCCAGGCAACTCCCTAAGAGTATAAATTGCTGGATTACATAGCTGGAGGTGAGAGTTTACTCACCTGGGAGTTCCTTCTTACAGTGAAATCACTGCCTTCTTCCTATCCCTATTGGGTGGCTAGAGGGAGAATAGATGGAAGGGAGCCTCAAAGTGTTCTGGATTACTAAAAATACTATGCTATCCATATATCTCCTTAATGTCTGAAGCACAGTGTGGTACACACCAGTCCCCCAGCCACTCTGGAATATGTATTTTTTCTGGTGTTGAAGGGTACATCCCTTTAGATTCATTATTTGTGCATATTGTCTTGAGTGTGTTAACAGGTTTTAATAGACCAGAATGAAAAGTTAAAGCATGCCTCAGCCAGAAGCCTGTGTTGCCAAAAAATAATGATGCTGATAATTGAGTATTGGTGTTTAGATGAAAAGGACAAATTCAACTCTTGGTTATAGAAGTACAAATGTCAGTGGGATCCTCAGTTGGTGGAATTTGTGCTTGTCACAAAAGGCAGATTTTAACAATTGCCTGACCAAAGTGACCTGATTCTTATGGTCCAGATTTAAAATCTAAGCCCTCAAGGCTTCCAACATATGGTGAAAAATTGAACTGAGACCAAGCTATAAAGGCAACTGCCTGGGAGGCTGTGGTAATTACAGGTTTTTATTGGCTCTTTGAGGATTTTATGTAGGAACCAGTGTGATGTGAAACAGAGCCTTTCACAGAGAGACCCCCCCCAACCCCCTACATTTATATTCCTATCTTAGCTACATCTGATCTCTCTCTCTTTCTCTCTCCATATATACATGTTTTTTTTCCTACCTATGATCTGTCCAGGCCACAATTCTAGATGTCATTTATTTCTGTTGTATTGACTTATATGCAGAGACACAAATCTCCTGCACATAATATGGAGAGGCAATGTCAAATGATGGAAAGTCTACTCTATAGTCAGAGCATCTGGGGTTCAAATAGTTCAAATCCCAGTTGGATGATTACTCTCTAGGTGATCTTGAACAAATGTCTTAACTTCCCTGGACCTTAGTTTTCTTATCTGTAAAATGATGTGGTTGAACTACATGACTTCTGAGGTCCCTTTCAGCTTTTTCTAGGAACAATATATGTCAGGTAGAATAGGTTAGTGTTTTTATTTAAAATTGTTTATTAGATTTGTTTTTTTCTCAGTAGTATTTTATTTTTCCAAATATATGTAAAGATAGTTTTCAATATTCATTTTTGTAAATCTTTGTGTTCCAAATTTTTCTTCCTTCCTCCCTTACTTCTCTCCTCCCCAAGATAGCAATCAGTTAAATATATGCAGTCCATTTAAACATATTTCCAAATTTGTCATGCTGTGCAAGAAAAATCAAATCAAAAGGGAAGAGAGAAAAAAAGCAAAAAAACAAAGGTGAAAATACTATGCTTCAATCCACATTTAGTCTCTAGTTCTTTCTCTGGATGTGGATGACATTTTCCATCTCAGTAGACTAGTTTTTTTTTCTTTCTTTCTTTTTTGACTAGTTTTTTTCTTTAAACTTTTTTGAAACTACCTGTTAGACTTTCAATTGACTAAGGCTTAGTCTTTTGAGATAAGCAGAGGCTTGTAATAGAGAGTGGGAGGAGAGAAGTACCACCAAACAAGAGGCAGAGGGGTTGTTTTCAACTTAACCAATGTTGTATTCTTGCTGAATATCCTTTCCTTGCTGTGGCTAAGCCAATTTTCCTTTGTTACAGGGTTTGCAAATGTTTTATTTCATTCCACTTTGGAGGGAAGGCACCAGATTGGCCTGAATCAGGCCAAGCTTATAACATAGCTCAATATTTATGATCTATGCTTTTCTGCCACTGACTTATGAAATTAAGAATGGATGATTTCTACTTATCAATAACTTAGGTTCTCACATCAGCAGAAGACAGACAACCTTAGTTAAAGTTCAGAGAATGTGTAAAGATTGAGAAGGGATTGAATTGTACCCAGTTTGAATCTTTCAGAGAAAATCATAGGAAGCACGACTTACTATTTATCAGAACTGGATTCTCTACATTTCTTTTCAAGATGAACCTCCTTCCCAGATAAATATTAAAGAGGCATATCAATAAAATTACAGAAATAGAGGAATGGGACAACTTCTGGGAGAATAGAGATCTTTTTATTTCCTTCTTCAGATTATCAAGTGCTCATGGGTAGGGGTAGTGATATTTGAAATTACAATGGGAAGGAAGAAAGAAGCACAATATTTGGGATCTTTCAGTGAAAATGGAAAAATAGAAAAAAACTAGAGCCTAGAAAGGTTGGTAGAGGGAGGGGTCTTTTCTAAGGACCTCAAGACCACCAGTATCCATTTCCCCTTCTTTTCTGAATGTGATATTTCATTTTGTTGTTATGGTTGATTAGTCATTTTCAGTCACGTTTAACTCTATGACCTCATTTGGGGTTTTCTTGGCAGAGATACTGAGTAGTTTGCCATTTCCTTCTCCAGCTCATTTTACATTTGAGGAAATTGAGGCAGACAGGGTTAAATGACTTGCCAAGGGTCACATAGCTAGTTAAATGTCAAGCCAGATTTAAACTCATGAGGATGATTCTTTTTGACATCAGGTCTGGCACTCTATGCACTGTGCCTCCCAATTGCCAAGTACTTTGTACTTATAATAATTTAATGCTATGCAATAAGGCTCATATTAACTCTACCCTTAAAAGTAAAAGAGTGGCTCAAGAAGGATGCGTGTCCTTCTTATGCCAACCAGCCCAGGAGAAATGTGTTCATTACACTTTGAGGAAGCAGCTGCAAAAGGCTGTTCTTTTGACTGACTGTAGAAGCCAATCAATCCTTCAACACATTTTTTGAGAACCTACTATGTGTGTGTATAAACATTGGATTAAAAAAGAGAGGGAGATATTTCCTTGCAACTACTTAGCTCCAGCTCCTCTCTCTAGTCCCCATCAATGGTCCTTTGAGAAATTGTGGATCTTTTTGGACTACATTTCTCATTCTAATGAGCTGATCTAGGTTGTTGCTTGAGTCTGTTTTTTATCTTTCAACACGTGGCTACTGAGGAAGTCTTTTCCCTGGCAGATCTGAGAAAGGGGGAGCAGCAGAGTCTTTGTCACAGAATTATTATTTTTCTAGATGAGAGCACTTTGAAGAAGGCAGATGGATATGATTTTTGAAATAAAACCTAGCCTAAAATAATTGGCTACTAGGTTCTCCTCTGAGATTTACTCTATAGATATCTTGTATATAACCAGCTACTTGCTGTCTCCCTCATTAGACTGGGATCTTCTTGAGGACAGGGATTGTTTTGCCTTTCTTTGTATGCCTTTGCTTAATATACAGTGCCTTGTGTATAGTCAGCGCTTAATAAATTTTTGTTGATTCTTATTGATTGGCTGGGGAACTTTTTTTTTAACTTCAAAAGATTATGCATCTCTCTGATCATCTTAGGAAGGCTCAAATAGACAGTAGGAGTGATATTTACATGATTACACCAGTAAGTATTCCCAGTGACTAGTTGACACACTGGATGGAGCACTTGGCTTGAAATTAGGAAGATTCATCATCAAAAGATCAGATCCAGCATCAGACATATCTTGCTAAACTATCTCATCAAATGCACTAAAACAGATTGAGGGTAATGTAACCAATAGGTCTCAAAACCCCAAGGATATAAAGACTTCCCTAGTGGAATGAGCAGAAGCAACAATTTCTTCACATGACTGTAAAGACGACTGAGTTGGGCATTGTGGAATGCTTACATCGTGATCAAAGATGCCAAAGTCTACTGCCTCTTGAACAATTGCCAGTCATCTTGACTTTTGTCTTGTCACTGGACTTGGATGAGTCTGGAAGAGAGAGTGAGGCTGTTGACTTTCTGCAACTCTGCCTCACTTAAATTCAATTCACAAGCAAGTCAAGACATCACACATGATATCAGGGTCCTCCCTGGAAATGAAGGATGGATAACAATAGAACAAATGGACATTCTCATGGACTTCTATAATAGTATTTTATCTATATTCCTGGCAGGTCCTTGAAATCTGCTGATATCAACACAACCACATTTTATAGACATGGAAGGTGATAAAAGAGGTTAAGCAATTTATTTGAGGTAAAATGGGGCTGGGAGTGGGAGGATAGAGTGGCAAAGCCAGTCTAAATCACTTTTCTCATAGGCAAAAAAAAAAAAAAAAAAAGACTCCTGGAGTCTCAATCTCTTTACATAAAACAAACCCCAAACAAAACAAAAACAATTGCTTTATTTTGTTCCCTTCATATGGCCTACTAATTTTAGAGGATTGTGTTGGGGCAGGCCACAGAAGGGAGAATTCTTTTAAAAAATATTTATTGACACCTGCATTTCCCAATATATCCCTCTATACTCCCAGAAGGCTATTATAACAAAGAATAAAAAAGGAAAAAGTTTTTCATATGTTAAGTCTGTGATTCGGGAACTATTATTCATTTATCTCTTGATAATTATTATATTAGAATGTAAGGTCTTTGAGTGGGGACTGTTTTAATTTTGTTTTGGTACTATTAGTACATACTACGTAATAAGCTCTTAAATGCTTTTCATTTGTTCATTCCCAACTCCTCTTAATTCTAGTGCCTTTCCTCTGTTATTTTCTATTTATCCTACATGTAGCTTATTTTGTAAATATTTGTCTGTATGTTGTCTCCCAATTAAATGGTAACCTCAAGAGTAGATACTGACTTTTGCTTCTTTAACACAGTGTTTGGCATATAGTTGGGCACTTAATAAATGTTAATTGACTGACTATTGATTAATTCATTTGTCCATTGGGGAACAACTTTTGATCTTAAATATTTCACTGATTTTCTTATATAGTTTAGGTACCAGACAGATATCTTAGGTAAAAATTTTCCCCTCTTCCTTTCCCCCTTCCCCCAACCATTGACAACTACCCTTATTATCCTAGATGTATTAATTTTGTTTATGAAAAACCATTATGTGCTATTAAAATAATCTATTTTATCTTTTGTGATTTCCTCTGTTTCTTGTTTGGCTAAGAATTCTTGGAGAAAGAGGATTGTTCCTGGAATCCAAGCTATTTTTCCATGGCCAAATCCAAATGTGACCTTTGGCATATAAACCAATCAAGTACTTACTGATTGCAAAATCTAATACAATGCCTTAAACATCTTAAGGGCTTAATAAATATTTATTAAATCATAGAATTTCAGAATTGAATTGGATTCCTGCTGTTTGGCTATCATTCAATAAGAAATTGTGGGGATACCAGAGAAAAATAAAGCACAATTGTGCTGTTTCCTCATCACTCCTTCAACTCAACTCTATTTAGTTGATATAAGACTGATTCTTTTATATACCAATTTTTTTGTTTGTTTTTGTTTCTCCCATATAGAAAAGTTCTAGAGTGAAATCTCCCTCTGCCATGCAGATCGGCACTTTTACTCTCAGACAGATAGTGCCTAAGGTGAGGGTAGGAGGGTCAGGCTTGGGAGTTGCATGACATGTCCATCTGCTAATGTTACAGAGGATATATTTGTAGCTGGGTTCCAAATCCAGATCTTTCTGATTCCCAATCTGGTTCTCTCTCCTCCATGCTCTGCTGCCTCTCTTCGTTACCAGTTTATTTATTTTAATTTCCAGAGTGGACAGAGTGGAATCCTCAAATCTCATTTTCATGGATGCTCAGTGGGTGACAGTGAGAATGCTATAACAGCACATTATAGCCAGTGCATTTATCTTTGAGCAATGAACTCCCATAAATCATCTTTGGTTTTTTTTTTTTTCTCTCCTGGTCCCTTAAGCCTTGTTGATCTCATTTTGTTGCTTATAGCTATGATAATTTCCCAGATAAAATATTAAAAATCTTTTATAGCTTTGGAGACTCGGAGAAGCTACTGTTGTGGCTAGAAATCTAAATATTTTGGGATAATCTTGATAGCAGTAGGGTATAACAGATGCTGTTCAGTAAAAACAATTATCTCAACAGAATAAAAGTGAAATTGGGAATTTACACAGATACTTGTGCTCAATGGTGAAAAGGACCAATTTTTCCCTATCCAAAACTACTCAGGGGGAAAATCCAGCAGCTAAGAAAGATCTGATAAGGCTAATACTGGTTGGTACTTTTCTGGGATATTTTGCTTAAAGGAATTTATACTAAAGTTTAATGATCATTAACAATTATGATCTTAGATCTTTCTGGGGATATTTGCATTTTAAGAAGAAATCTTAAGCTAAAGTAATGAAATTCTAATTGTAGAATTCCAGATAGTTCCACAGGCAGGAAAATACATGTACACACACACACATATATAATATGTATAAAATATGATATAATATATCACATATTTATACACACATATAAACAGAGGCAGGCAGTTTTAGCATACAGGAAAT
The DNA here is from genome assembly GCA_023553655.1 of Myrmecobius fasciatus. Classification (NCBI taxonomy): domain Eukaryota; kingdom Metazoa; phylum Chordata; class Mammalia; order Dasyuromorphia; family Myrmecobiidae; genus Myrmecobius; species Myrmecobius fasciatus. Next base: position 551,440 of record JAJPUD010000078.1, on the reverse strand, counting down.
GTCTAGTCTCCTACTCCACCTTTCTATAAGACTGGTCCTGTTTCTGAATTTGTAAAAGTGCTGGTTTTATTGGTATTTCCCCAACACATTACTTCCAATGCTCTTATGATTTTTGCCCAATGTTGTTTATAGAGGAGTTCAGAGATTGGGAAGTAATTGAGACATTAGAGATCTCTTCAACCTACTCCCTGCTGGTTCGTGAAAAAACTTTACATCCTCTAATGGGTCAAGTTAGTTCCTGTCTGAAATGATGCAAAGTTCAGAAAAAGGCGATTTTGATGAAATAACAAATGCTACCTTGTAAAAATTTTTTTTAGTAGACAGGATACAGACAGTAGGTGGTCTTTTCCTTGGTTCAGAATGCTTAGGACACATTTTCCTTCACCTTAACTCCCATCCCTACCATTAGTCATTTGTGTCCATTGGAATTCTGAATCTGAGAAAGGTTATTAGCCACCTGGATAATTACAACTTTATAACTTTTAAGACATCCCCCCAGAGGCAAAGGATAAGTATAATAAATGACCTGTAATTCAAGGGCTTAGATCTTTTGCCTTAATATAAAACCAGCTTTCTGCTTCTTCAGACTCGAAACCTGGAGATATCAAAGCCAAACATTCCCAGAAGTCATTATCTATCATTTAGATCATGTTCTAAAATGGAACCATGCCTGTCTTTTTTTTTTTTCTTTCCTTTCTTTTATTTTGTGCTGGGATGGGTGGGGGAGTGTTTGGTGGGGAAGAAGGAACCTGGGGAATGGAAGAGTAGCTGGAATCTTTCTAATTTTGACATGCTTCTGAAGTATTTAAAAAAATCCTCTGGAATGATTTTTGTCTCCTTTTCCTAGATGTTTTTCATGTTTACATTTGAAAAGGCAGCTGGATTTTGGGCTCTGAGGAGAATCCTTTTATTTCCTGTTGGTGTTTTTTAATTGTCTTATGTTTGGGTTGCAACTGTTCTATAGTCTATAGTCTAGAATGTTTAAGAAAAAGCCAGAGACCCCCAGTTTAAATGCTTTTAATCTCCTCTGCTAGAATTGTTGGTGATATCCCATTATTTACAGAATTACCCTTTACTATCCTAAGATTTACGTGCCCTTGTGTTCAGAGGGAACTAGGCAGTAAATAAATAGGCAAAACTGTCTCTATCATTTCCTCTTGGTTCTTTCAGTATTCTTATATCCTACCAGCAACCCAAAGTTCACATGGTAATTTCTTCCCCTTTGTCAGAAGCTGATTTTAGGAAAAGATCTGATAAAAGATACAATTTACTCTGTGTGTGTGTGTGTGTGTGTATTGGGCAGGGTGCTTTTTCCTGGGCCTTTCTCTCTCTCTCTCTCTTTTTTTAGAGGCTCCTAGATGGTACATGCAGT
>JAJPUD010000078.1:533562-550058 GCA_023553655.1 Myrmecobius fasciatus | reverse complement strand
CAGACCAGAATTCAGATCTGGGCCTCAGACACTAGCTGTTTTATTGTTGGCAAGTCACTTTAATCTGCCTGCCTCAGTTTTCTCATCTGTAAAACGGAGATAATAATAGTTCTTATCTCTCATCATTGTTATGGGGATTAAGTAATATTTGTAAAATGCTTTGCAAACCTTAAGGCACTATGTAAATGCTAGCTGCCATTCTTATTTTTAAAAGGGGAACCTGCTTGGCTTGAGGATGAAGAATAAATCTTGAAGGGAAGAATCTGTTTTGGGAACTTCAGGCACTAATGTCAGGATGTAGGGGAAATGCATAGTTGCTCACAACCCATTCAACTTGGCAACTCCTAGGGCTAAATCTGCCACCATTTGAACATCATGTTGGGGTTCATGAAATTAGTAAAGCTCTGATACTTCCTGGCTATGGCAAGTGAGTACATCAGGTAAATACTTACTTGGGCCAATACATGTGCAGTTTCTTCTGAGCTTTCTTCATTTAACACCTCAGTTGTCATAAACTTCATTCTCCTGTTGCTCCTCCTACCTAAGCCTCAACCCACCCTCACCCCCAGTTTTCTTTTATCTGTGAGCCTGGAAGTTGTTGGAATCTGTTGTGGGATCAGAAATTTTTACCTTGAAATTGTCTGGGAAATAGCCTTTGGGGAGGAGAAGGCCCCCCGGAATAAAGGCAGGTAAAAGGCCTCACAGGAAAACCCCAATCTGATCTGAAATTAGCAGCTGCCTTTTGAACATGATTGGAAGGGTTAACCCCATCCATACCTGGATTAGTATAAATCCCTAGGCTGCTGATGCTAAAGTATTCTGAACTCAATTTGTAGCTCATTGCCAATTAGCTTGAGTCTTTTTTTTTTTTAGTGGGAGTTCTTTTTCTTTTCTTGCCCCTTCCCCTCTATTTCCTTACTTGAAATTCAGAATGCTTTAAAGACCACAAGACTTAACATTTTTGGTAAGGCTGGGTCCCCATGACATCTTGGGGAACTGGGGGGAAGATCTGTTATTTACTTCTTGCTCCTTACTCTCCATCATCCAGGATGTCACTATTATTCACTCTTATTTAGAGGCAAGTCTGCCATAGTTCATAGGAAGAATTTTTTTCCCAGCCATATTCTCTTTTCACAGTGTTCCTATTTCTACTGAGTTTCCATCACAGAGCCTCTAAGGCTGTGGCACTTATGTGGTCTGTTGGTTAGGTCCACTTAGCCTCTGGACCCAAATTACATTACTGCTTAAGTTGGATACCTTGCATAGGCATTTCTGATTTACACATGGGTGCCCTTGAGTGCATGCATGTAGTAGTGTGTGTGTGTGTGTATGTGTGTGTTTGTGGCAGGGTAGAGCCAGGTAAGGGTTTCCTCATCTGTAAAATCAGAGTATTATCTTGGATAATCTCTAAGGTTTCTTTTAGCTTTGTTGGCCTGAGTCATTTACTACAAATGAACCAACTCAAATCCTTCAAAACTCAAAGCACATGCCTTCCTGAATTAGTGGGTAGATAACAGGGGCAGCTTGTTAGAGTAGCGGGAGTCATGCTAAGACATGGGCAGTAATGGGATAATAATAAAAATAATGAATAGCTAACATTTATTTGGCCCTTTAAGGTTTGCAAAGTACTTTACATGTGTTATTATTTCATTTTATCCTCAGTAGGGATGGCTAGAGCAGGCCAGTCTGGCCATGTAGGAAAAACTGGGCAGATACTCTAGTTCTATATAGACCACAACAGGTTGATTCTTATAGGGGAAAAACAAATAAGTACTATAGCTTCAATAGTGACAAATAAATATATAATACATAAAATATGCAATGATATATATAAATGTATGTATAATATATATTATTATTATATTACTATTATATTATATATTATTATATATACTACTTTAAACAGGTCATAAAAGAGTAATATTTACTTGATAATAACTAAAACAGTCTGTCCCCATAATGGCTTAACCATGAACTAGATTGAAGAATGAAGCCTTGTGTGTTAATTTGACTCTTAATCTGTTCTATATAGGACCTAAGTTAAATGTTCCTTTTTAACATCCCAAATAATATGAAATAAAGTAAGTAAAATAATACACAGTGACTGACATTTTAAGTGGAAAAAACAATAAGAAAGTCAAAATTGAATGCTTTCTGTTTATAAAGAGTAGGCTTAGCACCACAGAAGAGAATTCGTCTCCCTCCTTTCTTTGTAGAGGTGAGGATTGACATGAAACTGCCCACAATATCAGACTTTTAATTCTTTGTTATGAAGAATAGCTTTCTGAAAGAAGGAAAAGGGATACATTGGATAATGTACAGTCAATTGTTAACTTTTCAATGTGTTTAGACCTAGGAAACTGGCAAAGACTACAAATTAGGGCTTGATTATTATTTTGTGATTCAAACTCTAGACTTAAGATAATGATGGGGAAAATGTTAATAATGCAAATTTAATGTAAATATGTCAAATAAAATTTTCCTTCTCTCCCCTCCCCTCCTCAGAAACCTGGTTGTTAAACATTTACCAGTACACTCCAGATTTTTTACATATATATATATATATAATATATACACACATATATGTATATATATAATTAAAAATTTTTAAAAAGTTTTCACTATTCCTTATAAAGCAATTTTTCCTGTACAGATCTGACAGTATTACTCTTCTCCCTCAAAATTTTTTGTGGTTTCTTATTTCCTCCAGGATCTAACTATAAAACCTGGCATTCAAATCTTTTCACAACCTAACCTCCCCATTTTATCCTTTTTTAAAAAATACCTATCACTTAGTACAATGCTTGTCACATAAGTAGTAGTTTAATAAATCCCCATGTAATGACAGAATATAGTATAAATTTTCTTTCCTTTAAAAATTTATTATTGCATGCTTATTTATATATAACAAAACTAAACATATATATACCTTTAATATTTGCACTTGAAATAAATTTCTGTTCATACAATATCTCCTTTTCTCTGTTTTTTTTTGGAGTGTTATTAAGAAATAATTGTATAGTCAACAACCCAGGTTTGGGTGCTGAGAGGTTATTGATGTATTTATGGGGAATTCTTTGTAAATTCAGCTTCCCCCCCAATACTATGTGGAGCTCCACCTCCCTCTGGGTGAATACTTCCCCATATCAGATCCAATTAACAAGGTCTGTGGCTCTCATTTATGATTTCTAATTGAGTAAACCTGAATTGTCAACAGTGATGGTTTTATTAAATAAGTTGAAAGCATTTTCAATCCTTTATGTTTTGCAGAGAGAGAAACCAAGGCAGCAATGAGAGAGGCATTCTGAACCTTAGTCTCGAAGGAATGTTTGAAAAATTATGGCTGCCATGCTAGATGATAATAACAATAATGTGCTGAACCAGCAACACCAATTATCATAAGAATGATGTTGTTACCAACCACATTTGCACAATAATTACACAACTGGTATATTCCATCCGGGAAGCAAAACATTCCTGTAAATCTGTTGGTGTTTCAGCCACTGAATTTCTGAAAGCAAATGCATTTCCAAGAAAGATCCTTGGCCATCATCTGTCTCCCTTGCTGTACTGGTACCTGTGAGCCTGGCCAGTTTTCCAGAGGAAAGATTCCAATGCCCATTGTGTTTGCCAGGCAGAGAGAGCTGGTTGTTGGGCAAGACATTCAGAGTTTAAAAGAGCATAGGATTTAATTTTCAATAGTATTTTATTTTCCAAATACATGTAAAGATAGTTTTCAATTTTTTTTTCTGAGGCAATTGGGGTTAAGTGACTTGCCCAGGGTCACACAGCTAGGGAATGTTAAGTGTCTGAGATCAAATTTGAACTCAGGTCCTCCTGACTTCAGGGCTGGTGCTCTATCCACTGCGCCACCTAGCTGCCCCGGCAACATTTGTTTTTGTAAGACTTTGTATTCCAAATTTTTTCTTCCTCCTTCCCTTACCTCCTCTCCAACATAGCAAGTGATATCATATAGGTTAAATAGCTGCAATTCTTTTAAAACATATTTCCATATTTATCACATCGTACAAGAAAAATCATACCAAAAAGAAAAAAAAATCTTGAGAAAGAAAAAAAATACTATGGTTTTATTCATATTCAGTCTTCATAGTTCTTTCTCTGGATGTGGATGGCATTTTCACCCCAAGTCTGGTGGAATTGCCTTGAATCACCTCATTGTTGAGAAGATCCACATTCATAACAGTTGATCATCATATTTGTTGTTATTGTGCACAATGTTCTTTTAGTTCTGTTCACTTCACTCAGCATCAGTTCACGTAAGTCTTTCCAGGCTTTTCTGAAATCAGCCTGCTCATCATTTCTTATGTAACAATAATATTCTGTTACATTTATAAACTTTAACTATTTCAATCATTCGTCAACTAATAAGCATCTGCTTAACTTTGATTTCCTTGCTACTACAAAAAAGGGTTGCTACAAACATTTTTGCACATGTGAAAACTGTAGGATTTAGAATTGGAAAGGGCTTTAAAGACTATCTTGCTAGGTATTCCCCTCCCCTTGCAAATCTTTCACTATTTTCTGTGAAGGACCAAAGAAGTAAGATTTCTTGTTCAAAATTGATTAGGCAACTAGCTAGCAACTAAACTTAATCTAGATTCAGTGTTCTTGACAGTACAGTTATCCCTTCCACATTGTGGCATTAGGGATATAGCTCTCCTGCTATCTGGAAAACAAAAGTTACAATTTTTGCCCACTCTTCATACTAAAGAAGTTTTATGGGCTATTTACCTTATTGTAAAAATTGGGTTAAGTATTTCATCATAGACTCTTTGTTGTCTGCATCTTCTGGAAAACTCCCCCAAATTTCCATTTAATTTCTTATGCCCAACCCCATAAATCAAAACAGAGATAGGGAAAGTTGAGATGTAGAAGGGATGACTATTCTCAACTGTTTCTTCTTGCCCTCTTTTCTTCATAGCATAGGAAGCTGACACATCCTGGGCTCATTTGGCTTGCTGTAGGAGCTCCATTCTCCTCCATTTTGCCCTTTTAAAAATTGTCTGAATATAAACAGATCTTAAAAAGCACTGGGCAGCTATCTTGAAGGAAAGTGTCCAGAAATGTGTATGCAGGAGTGGCATTTAAAGCTATTGCTTAGGGGTTGGCTGCCTTCCTACCCTAAACACACCCTCTGCCCCCTTGTTGTCCAAATGCTATTTCCAGAAAGTGCCTATTGAAATTCATTGACACCATGATACCAGTATGATACCACAGACTCCTAGAACTTTACATATTCTACCTCCAATTCATTTATCCTTTATATGTTTCATGTGACACATTTCAGGTTATTGTTATTTTTTCTTTCTAGGCACAGGGGAAGATGACAATGGGGACAGAAGAGGAGAAAATGGTTGAATCAAATAGCTACTTTGCAGTAATGTGCTCTTGACACAAATTAGATCACTTTAGGAGGATGGCTTTCCTGAAACTCAATTACTCAAAAACTGAAGTCTAAATCTGGATGGGTGTTCTTAGGAACAGAATGCAATTCTGATTCGTCAGCAGCATCTCTTGGAGATAATACTAGATAGAAACATAAGCAGCAAGCAACCTTCTATGCAATCCCTTTCCCTCTCTACCCACTTCCTCTTCCCCCCCAAAAAAAGAAAATGTATCCACTCACATGGAACTATGCCCAAGCATGTGAAATTAGAAGATATAGTTATAGACCTAGTGCTTGGCAAAAAATGACAGGTAAAAGTATGTTTCTCCAGCTATCATGGACCATGATAGATCATGGATACAAGTTTTGCACATAACTTCTAGGACTTAGGACTTTTCCTCACTCACTCAGGACCTGTATTTTCATTGGAATGCCCAGAACTTTGTATTACTCATCATCATTGGCCTTCTGAATTTCAAGATAGAAATAGGATACAAGAGAGGCAATGCTGTAGTATGGGAAGAACAATGAATTGGGGTCATAAGTTAAAAATCTCATCGATCTTGCTTGACACCTGTGTGACCTGGGGTCAGGCTCTTAGTAAGCATTTATTAATGGCACACTTACTGTGTACCAGCCACTGTGTTAGATGTTGAGGAGTCAAAGAAAAAAGACAGAGCTCCTACCTACAAGGAACTCACTCTCTAATGGAGAAGATAGCATGAAAGCAACTGTGTATAAACAGATTTCATTTACAAGATACAGTACAGAATAGAGATAATTAGTAGAGGAAAGGCCACCAGTATTAAGAGGGAATCAGGAAAGATTTTCTGTAAAAGATGAAATTTTAGCTGGGACTGGAAGGAAGCCAGGAGACAGAGATGAGGAGGCCTTAAAGCCAGCACTTAGGACAGCGCCTGACCCTTAGCAGGCACCTAATAAATACTTTTTGACTTGCCTTGAGTATTTGTTGACTTAACCTTTCCAGGCTTGAATTTCCTTATCTGTTAGATGAAGGATATGAACTGAATGGCCTCTGAGATCTTTTCCTCATCTATATAAATTTATGGTTTGTCCAATGCTCCTGTTCCCCAGAGCCTGGCACACAGAGTACTTGGGTTTTTGTGCACTTATTGTTTGTTTGTTTGTATATCTGTACACACAGAAGACATTTTATCTATGTCCTCTCTGTCCTTTTATAGCTGGAGAACTCTAGGAGAGGATAAAAACTATCCTAAGTCAATTGAAAGGCTTTAGTTCTTCCCAGCAGGTCAAGAGGCTAGGCAGGGGGTTATAATGTGTCCCTTTGTTACAACCCTTCTTTGACAATGTGTTGGTCAGGTGACAAATGCAGCTTTTCTCTGGGAGGGAAGTAATAACTGACTTCATTTTCTTCTTCTAAAGATTCCATTATGGCTGTGGTTTTAGTGCAATTACCTTTTATTTCTTTATTAAGTTTTCTGAGAATAGGTTCAGCCACTTCTCCTCACATTCTTGAGTCCCCATATTGATTCTATGACTTTATAAAAAGCTGCCCTCTAGAATTTCCCAGACTTTTCTCTAGAGGAATTTAGATTTAAAAATATATATATTTTCCATTCTCCTCTAGCTATTGATCTCCCTCAGGATGGTTGGATCATCATTTTTTTGAGGATCTTTTAGAACTAAAGAAATCCTCTTGCCAAAGAGGTCAAAACTGAAATTTCTGTTGATGTCGGTGTTGTCAAAGAAACTCAGCCATTTTGGTAAATCTCTGAACCTGGAATAGCTAACGGGGCTGAGTGTTCCCTGTGTTTTCTTTTTTCCTTTTGCCATCTTTCTGAACTCTTTTCTCAATCCAAACTTGGCTTATGGAGGAACCATAGATGATACTTTGTCAATTCCTAAATATGATGAAAGTAACTAATAGGAAGGGCTAATATTACTTCCTGAGATCTATCAGGATCTTCCTGGACTCCTTATCTTTCTCTTGGCTTCTTTATTGAATTGTATTGTAGCACACTATGACACAATGTCAGCCTGTCTCTCAACAGAGGAAATCAGCTCACTTTCCAACCTAAAGGCAATGAATTGATGTTTAATAATTGTTTTTTTTTCTTTCTTTTTTTTTTTTTAGGAAAAACTCCACTGAAAATGACTTTATTGAGTTGATAGAGGAATATGACTGTGATAATGATAATAGAAGCACCTTATTCATTTCAATCCACAATTGATCAACAAGTATTCATTAGTATCTCCTTATGTGCCAGATTCTATACTAGGTGCAAGTAAACAATGACAAAATATGAAATAATATCTGGAAATTTAGCCTCATGGGATTGAAATACTGGCTTTGGAGCTAGGAAAACTAGTGTCAGATACTAACTGTGAAACCTCAGGTAAATCACTTTAACTGCCTCAAACCTCATTTTGATTATTTTTCAAATGAATATTATCTCTTGTGCAATGTCAAAGAAACTTTACCTTTCTAGAATAGACACAACCATTGTAGGGAAATGGGCCTCTTATTTTCCTTCAGAAGCCCCTTTTCTTGTTGAGACAGACACAGCTTTTAGTAATTTAAAGGAATAAGCATATATACTCAAATTAGGAACCTTTTTATTTTTTAATTATGAAAGCATCCCTAAAGCACACATTTTGTGTGTGTATGTGTGTGTGTCTACTTGTATGTATATATTGCTTTAGCTGTGTGTATTGGCTGGAAAGTCTTAGAAAACATTCAAACTCCAGGAACTGTCCAGAGAATTTTATTTCTATTGTCTTGTAATCTAAAGCTTATTTCTTGAAGGAGGGGAGAGGCTGATATTGGGGAGTATAAATCAGGGTGAAAAACTTTTCTAAGCTTGTACTTTTCTGTGGCTGTCATTCTTGTCCTAACTCACATCCTAAGGGCAAAGATTCATTGCATCGATTCCAATTTCTATATTATTGAGGTCACAATGGTTAAAACACACTTGACTGTAAGTGAGGAATGTTAATAGCCTGGAGTTCAGTCAAAGAAGAGAATGTGGAGGCACATCTCACAGATTGAGGGATTTTTTTTTAAGTGGTTCTCTGTACTGTTAGAAAATAGTTTTTTCTTGGTGAAACTGAGTACAGGTTTACTAAAGCTGTCCCTCCTGCTTCCTATTGGGGATTTCAGGAGATAAGCTGCCTAGAATTACACAGGCATTGTTAGAAATAGACTATACCGGTCTGAAACACATTGCAAATTCTCTTTGGGAAATAAAAAATCCTATCATTGGAACTGGCCTCAAGGCAGTTTTTTTTTTTTTTTTTTTGCAAGACTGAGTAAGGAATTAAGATTTAGAAACTTGGACATCTGATGCTATTTGCAGATGGCAAACAGCTGGGAAGGAGAGTTAATATCTTAGGTGACAGAACTAAGATTCAAAATGATCTTGACAAGTTAAAATGAAGGGTTAAAGTCAGCAATATGAAACTGAATTGAGTAAATGTAAAGTCCTATTTTTAGGTTCAAAAAAATCAATTTTATAAAGTAAGGGAGATTTTTTTCTGAGTCTGATTAAAGAGCACTTGGAAGCCAGGAATTAACTTGACTAGAAATTCCAGGTACAGGAAAATTGGATTTGGGCTAAATGAAATCCATTTTAGTCTGGTTCACTGACAATGGCATAGAAACCATGAGAACAACAAGTTTGCTACTCAAGTCTGGCTGTGTGCTTGGGAAAAACAAGGAAAATGAGACATTAGATTTCAGTGGGTGCAAGAAGTGTGATTATATTTGTAATTCTAAGCCCAGTTAGCTATACTGGGAAGAAATGTGTGATAGCAGGAGGAAATGGTAAAACTGAGGGGGAGACATGAAAGGAAAAAGAGGAAACTGGAATGGAATGTATCTTGGTCAAGATCATAGATAAGTCAAACAGGAACTTCCAGGGTCAGTCACTGTGTAGGCAGGTTAACCAACAACAAAGTGGAATGATTCATTTGGGCTTCCTTGGTACATCAACATGATCTGCTTCCATATAAATGTCTTAATGGATCTGCAACTTGGTGGGTCTGGATCCTGAAAGAACTAGCTTGGCAGTAATTTCATACAAAAAGAGATGAAGGTCTTAGTCTGACACAAGCTTGAAATAATAATGTGTCATGATTAGGAAAGCCAACTTAGTAGATCATGTGGTAGTACATACTAAGATTTATGGCAAGGACGTTAAACTTGGATTTAAAAGACCTAAATTCAAATCTTTGGTTCAACAATTTAAAAAAAAAAAACATATTTCCACAGTAGTCATATTGTGAAAGAAGAATCAGAGCAAGAGGGAAAAATCACAAAAAGGGGGGTGGAAGTGATCTGCTTTGATCTGCATTCAGATTTCATATTCTTTCTCTGGATGTAGTTATATCATGAGTCTTTTGGAATTGTCTTGGATCATTCAACAAATATTTATTTAACACTTACTCTGTGCCCAGAGCACACTGGGACAGCTAGGTGGCACAGTGTCTACAGAGTGCCAGGCCCGGAGTTAGGAAGACTCATCTTCATGAGTTTAATCTTACATAAAACACTTATTAGCTATTCTTAATCCTAGGCAAAACACTTAATCATGATTGCCTCAGTTTCTTCATCTGTAAAATGATCTGGAAAAGGAAATGAATGACAAACCACTCCAATATCTTTGCCAAGAAAACTCCGAATGGAGTCATGAAGAATTGGACATGACTGAAAATGACTGAGTAACATGTGCAAGGAGATAACAAAATTCTGGGGATACAAAGAAAGATTCCCCAAATCCCTAAAATGAAACTCCTCGATCCTTCCCCTTAAATTGCTCACATTTAGTGGGGGAGATGACATGCAGATAACTACATATACATAAGGCACTGGGCTGAGAGAGAATGGATGGGTGGGAAGGCTTCTTGCAGAAGGTAGGATTTTAGTTGAGTCTTGAAGGAAATCACAAGGTAAGGGGAGAAGTGAGAGCATTCTAGGCCTGAATTAAGATTCTTCTATTTAATAGCTCTGGGAAATTGACCATGTCTCTTCTATTCCCTTGGCCTCATCTGCAAATAAGGGAGTGGGACCAGATAAATATTCAGGTTCCTTTTAACCCTTAATGTTCTGTGATAGTATCCAGATCACAGATTTAGCTTTAGAAAGGATCTTAAAGTCTTGTCCAATCCCCCTTTATAGAAAAGGATTCTTTGAGGCCCCAAGTTGAGTAACCAATGTCACACGAGTTTTAAGTTACTCAAGCCAGGAATTTGAACCTATGTGCTTTGACTCTGTGTCTGGAACTTCTTTCCCTCCTCCTCCTCTTTCTCCTTTACTACCACCATTACCACCACCAGCACCACCATGACATCTCCAAGGGAATAAAGGTCCCAGCAGTATTTTGTACTGGTTAATGCATCAATGAACCCCAGCATTGGTATACAATTCTGGGTGCCCCATTTTTAGAGGAATATGGGGAAGTTGGTCTACAAGGAAAGGAAAGGAAGGTAACCAAGATTATGAGATCTGGAAATATGTTTGTTAGAATACCCTTGCTCTTGTGATTGGGTCTATGTTCCCCCAATAAATAGATAACTGATGCAATGAGAACTCAAGTGTGGGGTGACAAAGAGAGTTTCCATAGAAGATATTATTGAGTTTCTGAGGCTGTGCTTTGGAAAGTGCCACAAAGTTGTCTTTTCCAGTGACTTTGGGAGTACCACCTGATGTCCTTGGTGCATGGCCAACCTCCTTCTGCTCTCTTAACATTCCCTCTGGTGAAGTCCAAATGCTATTTCTATCACACAATAGCTAACTTCTCACCAAACAAAGCCTTCTGTGCTGGTGGGAGCTCAAAGCAAAGCCAACTTGTTAGCAGCAGGAAGGAGAGGAGGAGAAAATAACTCTACAATTTAAGTGGGGGAAGACTGTGGCATTCCAGCCCCCTAGAGAGAGAGCTGACGGCTGCCCAAGTTGGAGGTCTGACCGTGTGCCCTGCTGGTTTCTAAGCGGCACTGATGAGTTTGCTTTCTCAGCGGGTTCCTTTCTTCCACAAATATTTTCCAGTTAGCCTGTGTGTTGGTTCCCTGTGTCACAGAGAGAATCCTTGTCTTGGGCTCCTCTCCATGTAATGGAAATTATTGGCAGTCCAGACCACCATGATATGTTGGCAGCATGTCCCACAGGACACTTTTAGGCTGAGGATAAAATAGCAATGATTGCACATAATTGCAGAAAACAATTTTGAATTTTATTAAGGAGAAGCTCCATACAGCATCTTTTAGTTCATTGTCTCACTTAAATGCTAATTCACAGGATTTCAGTGTGTTTGGACATTTATGGTTTATTTTCTCTTATTGACATTACTAAGATCCTTGGTGACTAGTAATTCTTTTAGGACAAGGTGGTCCTTTTCCAGTAGGCATTTCTTTTTGGAAAGCTCTGTAAATTGGAGAGCCAAATTGAATACTCTCATCAAGAGAGATAAGTAACTTATTTTTTTGACTAGGTAGTTATTTTTTCTTCTAACTTGAGGGGAGGAGGGGGAGCCACAGGTATCAAAAGCTTCTGGTTTAAGATTTGAAAGTTGAGGCCTGGGAGTGATTCAAACACGGGAATTTCCATTTTGATAGAATGAGATTTCACCCCTTTTTCCCTGCTTTCTTTCAGTTAAACTTGGACAATTTCCATAATGCACTTTAGAGAAATTCCCGAGATACCAGGGCAGGAAACAGTGTTTCCAGGTGTTGTCAGGAATTTATTCTCATTGGAAGCTAATGGGCAGGTATATTCTGAGGTAGCCAAGCCCTGTTCCCATTCTAAAATCTGTTTATAACTAGGGGCCTAGGGACCTTTCCCTCCATTCTCTCCTCCCTTCCTCCCTCCCTGTCTTCTTCCCTCTCTCTCTTTCTCCCTCCCTTTCTCCTTCCTTTTTTCCCTCTCTCCTTTCCTCCCTCCCTCTTCCCTTCCCTCCCTCTTCCCTTCCCTCCCTTTTCCCTTCCTTCCTTCCTTCCTTCCTTCCTTCCTTCCTTCCTTCCTTCCTCCTTTCCTTCCTCCCTCCTTTCCTTCCTTCTCTCTTCTAGCTTTACTCCCTCTTTCCACTTCCTCCTTTTTTCCTTCCCTACTTTCTCCCCATTTCTCTCTTTCTGTTCTTTCCTCCTCTCCCTCCCTCCCTTCCTCTGATTCAGGCAGGGAGAAAGTGTTCTCAGCTTTAAAGTCAGAACAAGGACCTCATATTCTTCATTTGGGGAATCTCCCTTCCTTTCCTAACAATTTAAAAATGACTCTTCTGTTGGTCCTCATGTCCCATGTGCATGAATTTGTTAATCCAAGGAATAAAGTCAGGTTGGATTGAGGGCATAGGCTAATTAGCATGTAGTAGTAGAGACCACTAGATTGAAGGAGATAACGTGAATGGAGAACCATAGACTTCAGAAATCAGGAGGCAGAATGTGTCCCAAGTAATCAAAGTCATAGAATTGCAATCATAGACTTGGAAAGGACTTTAGATGGGTGGCCTCCAGTCCAACCTCTTATCCTCCCACATAGTTCTCAGAAAAAATAGTTCAAGAAAGATTTAGGGACCCATGCTTCTTTTAGGATCTAGTCTTCTTCAAGAGATCCTCCTTTTCTTTTGGAAAAGCAATTCTTTTCTCTTTCTTCCCAGACAAATCACCCAGATGTGGGAATTTATTTCATAAGACACATCTGCCACCCTACAGCTCCACCCTTTCATTTTCAACTACTGGTGACACTCTATTCTGCTTGTGTAAGCCCTCTGGGATACCACCACAGCTTCCCCTCCTCTTCCAATACCAAAAATATATTCCAGGGAAGCACTGTCTATTTTCTAGGTCACACTAACTGAATTGTTCATGGGCGTTGTGCTTTCCTAGGTTGCTATATTTCCCAGGAATGGAGCCTGGAAGAGAAGAGACCTGCCAAGTGTTGCTAAGCTCAGCATTCCCTCGAGAACAGAGACCCATTTCCCAAAGAAATGAAGACTCTGGTTGGCCTGGGAGTTGGCAGAGGGAGTAGCAGCCACATTCTCCCCAGATACTTGCTCTGAGTCCATTTGTAGGCAACATGTAGTGCCCAAAGCTGTCCTTGATGGTAATTGTCATATAAAGTTACTTCCACTGGACAGTTCAAAGATTAAACATCTGCAGGGTTGTAGAGCTCTTCTCTATCAAGCTATAGGGAGGTTTTGCTTCTTGACAGGACAAAAAGTGATATGGCTTCTGAGGTCAGCTTTGAAGATCCAAGGCAATTATACAGGGCTATAATTTAAAGAGACCTAGAAATAGTAATCATGGGGAAGTGAGTGCATGGACATTTTCATGACTTGTGGAATCTCAAGCTGAAACATGTGGCTTTGGATAGACCTCAGTGTACCTGTGTAGGGATACCCCACCTATGGATCTATTTTTTGCTTGTCTTGCAAAAGTAATAATACTAAATCACATTTATGTAGCATTTTAAGGTTTTCAAAGTACTTTACACACATCTCCTTTTATTCTTACACCATCCTTAGGAGATAGATTCCATTATTATTCTAATTTTTGCAAATGGGGAAATTGAGGCAAACAGGAAAAAGTGACTTGCCTAGGGTCACACATCTACAAAGTGAAGCTGGATTTGAACTCAGATCTGCCTGATCCCGAGTCACTCTATCCATTGCCAGCCCTCTCATATTTTCTTTTCCTTTCTTTTGCTACCCCTGTCTCTTATTCAGAAATTTCCTTGAACAGTACCTTCTCATGGGAACATTTTCCCCCCTTTCAACTTTTAAGTATGCATAATAATGTACATCTCAGATTTATACAGTTTTCTAAGTTGCATATTTCCTCCTTTCCCCCAGAAGTGGTATGTGGGGCTATAATAAGCAAGGAAGACAGCCGAAGAAGGGAAAGATCATGGAATTATATTGTTACAGATGAGGATTTCTTAGAGCCCAACTAGTTTGACCAGCCTATTTCATAAATGAGCAAACTGAAACCCAGGGAGAGTAAATGACTAAAGTCACATGGGTAGCAAATGGGAGAATCAGGATTTGAACCTTTTGCCTTCAGATCCATCATTCTTTCTTTTGGGTTGGTAGAGCTGCTGTTCTCTTTCACAGAGCAGTTTTGTCCTAGGAGTCTCTGCCCTGCCCTTCCCAGTTACTCTTACTTGTTTAAGGTGGAGAGGTCAAAAAGGGTTGGGAATGATATTCCAGGTTCTTTTGGGATTTTTTCTAGTTCTGTTTTTCTCCTAATGACTGATGCAGATCTCTCTTTCCCTACTTTTCCCTCTTCCTCCTCTCTTCTTTTCCTTCCTTCCCTCTCCCCAATCTATCTTTAATATTACAGACTGAAGGATAGTAGTAGAGAGGTGTGGATTGGTGTTAGGAAATGTGGTCAGAGTGCAAAAGCATTCCAGTTGCTTTTCCCATGGTCCCTTAATACTTGCCAGACAGATAGGGGCCAAATGCTACATCCACTGAATGTGTTTGGATATGTGGTGAAATTTGGATGCATTTATTCATTGAAAAAATATTAATTTTATTTAGTATATGATTAATCAGATATCATGCACATGAGGTCTATCAAGTTTATTGCTTGTTGAGTTAAGTGCAGTGTGTTGGCAAGACATATTTTAAAAATGACAGATCTCTTCCTTCAAGGGGGCTTATATTTTAATAGGGATGATAAGATAGGTAAACACAGATATGGTATGACTTAGGAAATGATAAATACATAGTACTGGGCTTTGTGATCAAGGGAAGGAAGAGGTCATTCATATCACGGTTCTCATTCTCATCCTTAAAAATTGTGGTGTGTAATAAATGTGAATGAAATTAGGTTTGGATTTTTGGATGGGTGTGATGGAACAATGTATTGCATAGAGAGTAGAATGCAGATCAGCCTTTGTTTCATGTTACAGACCACTTGCTTATAGGTATGTGTAATATTTGCCATCCCTCATGATGATTGACTTGACAGCTATTGGGATAACTAGGAAGAGTCTGTTTGAGTCCTTTTCAGATCTTTTGTTTTTCTTGTTACCCTTTTATGCATTTTAGGGGAAGGGAGGTGGGGCAAGGGAAGAGACTAGGATAGGGCACGATTTTTTCCTTCATCCCCCCAATACATCTACTAATCGGCCACATAGTAATGAATTGAATTAGATTATTAGAGATTTAGGGATTTCAGGGATGATAATCACAAAGGAATTCAAGCAGTCTTTTATGGGCATGCTCGAAGCTTGATAACACTGGGTGAGAATTTGACCTATTTAGTTTAAAGCCTGTTAATAAACTACATTAACACATTTTTACTTCTAATTACCAGTATCTTTTAATTCACTGTTGTTTCCTGAAGAGTGGGGGAGACCCCCTCTCCCCAAATAAATGTATCTACAATGTAGCCAAAGAGCTTTTATTATTATTTTTTTCAATTAACCTAGTTTAATTTAACTTCCTCTACTTCGGACCAATTTAGGTCAGTCTCAGATTTTTAAGAATGAACCTCTAAAGGGTAAAAGGAAATTAACTAGACCCTAGGGGCTTTGTTACCACAATTTACTTCCTCCTGGATCTGTTAACCCCAGAGAGGTAACTCCAGCTAAAGCTAATGAGGAAAGGAGCATGACCACTTCAGGCCATTTTGTTAGAGACCCTGACGTGAGTGCCCTCTTTTCTTATTGCTGGCTGGTTAAATGCACATGATATGTCACAGCTCTGCTTGGAGGGGTGGGAATACAGTGAATGCAGCTTTCCTTGTTTTCCCTTGTATATTCTGTAAGTTTCGTCTCTTCCTTTGCACAACAGGAGTCAACAATTTCTTTAAAAAATTAATTTTTTAAAATTAACATCTTCCCTCCTTGAAAGAAAAACAAATCCCTGGAACAACTATATATAGTCAAAGAAGACAATTTTTCTCATTGGCTATGATAGTAGATCTATCTCTCTATCTATTTATCCTTCTATCTGTCCTTCCATCTATCATCTATCCATCTGTTTATCCTTCCACCTATCTATTTATTCATCTATTTTTCCATCCATATACCTCTCATCTATTCTTCCTTTCTTCTTTCCTCCTTCCCTTTCTTTCTTCCTTTCTTCTTTCCTCCTTCCCTTTCTTTCTTCCT
>JAJPUD010000078.1:496015-533552 GCA_023553655.1 Myrmecobius fasciatus | reverse complement strand
CTTTCTTTCTTCCTTTCTTTCTTCCTTTCTTCTTTCCTCCTTCCCTTCCTTTCTTCTTTCCTCCTTCCCTTTCTTTCTTTCTTTCTTTCTTTCTTTCTTTCTTTCTTTCTTTCTTTCTTTCTTTCTTTCTTTCTTTCTTTCTTTCTTTCTTTCTTTCTTTCTTTCTTTCTCTCTTTCTTTCTTTCTCCCTTTCTTCCCTTCCTTTCCCTCCTTTCTTCCTTTTCTTTCTTTCTCCCTTCCCTCTGCCCTTCCTTCCACCCTTCCTTCTCTCCTTCCTAGTTCTGTACCTCTCAGTCAGGAAGTGAGTAGCATGTTTTATCACGATCCTTTAGAGTCATAATTGATCATTGCACTGGCAAGACTTTTTGAGTCTTTCCAGATTATTTCTTTACCATGTTGTTGTTGTTGTGCAAATTGTTCTGTTCCCTTCACTCTGCATCAGTTCAGACAAATTTTCCCATTTCTCTGAAATTATTCCTTTCATCATTTCTAATTGTATATATTCATATAATGCAACATATTTAAACATTCCCCCAATTATTGGATATCTCCTTCCAATTCTTTATCACTACAAAATGAGCTATTTGGGGCAGCTAGCTGGCACAGTAGATAGAGCACCAGCCCTGAAGTCAAGAGGACCCGAGTTCAAATTTGATCTCAGACACTTAACTCTTCCTAGCTGTGTGACCCTGGGCAAGTCACTTAACCCCAGTTGCATCAGAAAAAAAAAAGAAAAAAAAAACAACAAAATGAGCTGCTTCAAGTATTATTGTACATGTGTGTCCTTTCCTTCATTTTTTGATATCTTTGGAGTATAGACCCAATAAGTAACATTGTTGGGAAGAGTATACAAAGAATTAATGAATATTCTAGAATAGCTGGACCAATTCACATCTACACCAATAGTTTATTAATGTGCCTATTTTCTTGCAACTCCTCCAACATTTGTAATTTTCCTTTTGTGACACTTGCCAATCTATTGGATGTGAGATGAAACTTCCACATCATCAGCAATTTCTTTAGCATTTTCAGCCACCGACTCTACCAATTGCTTTCTGGGGGTGTCAACGGTAGACTTGAAATGGAGAAGAAGAAAAAAGTGACATAGGATGAAGAAAGATTATGAGAAAAGAAGGAGGAAGGAGAGGAAGTAGGAAAGAAAGATATACACATTGGCATCCATATACCATAAGTTGTCTATGAAGTACAACTATCTCATATCCCCTTCATCATCATTAAAAAAACATTTATTAAGTGCAGACATGTACATGGCACTGAATTATACTCTTTGATCTACCCATTCTTCACTCTTTATTTACGTAATGAAAGAAAAGCCTCAATTGTAAGTTCCATTTGGCCATAAAAATTTGTAATTGAAAATAGAACTATGGGCTGCCTTGAGGTGATTATTGGTGAAGCATTTCCACCTGTAACAAGAATGGTCTTAAAACTTAAGATTAAAAATGGCATTGATGTCCATCTATACAACGCCCTTAAGCAATTCCCTCCTCTCCCATCACAGGGCCAGGTCCTAATAGATCCTTTCATGGGAATTAAAATCACGAGCATGTTGGTGAGACCTAAAAGCCTTTGCATGTGAAATTTGGTAAAAGATTTAAGAGCAGGAGTAACTTTTCATGCAGATACCAGATGTCCAGCTGTCTCAAAGCCTTTGTGGGTTTTTCTACCACCAGGGCCTCTGATATTTAGAATGACAACTTTGACATCTTTGGTCCATGTGCTGTACCCAACCACATAGGCTACAGAAGCACCCTTATTCATCAGCCTGATCCTTTTGGGGGACAAATTTACTGATCTGGCACAGAATCATAATGACAGGACTGGGCAGGCTTGGCTTTTCCTTCTCAGCCTGTCATCCAATCCATGCTGCTGACACATTTCCAGGACTAAGTGCCTGTTCTTGAAGCCAAACTTTTCATCTATGGGGCCATTTTTGTTTTACAGTATCGGTTTACCAGGGGTTCCCTTTCTTCTGTCCACGCATCATGGGGCAGCTAATGTCCTGTATTAAGAAAAGAAAATGGCCCATCAGAGGCTGACTTTTTAACCTTCTCTGCAGAATGGAAAAGTTCAGAGGATTTAGGACACACTGGGTCTCAAAATCTACTTCCCTTCACTAATCTATTCTTTTCAGCTTTTTTCTTAAAACAAAGTGGAGAGCTAAATAATAAAAGTTTCTATTTACTAGACCAATGGCAATAAAGGATGAGTAGTGCTCCTGGATTTGTTGTGTCTTGGCATCCCAAAAGAAATGTTTACAGGAAAATCTTTCCCCCTTTTACTTGGGCACATTTCCCCAGCAAAGCTGGCCATGTAACAATCCACTATGATAGAAGTTTACTTACTACTGCATCTTTTTTACTATTGAACCTAATATCAAACCTTTTTTGTTCTGTTTTTAGAGTTAGAGCAGGAATTCCTTCTTTTCTCTATAACCACCAAAGAGGTACAGAGGGAAAAAAAAAAAAAAAAAAACTAAGGTAGTATTGAGTTAACCCGGGGAAGGGAAGAGAAAGGAATATGCATTTCTTTAATTCCTATTATATTCCAGGTACTATGCTAAGCACTTTTAACAAATATTATCTCATTTGATCCTCTCAATTACCCTGAGAGAGAGAGAGAGAGAGAGAGAGAGAGAGAGAGAGAGAGTGCTATTATCATCCCTATTTTTATAGTTGAGGAAACTGAGGCAAACAGATTTTTTAAACTACTTTTCCCAGGGACATTTAGGTAGTGAGTATCTGAGATTGTATTTCAACTTAGGTCTTTCTACTTCCAGTCCCAGATTCATTGCTTCATCTAGAAACCTCATATTATAGTTTCAGCATTTCATTTCTTCCTGCTGGTGTTAGCTTTAAATCTCCCTTCCCATATCACTTGATATAACTTAACAATGTGGTTATTATTTCTTAAGCCTATTGTCCATGAATAATATACATGTGTGTTTGTCTCTTTAATTTGCTTATCTTAATAATATTGGATCTGTTGTTCACCTCTCATTTCTCATTAATGCCTTTGCCTGAATCTCTTCATTTTAGATCTTTTCCTTTGATACTCTAAATCCATTTCTTTTCAGCATTCTTATCTTTGCCACAGTGAACATTTGGTTAAAACAGACTTTGTTGTAATTCAGTATTACTCTTTGTGATAGATGTAACATGTTTATTCCTTTGTTTGCTTTGTGTGTGTTTTGTATTTTTTCTTTCTTATTTCTTAAACTTTTTCTTATGATATATTTTTGTTCCAGTTCCCTATGTTTAGTGGACTGCCTCTGTAACTTTCTCTTACTATTTTACTTACCCCCAGGACAACAAATTTCTACCAGTTCATGTAAACAAAAGACCCTCCATCTGCCTATACATTTCCTTTCAAACAGAGATAGAATGTAGTGATTAGGAACTGATATTGGCATCATTGGACTGGAATATGTTTTTAGGTTCTGTTTTCAATGTCATATGAGCTCACAGAAAGAATAGCAATCTGGTAATCTAATGTTCTTACTCTTCTCCTAATTCCCTCTGTTACCATAAGAAAATCATCACTTCAACCAGATGAAGTGAGAATGTGAATGAAATAAGGGGAGCCTTTAGGAAGAAAAGAGTTAAGTGATTTTTGAACTTAATTATCTCATTCAAAGACTGGAAGTAAGTTATACATAACTCCCCAAAAGGAATCCCCCCTTTTTTTTTGCAGAGGGAAAAATATAGGTCTTCTTTCAATCACATCAATTGTGCTGTTTTTCCTCTTGATCTAAAAAGCTGAAATGAGAGAAGTGGGTGATGATAGGTTGAGAATGAGAATCAGAGATGATAGATTTAGAGTTGATATGATCCATAGAGGCCATTGAATCCAGCCCTTTCATTTATAGATTAAGAAGTTGAGTCACAGAGGAATTAAAAGCATAGCTAGTAAGAGTCTGAGGTAGAATTTGAACTTAGATCTTCCTGACTCCAAGTCCAGCACTCTGTTTACACCAAAAATTCTCAAGCTTTTTGTTCTCTATGTACCAAATGATATAGTATCCAAACTTTTAGAGGAGAAGTTAAATCAGTTACAGATAGAAATAAACTGAAAAGCTATACTAATAGGGGACCTTGACCTCCCTCCCCCTCTCAGAATTAGATAGATCTAAACACAAACTAAACAAGAAAGAAGTTAAGGAGGTAAACAGAATTTTAGAAAATTTAGCTATGATAGATCTCTAGAAAAAATTTGATGAGAATAGAAAAGATATCTTTTTTATCAGTAGTACATGGTACCTACACAAAAATTGATCATATATTAGGGCATAAAAACTTTTTGGTCCCAGAACCTCTTTCCATTCTTAAAAATTTTTGAAGCTTTCCTTCCCAAGAGCTTTTGTTTATGTGAATTGTATCTACTGACATCTACATTATTAGAAATTAAAACATTTTAGGATTATTATGATTAAAATAATTTGATCTCATAGACCCTCTGAAAAAGTTTTGGGAAGCTCTGGGAAATCCCTGGACATAAACTTTGAGATGCACTCTAACATGTATCTCTTAGTATTCTTTGTCATCAGAAGCATAACCAGTGTTTTTGCCCACTATAACTGCCTTTTGCTTTAGATGGTTCTAAAATTTAGCCATTGATTAAATTATTTAAAATAGTCTTGTTTTGATCTGCCATAATTTGCTCTTTTTCAGACAATTATCTTATTTAGACCCCTGAGGCAGTGGGCTGTCTATGTGATGAGAATAAGAAACAACAGGTGGATAACTTAAGTGGCATGAAAGTATAGAGGAGAACTGCAAGTGTTACTTATGTAGGGAGGGAAAGTAATCTGCATGGTGGAAGGCATGCCCTTATCAGTGAGGCTACAGATCCTTCAAGTAAACTCTATCACTATTATCTCTTATTTCTAAAAGAGAAGCTATTTTCTCAGAAAATAATGTTCCTTTATAAATAACAACCAAGGAACCCCAAACCTAAACTGACTCTTGATTCCTTACCATATCAATAATCATTTCCCCCAAACAGGGTATGTAGTGAGAAGGGGAACAGGAGAGAGATGTTGCAGTCTTTTGTATGTGTATAATCTCTTTAAGAGACTGATGGCTTTCTACTCCACTCCCATCCCCTTCTTTAAGAGGTTGTAGAGAACAAAAGACAATTCAGATTAACAGAATATTACTTTTGTCACTGTAGCACCAAACTATTAAAAATAAAACTGTCCCTCAAGGCAAAACATTTCATTTATTTTCCTTTGAATGAGTAACTTGTTTATTAAGATGAACCAAGTGGCTAAATCTAGATTGTACTGCAGGCAAGAAAAATTGATTTATTGCAGCCTTTTGGAAATTATGCTTTATGTTCTCTGGAATTATCTTTGGGTTTTAAATGAAGAAGAATTTTAGTTAGCTGGGGAGCTGCCTTCCTTAGAAACAGGCAGAATCCTGCTTCAGAATGTGTAATGCAATATTTGGCCTTTTGTTCTCTTGTAGTTGGGGACTGAACTAAGATATAGAAAAATTTTAGCCACTATTGCATATTTCAAAGCAAGTCCATGCAACTACTTATAGAGCATCCTCTATTTGCTTCTCATTTAACACAAAAATATGGCAATATTCCCTCATTTCCTAATTATGAACCCTTCTGCCATTGGAGTGGAAGAGAGACCAAGGTGCTGCAGAAGGAATTTTAAGCCTGTCTTTGTGGTAGGTAGGACTTTTGGTTTTATGCTATAATGGCAGACTGACTAGGAAGGGTACTTGTCTTAGCAGGGAGGTCCCTATGATTAATCCATCGGATCATTCAGGAGATATTACCTGAAGCTTGTTTGATTAATATCCCATTTGCTTTATTGATGGAATTTAAAAAGGGGAAAAAAAGCAAAGTAAACTGGGAAAAAGAAACTCCACGTGTTGTAACATGGGGAAAGCTTATACTATATTTGGGAGAATTGTTTTTCAGTTGTGGGAAGTTTCTTCAGTGAAACTTAAAACTCTTAAACAATAGTAGGTTTAAAGTTCAGATATTAATTTCCAATTTGAAGAGACAATATTTGGCATTCTAGATGATCTAGGGATTTTTCTCTGCTCTATTTAGCGGAATACCAGTTTTGGGAGTTTCTGCTCCTTAAAGAATTGACCTTTTTTCCTTTAGAAGACCACTGTGAGACTGGTCTAGAGGGTTTGCTAGACAAACCCATTTCTGAAAGATTAGAAGAAAATGAATGCTGTACTATAAAATTCTGTCAGTTCAGGTCAGCCTGTGGTGAATTATATTATTTGGAGGCAAAATATATGGGACCAAGCAAATAATGCTTCCACTACATTCAGCCCAGACCACATGTGAATTTCTGGGTTCAGTTTTGAAGCATTTTAGGAAAGATACTGATAAATTGAAGAGTTATCAGAGAAGAGACATTAAAGTTAAAGGGCTTAAGAGTACTTCAGATTAGGACTAGTTAAGAACATGGTAATATTCTTCAAGGGTTATCGTGTGGATTCATTCATTCATTATCATGAGATGTTATATGGATTCATTTATTTATTCATGATCATGGAGGGTTATTATATAGATTCATTCATTCACTATCATGAATTTTTATCATATAGATTCATTTGTTCATTCATTCTGAATCACACTGTTGTTATCTGTGTAATAATAATAGTAACTCATATTTAGATCAGTAAATCCACAAGTATTTATTATATGTGAAATATGTATCTGTATCTTCAGATTTTCAAAAATGCTTCTTTCCTCACAATCACCTCATAATGTATGTGATGCAAACCTCATTATACCTTTTTTTTTTTTTAACACAGTCAACCAAATAAGTTCAGAGAGGGTTTGCATATAGTAGTTCTGTTGGTGTCAGAGGTGGATAGGTCTCTCAGCTTCAGATCTGTTAAAGGAGTTGAAACAGACAATCTGGCCTCCAATGTGGAGATTCTTTCATTCTATGACAGAATTTTATTAGTCCTAGGGGAGTTCTTCTGAAGAACTGAAAGGAATTGGAATGTTTTTTCTCCTCATCCTCCTGGTGACTTGCATATTGTGGGTTTCATGAACCTTAATTTAGTAGGGTTCCTGGAAAGGGTTTGGGGAGTGGGATAGGTCACTCAGTTATCTGGCACTTCCTTATGTTCACATGGAGCTTTGTAATAAATACATTTTGAATTGTATCTTGTCAATGGGGGAATAGGGGGAATGACTTTAAGCTTTTTATAAAGGAGACTCATGGCAGAACACCCATTGCTTATGGGTTTCTGGCTCTTGGCCCATGACAAGTGCTTTTTATTTATCTCTTCCTCAAGAGTTCTTTGGAGGCATATTGTTTCCTGGTCACCAGCAATGTTTCTGTCTGGCCCCATGCTCTCATTCTATCCCAGTCCTTTTCAACAGGGATTTTTAAACTTTTTCCACTCACAACCCTTTTTCATCTGCAAAATTTTCATCTGATCCCAGGTATGTAGGCTTTCTCCAACTTCTTCCTCAGCTTTCCCTATTAACATGGATCCTACTGTTCATTTCTTCTTCCATTCCTTCTCTGAAATAGATGGAATAAATGATGAGAGAGAGAGAGAGAGAGGGAGGGAAAGAGAGAGAGAGAGGGAGGGAAAGAGAGAGAGAGAGGGAGGGAAAGAGAGAGAGAGAGAGAGAGAGAGAGAGAGAGAGAGAGAGAGAGAGAGAGAGAGAGAGAGAGAGAGAGAGAAAGAAATGTGGCTGTGTCCCTCAGGTAAAAACCCCTCTGGAAAGCTACAACCTCCTTAATGGTCTGAAGCAGCACCAGGGAAGTCAAGGGTAGAATTCCCTCACTTTTCTTTCCATCCGTACAGTTACAATTCCCCTTTCTTTGTTTTACTGCATGAAACTCGATTAGAATTTAAAGAGCTCACCAGGGATGCCCTGAGCTGTCAAGATGATCACTGGTCATGTGTAGGTATGTCTATTAATGAGACTTCATATCTATGCCTTTCCAGAAAGATTTTATTGAATCAGCAACAATAACAATAGTAATTATAGTAACTTGAGATGTGGTGGGACAGATTAGATGGATGGCTGACCTCGAGGTGAGGGAGACTTATATTCAAACTCTAATACAGACCAGCTATATGATCTGTGGCAATTTATGGCCCCAAGAAACTTGATGATGATGATGATAATGACAATAATAATGAATATAATATTAGTACCTTGCATTTATATGTTGCTTTAAGGTTTGGAGAACACTTTACAAACATTGTTTCATTTTATCCTTACAACCATTTTGGAAGATGGATGCTATTATGATTCCCATTTTACAGAGGAGGAAACTGAGGCAAAGGTTGAATAGCTTGCTCAAGATCATACAACTACTAAGTGTCTTTCTGAATCCCAGGTTCTTTGTTTTAACTTGCCAGTTTTCCAAGAATATAATAATGATGATCATGATAAATAACATATACTATTTATTATAAGCCAGGTAGTGTGTTAAGTGCTTTACTCTTATTATCTCATTTAGTATTACAACAATCTTGATAGGTGTTATTATTCTTATTTTACTGATGAGGAAGCTGAGGCAAATTGGGGTAAGTGACTTGGCCAGGGCCACAGTCTGAGGCCAAATTTCCATTTGGGTCTTCCTAATTTTTGTGCACCTCACTATCTCTCTAAGACTATACTTTGTAGAGCAGTTGTTGATCTGCTTTGCCTGAGGGAGTTGCCTATTTCATTGAAATTACGGTTTTGGATTGCAAAACTCAAACCATAACTCTATGACAAAGTGGGGAGAAAACCGTAAAGAAAAAAAGAAATCAAAGTTCTTTTCCTATAATAAGCCTGTGAAGAAACTAGTATAAGTATGTATTTTCATTCTGATTTTTCAGATGATGAGGCTGAAGGTCAGAGAATTGGGTGACTTAGATAAGTCTTGGAGTTTGGATTTGAATTTATTTTTTCTAACTTCAGGTTTAGTGAGGAACATGAATAGAAGAAGAGTTAGAGGGAAGGGGGTCATGACAGATAATAAAGACCGGTTGACCAGATCCTTGCTTCCTAAAAGCCTTGTCTCATATAATCTGGGATGAGAGAAGGCATTATTCTCTTTTGTGGATCATGAGATTGACTCTGGGGTAAGGAAAATGGCATTTTAGGAAAGAGAATTATAGGAATCAAAGGCTTTGTGGAAATTGCAGTAGGAGGGGGCAGCTAGGTGGTGCAGTGGGTAGAGCACCAGCCCTGAAGTCGGGAGGGCCTGAATTCAAATCTGGCTTCAGATATATAACACTTTCTAGCTGTGTGACCCAGGGCAAGTCACTTAACCCTAATTGTCTCAGGAAAAAAAAAGGAGTAGGAGGGTTATGACATTACGTTACAAGTAACTATCAGGCCAAGATCAATAATGAGTAATCCTTGGAGTCTGTAGTTCTTGGAAAATTTGAGGTGGGGAAGAAGTAGTGATCCTGTGCTAGGTGAAGAATTAATGAAATGAAAAGGCCTTTTAAAAATGCCCAATATGCCAAGCCCTCTGATAGGCACTGGGGGATGCAGATGGAAAAAGTGAGACAATCCCTGGGCTTCTAAAGCTATTCCTCTATTTAGGAGAGACAGCACATCAAAGAAAATTCAACCTGTAGGGCTGATGGGAAGGGCCAGTGATCCTAAGGATACATTACCAGGTGTAAGGAAAAGTTCGTCTCTCCTTAGGTTGCAACATTTAAGTCAGAGGGTCTAGAGGATTTAGAAGTAGAGCAAATAAGATGTTAAGATTCTTATGATCCATGGGTGGGAAGATGTTAAAAACTGAGGATCCTCTATCAAGAAAGCCAAAATGCCATTTTTTTTTCTTTGTGGATGCACTCTTTAATTACATCACTGTCACTTCCCAATGATTCTTCTCTTCCACCTCTAAATCAAACGTTTCTCTGTAGCCAATAAATGCAATCAAGCAAAGCAAATGAATGCATTGACCAAGTCTAAAAATATGTCTCCTTCCCTTCTTCTAGTCCATCACTTCTGAGAGAGAGGAGACATACTTCCCTGTCAGTCATCTGAAGTCTTCTGCATTCACAAGAGGCTTTCTTCAAAGCACAGAATGCTGTCTTTTTGTAACAGGATTAAAATCCACTAAATAATATTTGCTTTTATTGCTAGTCAAGCCAGCATTGTTTCAGAAAGCCACAGTTTCCAAACAAATTTCAAAAGAATCTTCAGAAGGTGGGGTTTGTGTTTGAAGAAGAAAAGAAGCTATTATCCGAGAAGTATTGACTTGTATAGCAAATTTAACATGGCTCAACTGTCTTGTAGTCTCTTTTAATGATGCTTGTGTTTGGGCTGAAATAGGAAGGGAACAGGCATTGGGGATTGTATGTTTGGTTGTTTCAGCTATGTCCAACTTTTTGTGACCCCATTTGAGGTTTTTTTTGGCAAAGATACTGAAGTGGTTTTCCATTTCCTTCTCCAGCTCATTTTACAGATGAGGAAACTGAGGCAAACATTTAACAAATGACTCGTCTAGGGCCACACAGCTGTAAAAATCTCAGGCTGGATTTGAATTCATGAAGATGAGTCATCCTGATTCCAGGGTCTGAAATTTATACACCATACCAACTAGTTACTCCACACTGGGAATTAGCAATAATAATAGAAATCAAACAGAAAGCTGGGACAATTCTACTCGATCCCACCAGGAATGCTCTCCTATCATATAGTGTCAGCAGAGGCACATGTTGTCAATTAAGCCTCATACTGACATTGGGATAAATGAGTCTGTTAATGAGCAACTGTTTATTTTCTCTGATCTCAAGAATTTCCAAGCCAGACTCAAGTCTACTAAAAACAGCAAGTAGCAATCCCAGAGCAGCAGCAGCCCCAAGCAGAGGAGCTAATGTTTTTAATAAGGCTTGTGGTCTCAGATCAAAGGAAAAGAAGTAGGCACAATGAATGTTAGTGTCTTTGAAAAAGCAGCTTTTCAGGTGTGGAACATTCTCAGTAGTATTTAGAACTAGGGCCTAGTGACCCCAGGGTCAAATGAAACCTGCCTGTTCTTCCCCTAAAATGGCTTCTGATGGAAAGCTTAAAACTACACCCTTTCTCTACTTGTCCTCTTCCCACTTTTAAACATCTTTATCTCCTGTCTTTGTGCTTATCTATAATTCTTTACCTAAGTGACTTGGAGAACACTGTCAAACAGAGTTCTGTGTTTTTACCGTTAAATTCTGGGCCCTTTTGAAAAAGCAACATCTGAAAAAGGAGCTCTATACATGTTTAGGACTGGGATTAAGAAGTTTCAAGTTTTAGTACTTTTTTTTTTAAACTAATTTATGGAAACCATCTGGTTGCTCTGTGCCTCATTTCCTCATCTGGTCAGTAGGCATAATAATACTTTGGCTTTCTGAAGTAGAAATTTTGTTTCTATATCTTGTCAGTCATTGATTATCCCCTTTGAACTGGTTGACCTAATCTGGCAGGCAGTATTTCCTTCAAGGGCTATGATGAAACAAAGAATTTAAGAAGAGGATTTATTGTTTAATCAGTTGAGTCCTACTTATTTTTCAGTAACTGACTTGCCTAGTGTTACACAGTTAGTAAGTATCTGAGGTTGGATTTGAACCCATGAAGATGAGTCTTTCTGATGCCAGGCCTGATACTTTATTCACTGCACCATTTAGTTGCCCTAAAATGAGACTTTAAATTGCTTTGCCAATCTTAAAATTTTTATAAATGCTATTATTATTATTTTCTTATAACCATTCAATTATGAGGCATCAGATTGAGACTTTAATGAGCAGGGATCCTTTTTTCCCTCAGTGCCTTATAACTCATAGACATCATCTGTTTCCCATTTTGCTAGTTAAGTGATTTAAGTACTTAAGTGATTTAAATCTCATGTGAGTATGAGAAAATAGAATTTGAGGCAGCTAGGTGGCCAGGTGGATAGAGTCTTATCTTTGGTGTCAGAAGCATCCCAGTTGCAATCCTTCCTCAGACAATTAATTGTTTTGTGATCTCACCCTCTTAATCTCAGCCCCATTTTCCTTATCTGCAAAGTGGGGATAATAATAGCACCTACTCTACAGGATTGTTTTGAAGATTGATTTGTTATTCAGTTACATCTGGCCCATTTGGGATTTCCTTGGCAAAGTTACTAGAGGGTTTGCCATTTTCTTCTCCAGCTCATTTTACAGATGAGGAAACTGAGGCAACTAGAGTTAAGTGATTTGCTAGGGTTCAGTAACACTGCAAGTCTCCTTGAGACTTTGCAAACTTTAGAACATTTTATGAATGCTAGTTATTATAACTCTCACGTGAAGTAGAATGGCATTTCCAAGCTGGAAGGGACCTTAACAGAGGTCATCTCCTTTAGCCCAATCATTCCATCTACAACATATGTGACAAGTGGTCATCCAGGCTTTGAAGATACCTAGTAAAGGGGAGCCTGAGGCAACCTATTCTATTTTTTCAGTAGCTCTAATTGTGAAGAACTTTTCCCTTATAACCAGATCAAATCTTTTTGATTATAACAAAGATTCCTTGAAGCTTATTTTCAAAAGACTTTCTTTATTGGAGAGATTGACTATTTGATGCTCTCTACCTTTATGAGGAGTAAAGGTGATGAAACCTTGGGAAAAGAGTGATCCTGTTTGTTTTGACTTCCAACTTCAAGAGAGAATACCTTCCATATTCTTTCTGAATTCTACCTGAAAGGAGAAAAAGATTCTGGGAAGAAGTTGACATAACTTTCAATTGCTGCTCTTAGTTCTTGTCTGCTAGAATCAAGCAGAAGACATCTAATTCCTAATTTTTCTTTCACCTGATAGACCTTCTAGCACTTGAAGCTAATTATTCTTCCCCCAACCATCTTCTCTTCTCCAGGATAAATATCCTTAATCCCTTGAACTTCTTGAAGGGTTTCAGAACTGAACAGGTAGTTCAAATGCAGAGTGACCATCTCAGAATATTATAATCTTTCTAGTCTTGGAAACTGATTCTTTTATGCAGGTTACACTTGAATTAGATTTTTTTTTGGCTGCTATATTTCACTGCCTACCGAAGCTGAGCTTGAAGTCCATGAATATCCATAGACCGTTTTGTCAATTAATTGCTATCTAGTTATGCTTCCTTGTTTTGCAATTGTGTAGTCTATTTTTCTGAACCCAAGTGAAAGATTTTACATTTTCCTATATTACATTCTGTTAGATTTAGGCAAATGCTGTAGATGGAACAACTTCCCCCCCAATGTTTTAGTTATCATTCCTAGATTTGTGGCATTTGAATGTTTAATAAGTATGCCATCTCTTCCTTTATCTTCTCCCATTCACCACAACCCTTGAAAGCATAAACCCATGAATGAAAATCAATCTCTTAATCAATCTTCCCTTCTATATTAATAGGAGGAAGAAAATGGGCTCTCTAGTTATCTTTGGGAAATTACAGAGTTCCTTTGACCCCAAATTTCCCATGGAAACCAATATTTTGAATAATCTTTTTAATGGCAAGATTTTACTAGTGTTACTGAATAGCCCTATAAATTGCAATATGGTGGAATCTCAGGAGAAAAAAATAAATATTAAACCTTCAACAATGGAGAGGCACATGGGTAGACATGAACAATTTTTGACAAATGAGGAACCTCAAAAAAGATTGAGAATAAAGATGTCACAGAAAATCTATATAAGGGAAAGAAGAGGAAT
Source organism: Myrmecobius fasciatus (assembly GCA_023553655.1). Classification (NCBI taxonomy): domain Eukaryota; kingdom Metazoa; phylum Chordata; class Mammalia; order Dasyuromorphia; family Myrmecobiidae; genus Myrmecobius; species Myrmecobius fasciatus. The sequence goes on along the minus strand of JAJPUD010000078.1, from coordinate 519,888 downwards.
TGGTTATATGGTGAGAATGAGAGATGATGGTTGGACAGCCAGGGTATGCCACATAGAACCTTTAAAATGTTAGGAGAAAGTGAGAAGGGTAGGTTAGATCTTATGGTGAATTTTTGGGAAAGATACATTTAAGAATCTCACAGGTTGAACAAAGATCACTTCATTGTTGTAGAGACTTCCTAAATTAATGAAACCAAAAGCCATTTTTGCAAATCTATTTTTATTATTTTATTTAGTTCTTGAAAGTTTGTAAGTGATTATATAATTGGCTTGTTAAAAATAGCTTGTATAAATTTAAATTTCCAACTTCATGATGCACTGGAGTGATGCTGATGAACCATCTAAAATACTCAACTCTTGATTCTCTTGCCTTCTTTTCCTATCATGTTAACACCTTGAAAAAAAATGTTCATTTCTTCTTTCCTACTGTTACACTGCTTACTGTTGAATACTGCAAAAAGAGGTTCTGCATTCATTCTAAACTAGACTCTTTCTGCTTCATGCCAATCTTTTTAATTCTTTCTTGGCTTTTAAGCCACTGTTTTCCTCCTACCTCTCTAGCCTCTTCTTGGTCTTTTTTGCTGGATTTCTATTTATCTGCTCCTTAGCAATGATGTCTATGAGGCTGTCTCAAACACCCTCCCCCTTCCCCACGTAGCTCACTTGGTCTTGGTAATCATTAACTTTCTTGGGTTCAGTGATTATCTCTGTGCAAAGGACTTTCAAATCTGCATATCCAGTTTTAATCTCCTGAACTTCCTTCCTGAGTTATCAGCTGTTTGCTAGACATCTTCATGTGAATGTGCTATTGGTATATTACAAAAAACCTGATCTCTTTTGGTCTCTAAGACAAAAAGTTAGGAATGGAAGTAGGTAATCCATTGCTTGAGATGGGTCAGTATACAGGTACAGAAGCACTTTTTTATTTTGACAAAAAGAGTCATACTTACAAGAAGTTACCAGTGGATGATCCCTGAGCTGAGCCTAGTCCTTGAGAAATTTTATGAGACTGAGAATCGAGCAGTATTTTTGGGGTAATAGATGGAAATGGAAAAGACCAGAAAGTTTTATTTTAGTGTGTGATAGGCTATTGTACATGGGGAGGATGAAAAATAAGGGGAAGGATATACATTACAACCTCCTCAACCCAACCTTGCCCTAATCTGCCTTTTCAGCCTTTTCTCAAACTATTCCTTTGCACACCTATATTTCCATCCAAATGGACCATTTAAGAGTGGCTTCCCAAATTCAGTGGTCCATTTCCTGTTGCCATGTGTACATGTGCATGCATGCTCCTTTCCTCCCACACCACCCCCCTTGTCTAGAATATACTCCGTGTTCATCTGCCTCTCAGAATCCTGAGCTTCCTTCAAGATTGTATCTAGGCATTGATTCCCTTTCTGAAGACTTTCCTTGAATCCCCCTAGTGAGTCCTTTCAATAAAATGTAACCTCCTTGAAAACAGGCTGTTTCACTTTTCTGTTTATATATATCCCCAGTGACTCCCTTGCCACATGTTTGAAACTTCATAAAATGTTTGTTGAATTGAAACAAATTTAACAATTTAAGTAGGCAAAAGTATAGCAAAAAGATAATTCTATCTACCCATCATAGGATGGTAATGATGCTTACCTATCTCACAGGAATATTGGGAAGAATCATTAGGACTTATGAAAACAAGGAAATCTGCTATGGAGAAAAAAAAGGTGTGTAGAAAAATTATGGAATGATCTTTTCATGCAAGTACAATCCCATCCTCCTGACTAAGGATTCTGAATTCCATAGTAAGAACTCAGAACCTAGGCTTTGCTTAGCACGAAAGAACACCGATACTTTATCTCATCAGTGGTTTGGTCATTTTAGTCCTGTCCAACTCTCTGTGACCCTATTTAATGTTTTTTTTTTTTTTTTTTTTTTGAAAAGCTATTGCCTTCTCCAGTTCTTTTTACAGAGGAGGCAGATTAAGTGACTTATCCAGGGTCACATGGATAGTAAGTGTCTGAAGCCAAATTTCAACTTAGGAAGATGAATCTATTTGCTGTAGCACCTAGTGGCCCACAAGTTAGTGATTAATGAGACCTAAACCACCTAATTCATTCTTAACAGTAAGGACAGAAGTTTAGCATACCTTGTGTTGTCACTTTATTCTGTAGGAACCACCTTCTTAGTGAGAGACTTGCATCTTTTTGGCATTTCCCAGAAGGAGCCCAATTTGATTTATTTGGGAATGTTGGGTTTTAGAAGAAAGAGTGTTAAAAAGTGGAGACTTTTTAAGCATTTCGAATTTGATTAGAGAGGCTTATGCGGTAAAATGGTAGCTAAAGAAGCTACACGGTATAATTCAATTAGAAGAATGACCTTGAAATCAGAAAGCATTATATAGCTAGTGTAAGAAAGGATTTCAGGCTAACTTGGTGGCATAGTGAATAGAGTATTGGGCCTAAAAGTCAGGAAGATTCTGACTTTAGAGGTAAAAATAATAATAAAATGAATATAATACAAAAGAATTCCTGGGTTAAAATCTGACCTCAGACCCTTCCTAGCTGTGTGATCCTAGGCAAATTACCTAATCCTATTTGTCTCAGTTTTTCTCATCTGTAAAATGAACTGGAGAAGGAAGTGGAAAACCACTCCAGTGTCTGCTGAGAAAACCTTAAATGGGGTCACAGAGATTTGGACAGGATTGAAAAATGACTGAAAGAGAAAGACTTTAGAGGACATTTAACTCTACCCTTCATTTATGAAGAAATTGAGACCTGAGATTGTAGCTCATCTAAGGTCACATAGATCACAAGTAGCAAAAACTGGATTTTTGAATGAAGATTCTCTGACCCCAAATAGAGTCTCTTTCCCATTCTACCACTACTAACCTCAAAGATGCTGCCTTGGATATATTCTGTCTCTGGGACTGTGTGGACATATCCTTTAGCTCTTCAGTGCCATAAGGACCTCTCCTTGTAAGTTACAGATTACATTGTTGAACTTCATCTCCAAAGAGAGTTTCCAGGGGGGAGCTAATTACATTAAAGAAGTTACAAGTTTATACAAATTATACAGTTTATACAAGTTTATCCCTACTTCCCCTTAATTTTTTTTTCTCTAGTCAAATTTTTTTTAAACTACTTTAAAATCAAGGTAGCTAAATCATTCATGAACCTTAAAGAATTTAGCTTTCATTTTCTACATTTGGAGAATTCATACCTGAATCTATTTTTTTTCCGACAAGTTACAGAATAGATCATGCTGTGAACTCTGACCTAAATCTGCCATCATCCATTCATCTCAGAGAACTTTCAAAATATTTTTAGTCTTAGTTCACCAACCAAATTTGGGTGTATGTTTTATGTATGCTTTAACTTAATTCTCATCTATCATTTCTACCCTTAAGGTAATAAACTTTAGAATCCATTTCATTTCCATGCTCTTCTTTCCTTTGTACAGTGTCCTATACCTACTGAAGACTCAGCAAATCTGAGCTGACAACCTTAATGAGATATGGCACTTTATAGCATAGTTAGCTAATAAGATAATTAATAATAATAGATATTTAAAGCAATTAGCACCTACGCAAAACTAGTTTTAATGTACATTTTCAGAACTATAAAATGGACCATGACGGATTCAGAAAGCATTTTAACAATAATTCTTACAATATTACTGTAATACATGGCCCATCACCCTATAACATCTATAAAAGATTAAAGATTTACTGTGAAAAAAGGAGGAAGACTTTTAGATATTCTCTGAGTGCATGATAAATAAGTAAAAAATCTGTAGAAATCTTTCTGGGAAAAAAAAGATGGAACAAAACCATAAAGACTGATGATAGGTGTATACCATTGGATTGATCAGATCTAATTAAAAGCAGTTTTCCTCTGCATGGAGCTTATAACTAAAATCCAAGAATGGAATAAGTTCCTCCATAGGTGACATCTGTATGAACATGTTGATGAAACCTTGTATATTTATTTATGGAAACTGAGGAGTTTATGATGGTTATCCAAGATCATGTCCTCACCGCTAGTAATTACAGAAGAGTTATTCTTAAGGAGATTGGACTTCAGTGATTGTTGCAGATTCTGTAACGAAATGTTAGAAGCTGTGCAACACATCCCCAGCACCTGCTGAATACCTAGCATGAACTGGTGCTATAGGCATCCAAAGCTTACCATTTTTCATGAACTGACAGACAAATCCCTCTAGTATAATTAGAGAACTTAAAATATCCTGAGAATTCAACCAAAAACTGTACTGAATCTGGATGATAGCATAGACCAAACAGTTGTCTGTGATTGCTTAGATGTAACTTTCTTACATAAAAACTGAAGAGTAACATTTTAAATAGCTATTTCCATCTCATTCTTCAGGCTGTGGGGAATAACAAGTTTTTAGTTATGACAGAAAAAAATCAAAATTGTGTGAGAATAGAATGAGGTGTACATATGAGCCATACCATCTTGTCTGCTGCTGGAATGGTACTGGGGATGCTTTCAGTTGGTCCACAGAAGATGATCTTAGCCCAACACTACCATTCCAAGTAGACTAATGCCTAATCTCTGTTTATTAAGTGTCTATTGTGTGCCAGATACTTTGCTAAATACTGACATATTTACAAATTCATATATCTTTGGTGAGGAATAAGGAGAACTTCTTGTTGTTCAGCCATGTTCGACTTCATGGCCCCAAGGATCACAACACTTAAGGCCTTCTATGGATGAACCTTTCTTTGTGGTGATTGCTTAGCTAGATTCCATTCTCCCATAGTCCCATGCTTTGTGAGGGGAAATGGGTTTCCATTAGAAGCTTAGAATCAAGGCAACAAATCAGATACAATTTTAATGATTAGGTCACTGGCAGGAATCTAGGAGTTAGTCTGACTCAGGACGGGCAAAAACTAAACCAGTTTTCTTGTTTGGCCATGTAGTTACCTTGGCACTAAATTCCTGGGTGTAGCTAAGCAGTTATTTTCTTGTGGTCTTATGGAGTTATTTGATGATTCTTGACTGCACTGGTTCAGAGGAACTGGGCAGAACTAAGGAACACACTTGTCTAAGCTCAGAGCCCCCAGGAGCTTTGTCCAGGGGAAGGATTCTGTTTAAGTTAATTTACCCTTGGCAGAACACAACTCGCTTTTATTATTATTATTTTAAAGATGAGATAAAAAGGCTCATAAACAGAGAGGATATAAAACAGCTCTCACTAAGCAAACATTATGCTGATTTATTTGTTAGTAAAATCCAAACCATATGGGTTCGTTTCCTTTAAAATACACAAGAGGTTCAAGATTAAGGGAGCAGACACTTGGCAGGTTTTCTTTGGGTTTTAGTGAACCTGTTGTATTTGAAAAATAGAGCTAGAGTAGTTCAGTAATCCTCTGGGACAGCCTGGCTGGCTCACTCTCAGTTTAGGATGTCTATAGCACAGAGCTCTCCAAGGGCTGGGCTCTCCCTTATGGAATTCTGACTGGCTAAGGAGTTCAGGAGCCTAGGCTGACTCCTCCTAAGCTTTTCTGTCCCACTCTCCTACCAGCAAGAAAGAGGAAATGAAAGACAAGGAAGTAAACTCTGCCTCCACAGATTAGCAGGCCTTCTCAGATTGCACTGAGCCAACTGTCCTTTTTTATCAGTCTTATGCCTGGGAGCCAAAAGGGGGTCCTCTCTAAAGTCCATGGGTAAGCATCTCTTGTTGAACAGGATTTTAGTTGATCATGTGATGCATGTTAAACCAAGAGGATTGTTGATGGGGTCAGTACAGATTTTTGAAGCTGTTGGAAAATTGGTGGAAGACCTAGGACCACATTCCTTCAGTGGGGTTTATTCCAATGCTAAAATCTCATTCATGGGTTTCAGTAGTCAACGAATTCTAGGGATCTTTATTGATCACATTACCTGTAGTCTGAATGGCTCAACGGCCAACTAAATCCAAATTTTCCAGTTCTCATCAAGCACCATTATCCCTTATGGACACAAAAACAAGTGAATAGTGAGTGGGTGGGTAGCATTTTTTCAGATTCTTGTAGTTAGTTGACATTATAATGACATTTCTTTTGAATAGACTGTGGTGAGGAGAGTAAGATGTTTGAGTTTATTCCTTATCATTAGCAATTAGCAAATTAAATTGATGCGACCCAACTATCAGATAGGTCAAAGGTCATTTTATCACATGTTCTGAGAACATGATCTTTCTAGTGTCATGTTTGAGGCTTCAGAATAAATATAAGAAAAGGTAGAGGGAAGGAGAGAAGATGTGCAGACAGCACTATATCTGTAAAGATGGACTCCTGTGACAGATGAAGTTAGTTATCAGTTATCCACCAGACTAAATGTTGAGACTACCTTTTCCCCTAGACATGTTCAATCATTTAGTAAGTATTCACTGACTTTTAAATGGTATAATGTATGTAGTACTGGGAGTGAGTTGGTAAGACCTGGATCAGATCTCACCTCTGACACTTGCTGTAATCTTGCTTCAGGCACTTCCCTGGGAAGGCCAGAGACCTGGAGAAAAGGAGTACTGTAATATATGGAGCTAAGATATCTCCCCTCTTCCCCCTCCCCCCATATACACATACAGTGTATAGAGTCAGTGTTCTCTCTACTATATTAGGTTGCCTTTCTTTATTGATTAGAATATCCAAAAAACCAAAAAAGGACTCAATTATAATGAGACAATCAGATTCTTAATTCATTAACTTAACCCTAATTGCCTCAGCAAAAACCAAAAAATCAAAATCAAAAACAAACCAAAAAATAAACAACCCCCCCAATAATATAGTAGTTTTTGAGTTTGGAGACCTCAACTTATGATTCAGAACTGAAACTGCTTTATTCATTTGGAGTTTGGTTTCTCTATCTGTAAAATGAAAAGATGGATTTTGAAAAGCATCATTGTTCAGCAGAGAACACAGGCTTTGGAGTTACTAAACATGAGTTCAAATGCTGTCTCTGTTACTTCCTGTGAGGCCTTGGATAGTTAATCATCAATAAACATTTATTAGGCATCTACTATGTGCCAAGTGCTGTGCTAAGGACAAGATGCTTAGCCTTTCTAGGTTTGTTACTTTTTTTTTTTTTTTTTGTAAAATGTGAGAGTTAGATCTCATAAGCCCATTTTAGCTAGAATTCTAGGATCTTCTATGTCCATCTGTAAATCTAAGATAATATAATGCTGTGACTCTAGTCCTAATATTATATAAAATCAAAATGTGACTACCCCAGGCAGAGTGAGCAGTTCTGCTTTGTGAAAGTTTACCAACTACCCTGTTGTCACAGCAAAAAGCATCTATATTCTCTTTTACATTACTTCTCTGTCTGGGGAGCACCTTGTTTACTTTTTTGCCACAGTCAGAGTGGTGCTTGGAAGTAGTTTCCCACTTGTTCATGAAGTTCAGAATTCAGGGAGGGACTCTTTCACTGGCTCTGGGATTTCAGTTAGCCTTTGAATAAGATCTTGAAGATCTTGTTTGGGGCAGGAATGAGTATCTCAGCCAGGGTGGTAGGGCCCTCACTCTAAGAGAAACAGGGAGAGGGTCACTGATTCATCCAAGGCACATTCCCTTCATTTGACTGAAAGGTTTGGATTTGTATGAGCCTATCAGAGGGACTGAGCTCAGCCTCTCCCTGAAATATCCGCTTGCTCTGAAGTGTTTCAACAGAATAAAAACCTCTAGTATTAAAACACATTATGTGTTCTCCCAAAAGCTGCAGGTTTGTTAGCCAATCTGTTAGACATCCTTCACACAGGCAGAGATAGCAGAAGGTCCCCATAGCCTTTTTCTTCTTTTCTGAAGGCAAGGTCTATTGGAAGAAGTTTCATTGACCTCTCTCATGTAATAAGGAAGAAGTGTCAATTGAAACGCATGTTAGTCTGCCTTCTTTCTTCCACCTACTGGATTTATTTAAAAAAAAAGTGCTGATGACTCCAGGCCCATTTCTTTGTATACAATGAGCGTGTTCTGGTAAAAAAAAAGGTTGCAGGCCAATTAGGTTTCAGCAAAACAGTTAACAGTGTCTATGATTTAGTGGGAATTTATTAATTAGTAGTAATAGCTAGCATTTATACAGCTTATTTAGCTTTAAGGTTTGGAAAGCATTTTGCATGGCTTGCCCAGGGTGAGATAGCTAGGAAATGTTTCCAGATTAGATCTCATTCTAACCATTGAAGCACCTAGCTCCTAAAGGAATAGCAAGAATTATTTCTTTATTACATTGTCATGTTTCTCAATATTTTCATATTATGCACTAGGCATTGAAGGGGATATGAAGAGGAATAAGACATGACATTTTTCTCATTGAGCTAGAGAACCTGGCTTCTAACCTAAGCTCTGTCCTTTATTATTTTTATGACTTTGGGCAAAGCACCATCTTGCTGGGACTCAGTTTCCTCATTTGTAAAGTGAAGGGGAGGGGCTCCATAAATTATCTAAGATCCCTTTCAGCTCTCAATCTATGATCTTATAAGCAGGCTGATTTCAGAAAAGCCTGGAAAGACTTACATGAACTGATGTTAAATGAAGTGAGTAGAACCAAGAAAATACTGTACATAGCAACAATAAAATTATGTGAGGGTCAACTGTGATGGACTTGTTTCTTTTCAATAATGAAGTGATTCAAGGCAATTCCAGTAGACTTGTGATGGAGAGAGCCATCTACATCCAGAGAGAGAATTAAGGGAATCAAAGCATAGTATTTTCACCTTTTTTGTTGTTGTTTGCTCATTTTTTTCCTTGTGTTTTCCCCCCTTTTGATCTGATTTTTCTCATGTAGCATGATGAATATGGAAATATGTTCAGAAGAATTACACATTTGACCTATATTAGATTGCTTGCTGTCTTGGGGAGGGGTGGGGAGAAATTTGGAACACAAGGTTTTACAAAAGTGGATGTTGAAAACTGTCTTTGTGTGTATTTGAAAAAAATAAAATACTATTAAAAAAATCTATGATCTTAATCGAGAAGATTGCCAGTCATTCAACAAACATTTGTTAAGCCATCATTATGTACCAGGCTCGGTGGAAGTACAGCTGTCAAACTGCCATCTCTTTTGTCTAACAAGGTCATATTATAGGTGAGGAATGCTCAAGGTTGACCAGATGGTCTAGAGTGGAGTTGTAACTTAATCTTGGGTCTTTTCAACTCCAGAGCCCCTTTCTGCTCTGTCCTCTTAGATTATATTGAAAAGTTGCAATGATTCTATTTTGTTATTTTTGTGATTCTTTTTGTGTCCTGGATTTTCCTATATAATTCTAGGATTGTAGTGGATTCTATTGCTGGGTACAAAGCCTGTCCTTGATACATATTTTCAGGGTGTGTGTGCTTATTTAGGCAGAGGAAAAAAGTTTGACTTAAACATGTTGATGGGTAGAAATAAGTATATTTCAATTCAGTTCAATCCCCAAACCATTTTTAAGTGGCTAGTAGGTATCCCGAAAGTTGAAAATGTATCACTTATTCATTCATACAGACATTCATTCATTTTTGTATGGATGTATAATTTTATTTTGTCCAAGGAGTTCAGAACTTGGCTCTGAAACTTAGAGACTAAAAATGGCCCATGTGACTTGCTCAGAGTCACATAGCCATTAATTGTGAAAAATGGAGCTTGAATCCATACCTTCCTGGTTCTAAGTCTTTCCTCCCCATTATGTCAAATACCTGAATTCCTTTTAAATAGGGATCCTAAACTTGGGGGGAGGGAGAAGGAAGTGACGTTGAGGGGAGTCTGTTGACTTTTTTAAAAACTTATAATTGTATTTTAATATAATTGATTTCCTTCGTAATGTTAAATATTTTATTTTATATGCATAAAAACACTATTCTGAGAAGAGGAGGGGGCAGAAGGGAATATATATATGTATATATATTTATTATATGTAGGTATTACACATTATATTTTATTATTATATAGTTAACTATTATATAGTGCCTTCTATGTGCCAGGCACTGTGCTAATCCCTTTACAAATGTTATCATATTTAATCTTTATAAAAACCCTTTGAGGTAGGTGCTATTAGTATATCATTTTGTAGTCGAGGAAACTGAGGCAGAGTTTAAGTGACTTGCCCAGAATCACATAGCTAGTGTCTGAGGCCCTATTTTCACTCAGTTCTTCCTGACTATAGGACTGATGCTCTACTTATACCATCTACCATCATTAAGAGGTCTCATGTTTCACTACAATATAAAAGGGGCCTATGATACAGAAAAAAGTTAAGAATTTCTGCTTTAAAATGAAGCTTGAAATTGCCAAGAAATGTGGTAACTTACCTTTGCTTATCTGTATTTATCTTTAAAAGAACATTGGTGATAGTTGCCTACTTTATATCTTGGCGTTGATGGAAAGAAAGACACGAACTGTGCCAGAGATTTTCCTACACAGTGCACCTGCCAGACATTGGCTCAGCAGACATTCATTTTAATCTCATAAATCTTTGCTGGCACATTTGCCCCCTGCCACCAATTTCCAGCTATTGCTGGCTCGTTGAGGCTGCTTGGATAGTATTTTGGTGATGAGAGAAATGTTCCTTCAGCACTCTGAAAGCTTTTGTGAGTATAATGGGTGCTCACGACCATTCAGCTATGGTGAGTATGTTTCACAGATCCAGTAATGCCTTCCCCTGGCGAATTATATTACTGATGGCTTGTGGGCCCATGTGTACTGTAACCATCAGGGTCATAGAGCTCTTCGGAAGTTCTTAGCATTTTACTTTGGTTTAAATGAATAAACAAAACCATTCTTTTCTGTTTTAATTTACCTTCTGTGAAAAGTGGTTAACTTCAGAGGAATCCAAGGAAACACTGTGAATCTTTGAAAGAATGTGAACATTTCTGTTTGAAAATCTAATCTCAAAATTACTGTTCCATCGTTTGAAAATTGGGGGCTTTGAGTCTTAGAACAGGTGTCTGACCTGTTCAGTGGCAGCTAAAGGTACCCAGTCTAATTATTTTTTGACCACCCAATGAAAGAGAAAGCTGATGGTCCTTTTCTTGCAAATTTCCTTTCTTTCTTCCTTTCTTTGGCCTTTTTTCTACTTCATAAAGTATTTAATGGTATATGAGCCTAAAGAACCCAGTTTACTTCAGATAAGAGTGGGTAACAGCTTGTGATATAGTTTTATTTGATTGTAAGGTATGCCAAGGGGAATAGGATAAGATCAGTATGGAAAGGTTGGATGAAGGTTAAGAATGGTCTTAAATGACAACCTGACAAAATGAAGAGAAGCCCATTCTTAGGGAATGGGCAATGGGAAAGGAGTCACTGAAGGTTTCTAAGCTGGGAGAATAACATAGAACTTTGAAGTGAGGTAGTTGGAGGTATTTTCCAATCCACAGGTTTCATTTGGCTGAAATTTTCACTCCTATTTCCCATTCCTAAGAATAATGCCATGTCATTTTGCTAGTGAAGAACTGCATAGGAAAACTGATAGAAAAGTGTCAGAGAAATAAATGTATATATGTCCAGAAAAAAGAAGGTAGGAGGAAGAAGGATAATCAGTGGAAAGATTATATATTTGATGTTGACGTGATGTCATGGGAGTTAGAGGAAGGTCTTTGTCTCTGCCTCCTCCCAATCCCCTACTAAGTGTATAAATCTTTGTGTGAGATTTACAGGAGAATACAAGTAAAGGTCATATTATATATGTTGGAGTCAGATAGTACTGGGGAAAGGGTGATCACAGTTCTAGTGAAATTCCAAAGTATCTCTTTTTTAATTGGATTGGTATTTTGTGAATCCTCTAAAAAAAGTAGTCTTCTTTCACATGGGTATCATGTAGCCATGAACCTGACATGATGAGAAAACGCATCTGATTAATAATTGGTTTCCTTTGCATCTATGCATTTAAAAACATTATTTTGAGAGGGGGTTCATAGACTTCACTAGGTTGTTAGAGAGAGCCATGACAAAAAAAGGTCAAAGATACTAGTTATAAATAGAATTTTTTCTTTCCATTGACTTCAGTGATAAAATTGGAGACATTATTTCCTCTGGGAGAAATTGTCCAAGAGAAGCACTTTAACTTTTTTTTTCCTTTTTGGTGAGAATAGGAAAGAGTATGGCAAATCCCATACATCTTTCCCAGAACTTTTTCATCATCAAGATTTTCCTTCATTTGCCCTGCTGGTGATATTCTCATTTCCTGTTCTCCTTGCCCTCAGAATTATAATATGGTTTCCTGCCTTACTTTTATTTTGGTTGGGTATTTCCAATGTCTAATAGAGCTGGGTATCAACATTGCATTATCTTTCCCATCAGATTTTTGGGTGTTCCTGCTTTGCCCTGAATTTAAGACTTTGGAAATTCATCAGAGAAGAGAGATAGCTATCTCTCCTGAACAGTTAAGACATTCACCTGGGCAGAGGCAGTGGGCCAGATTAAGTTATTGGCTAAGGTCGTTTTTAGACAGGCTGTGATCACCAAGCTTTTAATTCACATTGGAAAGAGGAATGGGCTGGAAAGACAGGCTGGAATTGCTACTGCCTACTCAGAGAGTAGGATCAGAGAATAGGCTGAACCACAGACAAAGCAGTGCACATAGCTCAGGCAGGTCCTCTGCATGGAGAGCCTACAATTGTTAATTAAAGGAAATATTCTAAAGCAAGAAACATTTTGCCCGTTGTAGGAGTGGTTTGCACCTATCCTAAGAGGCTGCTGATTCCTTCCTAGGAGAAGAGAGCAGTTAAAGTCTCTCTACCCTAATCCATGCACACCTTTCCTCCCCAGCTATGTCTAGCCTTATTTTAGTGTTTGTGACTTAGTATTTGATTCCTGTGAATGAACCATGATTTCTTTGGTAAGAGTGCTCACTCCATTGATGCAAATTACAATCTCTCACCCCTTAGTCTTCCTATGCAAATTCATTTGTGTTTTTCCATAAATCCTCCATAGAGTATTTTCCAGTATAGTAGTTCTTGTTCAGTGATTTTCAGTTATGTCTGACTCTTTGTGACCCCATTTGGGATTTTCTTGGCAAAGATATTGGAGTATTTTGTTATTTCCTTTTCCAATTCACTTTACATAGGAGGAAACTGAGACAAACAGATTTAAATGCCTTGGCCAGGGTCACACAAACTAGTAACTGTTTGAGGCCAGATTTGAACTCAGTAAGATGAGACTATCTGACTCCAGGCCTAGGACTCCAGCTACTTTGCCACTAGCTGTCTATTTTCCAGTATGCTTAAAACCTTTTCATTCTTTTTGGTGCCTTAAGGCACCTCAAATTCACTCAAATTATAAACTATTGTTTCAAATTTTGGATGTAAGATTGACTTGTTTCCTTTTTGGTCATTTATATACATTAAGAATTAGTCATCTCTTTCATTTAATTTTTTTCTTGAACGGTTATTCTTGTATTATTTACTCCTGAACAGATATTAGAATAATCCTTGCCCTGCCCTCATTATAGTCTGAAGAGTGAAATTAAATGACTTCAAAATGGTTAATACTTGTTTTCAACCATCTCAGTTTTAACAATCAACATTTCTTTGAATATGAATCTCTTTCTCCACACAGAATTTTAAGAAAGAGAGCTTCTGAGCCTTAGGGGAATCAGAAGGAAGGGATATTAAGCAAATAGAAATCTAGATCAAGAGTTGCCTCTTTAAACAAACATTTCAAATGATGTGACAGAAAGTATATTGACACTTTTTTCTGCCTCTGACTTAATCTGGCTCTTGGGTATGGTATTTGACCTTTGTCCTTCATCTACCTAATCTAGTCATGTGTCACTTTTGACTACTTGGATTCTGGGTAGGAGTACAACTTTAGAGCTGGAAGAGGCTTTAGAAGTCTGTTCAATGCACTCATGCTATAGATGAGGAAACTAAGTTCCAGATATATTAGGTGATTGACTTAACATCATATAGAGCTAGAATTTAAATGCAAATCATAGGATCATAGAAAAGTAGTTAAAAGGGACCTTTAAGACTATCTGAATGCCCATCAATTGGAGAATGGCTGAATAAATTATGGTATATGAATGTTATGGAATATTATTGTTCTGTAAGAAATGACCAGCAGGACGATTTCAGAGAGGCCTGGAGAGACTTGCATGAACTGATGCTGAGTGAAATGAGCAAAACCAGGAGATCATTATACATGGCAACAAAAAGACTATACACAATGATCAATTCTGATGGACATGGCTCTCTTCAACAATGAGATGATTCAAACTAGTGCCAATTGTTCACTAATGAAGAAAACAGTATACACCCAGAGAGAGGCCTGTGGGATCTGAGTATGAACCACAACATAGCATTTTCACACTTTCTGTTGATGTATGCTTGCATTTTGTTTCCCTTCTCAGGGTATTTTCCTTCTAGATCTGATTTTTCTTGTGCAACAAGATAACTGTAAAAATATGTATACATATATTGGATTTATCATATATTTTAACATATTTAACATGTATTAGACTACCTGCCATCTAGGGGAGGGGGCAGGGGTAAGGAGGGAAAAATTTGGAACAGAAGGTTTTGCAAGGGTCAGTGCTGAAAAATTACCCATGCATATTTTTGTAAATAAAAAGCTTAAAAAGACTAGTTCAATTCTACACCCTTCTTCTTCCCCTCTTCTTCTCTCCCTTCCTTCTTTCTTCTCTCTCTTTCTCTCTTTTTCTCTTTTTCTAACTCTGTGACCTTGACCAAATCACCTAATTTCTAATTTGTGTAATACTATGATGTCTCTTTATGGGTTGTCTACTGATTACCAAAAGGTCTTCTCATATATGCTCCCATATAAACTGCTGTCATTCTGGGTTTCAAGAGCTGCCATTTAGTGGAAGCCTTTACTTATCTGTTCTCTTCTTCTAATTAACACAGTAGCCAGAAACCACACAGTTCAGTTCCCTGGAAGAGACATATGCTGTCTTCAGTATGAGACGGTGCTTTAGGAAATTCCCTTCATTAAGCCATTTCATACAATCAAGACTCACTTAATCCCATTTCATCATTTTATGGAGGAGGCAACTGAAGCCCTATGCAGTGACAAAATAATTGATTGCTCTTTCCACTGTCTTGGGTTGCCTCCCTTCAAATCCTACCTCTATCACAATATCACTTCAGTCACCACCATGTTACCTTTTATCCAGGCTACTTATTAGATATAATTTGCCTAGGTACTAGTGTTGACTACTGAATATCTCTAGTAGAATATTGTTGTTTGGCCTTTGTTCCAAGGGGGACCAATGACATCATGGGGTCATGTCTTTACTCACTAGTAAATTGGGTTTAAATAAGGCAAAGTTTCACAAAGTCTTTCTTTCTCTTCCTGAGTTATCAAAATTCAATGGCAAGACACAATTCAAGATGATTGGTGATGGCCTGGGATACAGTGGGTAATCTTGGTGTATTTGATGTCTGACTAAACTCTAAGCTTCAGCTGCCTTTATGGCCACTGGAACAAATTATTCTCATCTATTTATTCTGCCCGGACAAGTCTCCACGTGCTTGGGGTAGACATCTCCTTAACTCATTGTTGGTTACTCCCAGCCTGATTTGCTCTATCTACTAGGATGGTTTTACTAGGGTGTGGCCACTGCCCATGCCATAGCTTCTTGCAGCCATAGATGAACACCAAAGATGGATGAGCAGCCCTGAAAAGGGTTCAGCAAGCCCTTATACCAGAGATTCTAAGCATTTCATACACCCCAGTATAGAATAGTACATTCTTTATGACCACACTAAATATTAAAATTAGAAATATATTTTGTGTACCATAGGACTTAAAGTGCTTTCCTTGAAATAACCCTGCCAGTTAGATGACACAGGCATTATTACTTTCATTTTTTCAAATTAGGAAACTGAGTCTAAGAGAAATTAAGTGACTTGAACATAATCATTCATTAAGTAAGGACTCCAATTCAGGGCTTTGAAATTAAAAATAGGCATTTCGATATGAGATGATAGGCTATTTTCTCCTTGTGTTGTCTGACCCTCAATTTTCCCATCTGTAAAATGGCCTCTAAAGTACCTTATAATTCTAGTTCTGTGATTGTGTGACTAGTTAACTTTTGTGGTTCTGACCATTTTACATCTGTGACCTTATGTGAAAGAAGATCAAACATGACTGACATTTTATCAAAAGACCCAGGAGGCAGAGGACAGGCTCCTTGGTTCAGAAAGTTCATAAATTATCTTGGTGAAGAATAGAATGAAACTATTTTTGTTCCACTGCCATCTTCTACAGAAACCAGTCTGTTCTCCTCACCTGCACCTCTGTGGCCCACTCAGCATTGAGATATAACAACAGATGTCTGGGGCTCACTAGAGTTTCCATTACTAGTGGTTACAGTCATCAGTCACACGGAGGGGTATGAGGATAACAGGCAAATTACTTCTATTAGTCACACCACCAACAGTGTAAAAATGGCTGTTCACATTCAAATGACTTAATTCTTTTCTCAGCATCCTAGCAGGTTGGAGTGTTGCAGCCAGGATGTTGGGCTTTTCTCCCCCAGGAGTAAAGTCGAAATGTTCCGCTTTCCTATCCCAAACAAGTGGCATGAAGAGCTGAACCTTAGGTGAAGTTAAAAACTTTACTTGTTTGTTTGTACCAGGGTGGATACATCATAATGGGGCTGAAGGGGGTACAGAACCCACTTCTTCCTCTAGAAACGTATGAGGCATTTCTAGCTCCTTAGGGAAGGAATGTGGTATTTAGCATCATTCTACCAATGTGAATGAACTTTAAAATGACCCAAATCATGTTGTGGTACCCCCAGAGATCAGTGACCTGCATCAGAATGTCATTTATTGACATCAGTTCAGTTCCACAAACAATTGCTGAACACCTATTATATGCCAGATTCTGGGGATTTAAAGATAGAAGAGAAATCGTCCTTATTCTTAGAAATTTACAGTCTCCCCTAGGATGCGGGAGGAACAATGCAATAATATTTTATCACTGGAGAGAAGTACTCTCTCTTGCAGAATCTGAGCATTCCAGTATTATTCTTCTGATAATTTGTTAATCTCTCTCCTTGTACATTTTACCTTTTTATCTTTCAGTAAAGCTACCCTTCTCATTTGAACTGGACCTGGAGTCAGGAAGACTCATTTTCAAGTTCAAATCTGAATTCAGGCACTTATTAGATGGGTTAGATAGGTAACACTGAGCAAGTCATTTAACTCCGTTTGTCTCAGTTTTCACATCTGTAAAATGAGTCGGAGAAAGAAATGGTAAACCACTTGAGTATCTTTGTTAAAAAAATCCCAAATGGGGTCACAGCAACTCAGACAGGACTGAAGCAGCTCAATAAACCCCATGTATAGCTTAACTCTATCTGACCATCTTGACTATTCAAGTCAGTAAAGGCTGAGCACACTTTGTAAATTGGCTGTGAGCAATAGAACTCCCCAATTTCCTTTGACAATCAAGTAAATAGAATTATAAATCATACATCTGTTAAAGTTCCTCATAGAAGACATCTATGCTTTATCAATGAAGCTTTGATAATGATGAAAGGAAGAAAAAAGCAACAGAATTATTTTTTATTTCTGTAAAGCCCCAGAATTGGAAGGGACTTCAGAATTCATCTAGTCAATAAATCTGTTCTACAACCTTCATGAAAAGCAATCAAACAGCTCTTGGTGGGAGATCCCTGGTGTCAAGGAATATTCTATTTTTAGGCATGTTTAATCTGCCTCCCCATAGCTTTCAACTTCTGGTCCAATTTCTGCTCTCTGGGACTAAGCAAAGCAAGTCTTAATTCAGCTCCATGATGACTCTGAAAATCAGTATCCAAGGACCACTATCCTGCTCCTCTCCTATCTGCCAAATAGCCTCATCTCCAAACTAAAAATCTTTATCATTTCAGGTCCCATATTATCTTGGACACTTTCCTCTCAGCATATTCTAGCAAATTGCCTGGCATATAACAAGCTCTAGTTTCAGTCACCTTTCTAAAATACGGACCGATCTTAGACAAAACCCTTCAGCTGCGGCCTGATGTCAAGAGATTTAGTTCAATCCAACAAGGGTTGATTGAGCATCTACATATTTCAGGTAATATATAGGGCAGCTGGGATAAAATGGCAAAGAAGAAATAAGCTTTGGTTTTGAAGAGCTTACAAAAGAATGAGTTTTTTTTTTAATTCTCATCTCAAATCAAAAGATAAGTCAGGATGATTTGAATTAACTATAAATGGTTCTCTGCTTTTAGGCAATCTTAATTGGGTTTATATTTATGAGCAAATGGGCCTATTTCTACATATGGCTCTCAGTATGTTTGCCATGGCTGAATAATGAACTCTGGCCAATTTCTGAAGTAAGTAATGTTTATCAATATTCTATAATTAGAGTTTTATTTATATTTCTGTTATCAAGCATTGTCATTTGTTTGCTATATGATGCTTTCCTTTACAAAAGCTGATGGATATGATATCATGGATGTGGATATTCCCTCCTTCCCTTGCCCTCTGTTTGTCTCCCTTCTTAGTCCTTCCAGATGCCTTGATCCCATGGAGGCTGCCTGGAGACCTGCCATTGGGGGAAGCCTGCTATTTTTTCTTTCTTTCCCTTCCTTTCACTTCTACTAGTCTTCTGGGAGAGAGTGACATGATTGCTCACACCACACGGATGGAGCTGGTAAAAGAGAGGAACATGAGAATTTAACATTTGATTTGTTACTTATTACTTTCTGGGCTTCAACATCTACTAATGTATGCTAAGGACCCCTGGGTCTTTGTATTCTCCCATAGCTTTTTTACCTATAAGACTTCTGGCCTTTCCATCTATCCTGCAGCTGACCTCCTTTTAATGTATTGTTTTTCTCTCTACCCCTTTCATTTTGGGGTCACCAAGGCAGCAAAATTCTGGACCTGGAGAAAGGAAAAGCTGAATTCAAATCAGATGCCTACTAGTTTTGTAACTCTGGGCAAATCACTTCATCTCTGGCTCATTTTCCTCAACTGTAAAATGGGGATAATGATAGTACCTATCTCCCAGGTTTGTTGTGAAGAGCAAATGAGATAATATTTGTAAAATGCTTAGTATAATACTTGTCACATAGTAAATGCTTATATACTTGTCTTCTCTTTCCCTCCCTCCCCACATTGTGATGTGAGATCCTTGAGATCAATGACTGACTATCTTGTTTTTATTATATGAATTTCCATGCATGGCACATAGTATGCACTTAAGCTTTTTCATTAATTCATTAATTCATTCACTCTCTCTCCAGTGCTTCCCTTCGTGCTCCTCTGATGTAACTCCTGTCCATTTTCTAGCCATAAGCTCACTATGGCTTAATGTGCAGAATTGGGTTGTGGTGATGGTGGTTCTAGTGTGCGAATTTTTAGTTTTAGTGTGTCTTTCCAAAATATAAGTGCTGATGGATGAGCTTTAGGTTGCCTATCAGACTGTATATTAAGATTAGAGTAGATATTCTTTATCTATTCGATTTTTTCCTATGTTTATAATTAAGCCAAATCTGAAAAAAAAAGTAATACAATGTTCTGTCTTAATAAAAACCATCAATGCAACAGATAGAATGAGCTTGAAATTTCCTAAGACAAAGCAGGCGCCAATTTGACAGACACTTTAAGTTACTGACACTTGTAATCTACATATAAAGTCCATTTAAGACTAACACATACTTATCATTCACAGTAGAAGTTTAATCAGCACATGATTGGTTAATTTTCTGGTTTTCTTTCCTGTTGCAGACACTAGCCAGTGTCCCTGTGACACATAGACTGCTGGGAAAATAAAACAGCAATAAACTGACCTATGCCCAGAGAATGAAGGTGATGTGATAGGAACAGGCAGGGGACCTTGATGAAAATCAGGTGGCAGGACAGGAGGAAATTTAATATGTCCTGCTTTTTTTCTATTCCTTTTTTGGAGAAGTTTTCTTTCAAAAACGATTCTTATATTGTGGAGATACTCAGGGAAATTATAGTTGACAGATGCTTTTTATTAGTAGAAGATGATTGCTTAAGGATGGTAGAGAAAGGGACATTTGTAACTGGTATGTATAGGGGGTGGGGATGGGGAATTCAAGCTATTTTTTTTTTTAGTGAAACAAGTTTTTTTTTTTGTATTTTAGAACATAATGGAGAATTTAGAAAAAACTAAATGGAAACAAGAGAGAAAAATATGTACTCCCATCCTTTTGGGCTCATTTTCTTAGTTTGCTGACTTTTAGATGCCAGTTCATATAAGTTAGTCTTTTGGTTTTCTCAGCATTACAATGATCCACAACAACTCTGAAGGACTTGTGATTAAAAAATGCTATCCATACCAAAAAGAACTGCCTGTGTATGAATACCGATTAAAGCATATGCTTTTCTTTTGGTTGCTGAGGCAATTGGGGTTAAGTGACTTGCCCAGGGTCACAGGGCTAGTATTAAGTGCCTGAAGCCAGATTTGAACTCAGGTCCTCCTGACTTCAAGGCTGGCACTCTATCTACTACACCAACTAGTTGCCCTTATATACTTTTGTTTAACTTTATTTTTCTTAAAGTTTTTTTTGTATGTGGGGAGATCTATGTTTTCTTTTATAAAATGACTTTTATGAAAATGTTTTGCATAACTTCACATATGCATTCTTAATGGGGGTTGGGAGTAGGGAGAAAAGGGAAAGAATCTGGAACTCAAAGTTTTAAAAACAAATGTAAAAAATTGTTTTACATTTAACTGGGGAAAACAAAATATTAAATTAAAAAAATGAAAAAATCCATCTCTTCAAAAAACAACAACAAAAGAAATGAGTCTTTTGGTAAATTTAGGAGAATGATTTGGGGAAATACAAAGTGATAATGATTTCTCCAGTTAGGTTTAGAATTTTTTCAGGAATATGTCAGGTTGATGTCATCATTTAGACAGAATGTGAGTCTGGCTAATATAGGATTTAACTGAACTGCCATGAATAGAAAATAAATTCCTTTTCTCTAAGAGCTCATGATCTTTGCCAGGCTGTCTTCCATGCCCAGAATGACCTTACAGATGTCTGTTCCATTAATAGCTTTTCCATCTTCTAAATTTTCTGGTTCCATGATTTAAGGCAGGATTTTCAGAAAAATTCTCAATAAATTGTTAATATGAAAGCAATTTTCTTGCACACTAAGCTTTCACCCAACCTTCTTATGTTTTAGTATCATCAATGTTGAATGTGCAGCTATATGGTGCAGTGGAAAGAGCAGTAGGCCTGGAGTGAGGAAAGCATGACTTCAAATCTGGCCATAGACTCTTATGGCAAGTCCCTTAACTGCATTAGCCCCAGTTTCCTCATCTGTGAAATGAGCTGGAGAAGGAAATGGCCAACCATTTCAGTATCTTTGCCAAGAAAGAGTTGGAAACAACTGAATAATAACAAAATCAAATGAGGAGGTTGACCTAAAAGATTTCCAAGTCCCTTGAAACTCTGAAGCCCATGCACTGTGAGCATTATCAGTGGATGTTGACTGGACCCTAACTTTGCCAGGTAGGGAAGCCTGGGTGACATATGGGGATGGGAATGACATGAGAAGGGAACAAACAATTTTAAGTGTCTACTATTGGATAGTCATTGTTCTAAACTCTTTACACATTTTATCTCTTTTGATGAGATAGGGCCCAAGTCCCCAGGAATTTGGTGGTCTATCTAGAGAAACAAATTATACAAGATTCAAAAAGATTAGTCAAATTTATTTATCCCATTAAGTGATAAACACCAAATGAGTGGTCTAATTTAAACCAATGATCATTATAATGTTGAATGTTTTCAAGTGCTGAACTCAAACTTACTTTTGAATTTATAGCGGTAATCTACTTTCAGGATTACTATCCCAGTATTTTTCTTCAATTGATAAGCATTTATTAGGTAACTACTATATGCCAGGAACTGTGCTAAGCACTGGTGTTATAAAAAGAAATAAAATACTGTCCCTGCCTTCAAGGAGCTTACAATCTAGTCCTGGAGACATCATGCATACAAATATACAAAGGAAGCTTTATAAAAGATAAAAAGGAAATAATTAACAGAGGGAAAGCTCTAGAATTAAGAGGGTTGGGGAATGCTTCCTGTGAAAGGTGGGATTTTAATAGGGATTTAAAAGAAGCCAGGAAGATCAGTAGTTGGAGTAGAAGAAGGAGAGTGTTCCAACCATGGAGGATAGCCAAACAACATGCTGGAAGCCCATAGATGGACTATCTTGTTTGTGGAACAGCCAGGAGACTGGTGTCACTGGATGGAAGGATATTGCTTGGGAAGTAAGGTGTATGAAGACTGGAAAGGTAGGAGGAGCCTAGGTTAGAAAGGGCTTGGAATAATCTTTTAATTAGATCATTCTATATTGAATCCTGGGGGCAAGGGGAGCCACTGTAGTTTTTTGAGTGGGGGACATAAGAGAGGGAGGGTGATATTATACCTTTGCTTATGTAAAATCACTTTGGTGACTGAATAAAGAATCGATTGGAGTGGGAAGAAACTTGTGAGAGGCAGACACACTAATAGGACCATAATAATAATCCAGGTGTGGGATGATAGTGAGAAGATAATCTGGTGGAAAGAAGGTGACATATTCAAGAGTTGGTGCAAAAGTGATTGGAGGTGAGAGATAGTGAGAAATCCAGGATGACTCCTAGGTTGTGAACCTGAGGGACTGGGATAAGTAGTATTGCCCCCTGTAATAATAGGGAAGGTAGGGGGTGTGTGTATGGGGTAACGTAATGAGATCCAAAGCTAAGGTCTTAAACAGATCTCAATTTGACTGAGACTGCACCTGTTCAGTGATTAAGGCTAAATAACAATTGAGGCAAAAAATTTCCTCTTTTACTTAGTCCAAAAAAAAATCTAAATAAATAAATGAATGAATGAATCTGGGAGGGGAAGGTCCTCAGGGTTTCTGGTCAAAGCAGAAATGATTGCTATTTACAATCAATCTGAGTCAATGAGGATCCCAAATAACTTGCCAAGGATCTGTTGGTGAATCAGATTGGTTTTGATTTAAGGTATGGTTCTTAAGGAAGAAATGTAGCCAGTAAATCGCACAATATCTTGGGGAGGGTTCAGAGGTGCAAAAGAAGAAAAAAATGCTTTTAAGAGCATCTGTAGGTAAGGGTGTGATATCCTATTATAGGCAGAGGGTAGAGGCAGGCTTGAGATATGACTTACTTATCCATGTTCCTTTTGCTCAGGGTTATAGAAGAGTTGGGGTAACTAGATATCACAGTGGATAGAGTTTCAGGTCCAGAGTCAGGAGGACTCATCTTTGTGATCTCAGACACTTCACTATATAACACTGGACAAATCATTTTACTCTTTTTGCCTCAGTTTCCTCATCTGTAAAATGGGTCAGAGAAAGAAATGACAAGCCACATGACTGAAACTGCTAAACAACAACATAGTAGAGCCAATGCAAATGGTTTTCCTTATTTTCTAATTGGGGTAGTGGTAGTAGTAGCATACATTCTTTTCTTTTTTTAAATTTTTATTTATTTATTTATTTTATAAATTTTATTTTTTTTATTTTATTTGCATGACATATGTGTGGGTAATTCTTCAACAATAACCCTTACATAGCTTTCCGTTACAAATTTTTCCCCCAACTCCCCACCCCTCCCCTAGATGGCAGGATATCCACTACATGTTAATTATGTTAAAATATTGGCAAATCGAATATACATACATTCTTTTCTAAAAGGGTTTCATTTATTTTAAAAATGTTCCTTGCCCAAGATGGTGAGCTCAGATTTCTCAGGCAGGGATTGCTGCTGGTGAGACATATTTGTACTGATTTCCAGGAAAGTGTAGGGTGCATTTAATTTGGGTGACACTGTCTAGAGAATATTTTGAAGGGGTGAAAAAGAGAATGATTTTTTTCCTTTAGGCCTCAGTTAATACAGACACCTCTCTCTCTCTCTCTCTCTCTCTCTCTCTCTCTCTCTCTCTCTCTC